>CM021104.1:662088239-662688239 GCA_007115665.2 Sequoiadendron giganteum
AGCCGACCATATTGGCAACTACTATAGCGAGTCCCAAAGGGCTGGTGGTGGGGTCCGCCTAGGGGGGGAATGGTAGGGGAACGGCCCTATCCTCTATAGTGGGGGTTCAATAGGGCTAAACTAGACTCAACTAAACGCCAACTATAGTAGGGGGGTGGGGGGGACAAGGCTTATCTATAGAGAGGAAGGAGTTTCTGGGGGGACGTGGTAAACTCGATCCGGAGAAGAGTGGTAGGTGGTCCCGCGAAGCTTTCGGAGAAGGGTAGCCTGGTGTGTAAGCACAGCAATGAACCATGAACCCTCGGACCTAGCTAAGATGAGGGGGGGCGGAGATCCCAAGTACGAGCCTTCTCCACCTATGCATGTGCCGAATGCTCATACGGGGAAGTGCACAACTTGCTCCTTTTCCCGTTCCCCTTCTTTGGGGCGCGTTTGGGGTGCGGATACACCTGCGCGGATTGCGGGTGCCGGCTACAGGATTGGCGGGGAAGTGAACAGTACCCGACGACGGGGATGAATGCAGACCCATCGGACAGGGATAATCATTCCGGTCCCGGGGATACTCATTGGGAATGGATTAAGTTGTAGGCGACATTCTCGTCACAGGAGGCGAAGCGCACCTTACTCGAAAACACTGCTACTAAGCCGGCGGCGGATCAGGAAGTTAGTTCGCCCAGGGGCTCACCGCACTTCCCCGACCTATCAGCTATTGCACTTCTTCGACCGGAGAAAGCTATAAAGGAATATATGGTCGGTGGGGTTGGGCCTGCAGGGTGGGGGGGGGTTCTAGCTAGAATTCCCTAGAATCCCCTAAGGGGGGGAATTGTGGTTGGGTACCCGTAAGCTTTCCCGGAGGCGTAGATTTATGCTTACAGCAGAAATCAAGTTCACATAGCTTTCGTTCAATAGCTCCGTTCACCCCCGACAACCACAATTCTCCCCCTTAGGGGATTAGCCGGTTGGGTGGGGATTAGTTGTGGATTATAGCGTTGGGTGAGTGGAGTAGATTTATGCTTACAGCAGAAATCAAGTTCACGAAAGTTAACCCCTGCATGCAGGGTGGGAGGGGATAGCGTCGGATGAGTGCCGTGCAGGCGTAGATTTATGCTTACAGCAGAAATCAAGCTCACGGAAGTTAACCCCTCACCCTCTGAGGCAATATAACCCCCCAACAACCCCTGCCGAATAGTGCTTATTAATTGAGCAGGGCGGTATAAGTCTCTTAGTGGGTTGTGCGTGTTCTTTCGGGGGTCGAATCGGAGCGGACCTATATCTACGTTTAACCCCCAACAATCTTAAATAATCGAGAGGGGGCGACGGGCTCAATTATTCAAAGAGAGGGGGTTTGGTAAGGGCCCCGATCCAATAGTAGAAGAAACTGATTCCCTCGCTTTTGAAGATGGACAGAATGAACCACTAGCTGATGTCGTACCCGAGTCAATTATCGATCCGAACTTTTATCCCTACTAAGCATCTCTATATCCTCCCACCCCGCCCTTCGGGACCGACATATAGATACGCCTCAGGTTGGTCCCAACCCCACCTGCCCTTCGGGACCGACCTGAGGAGAGCATGGGTGGTGGGGTTGGGACCTCGGGTCGGTGGGCGCTCTAAGGCATATAGGTCGGTGGGGTTAAGGTGAGCGAAGCTCGAGTGACGGCGAGTAGGTAGATGATTTAGTAGAAGAGGGCTAGCCGAGAACGCATAATCGTTCCATATCATCTGGAATATCGTCTATAGTGGCAAGCCCCTCCCCTTTGTTGAACAGAAATGGTTGGCCCTACCTCCCATTGAATCGGTTAAAGCCCGTGTCGAAAGATTTAACGTTTCTCCACCAGTGCTTCGGTGAAGACCGCCCAGCAAGTGAGTTGGCAGCCTTCGGCACCCATCCCTACTCGGCCCTACTATTCTAAGGGGCCCCTTTGCCACCAGGGGGGGGGGTCGGCTGCCGAAGGCAGGCCCCCGGACTAGAATCTACCCCACTAGAATAGTAGGGGGCAGGGGGGGGCCTCCGCCCCTAAAATTCTATGGGGCCCTACGGGGCGCCCCGGGAGCCCCCACTTTAGAATAGGGGGGGGGGTCGGTGGGGTTGGTCCCGTGGGGTTGGACAACTTTATTGCCACCCACCCGCCCTGCTTCGGGACCGACCCGGGCCAACCAACTAGAATCTACCGACTACCATAGCCCTACTATGGCAAAGGGGAGGGGCCCAACTATGATTCCCCCCCGGGCCCCTCCCCAGCCGAATAGTAGGGATCTTCCTCAATTAGAATGGGGGGTGGGAGGGGGGGCTAAGGTAGGCTTAGAATAGCAGGCTGATTCATTACTCCCACGAATAGAATCTACCTCACGCCCCCTACCCTGGCCCCCTACCCTGGCCCCCTACAATTCGCCAGGGTAGGGGGCCAGGGGGCGGGGGCCAGGGTAGGGGGCCAGGGTAGGGGGCCAGGGTAGGGGGCCAGGGTAGGGGGGCCAGGGCTCCCAGGGACCAACCCCACCGACCCCCCTACGGGGCGCCTTGGGAGGCCAACTAACTAGAATCTACCTCCCGGGGGGGGCCACCCACCTGCCCTTAATGGCATTAGCCTGCTAGCATAAGTGGGAATTAGCCTGCTAGCATAAGTGGGGTTTGCAATATGGTCGGCTGCTGAAGGTAGGCAACGGGGTGGGTGGGTGGCAATAGGGCCCACCGACCCCCCTACGAGGCCACAAACCCCATCGACCATAAGGTGAATGGGTCGGTCCCGAAGCAGGGTGGGTGGGTATAGGCAATAGGGTGAGAAAGCGAATAGAATCTACCTCATGCCCCCTACCCTGGCCCCCGCCCCCTGGTGAATTGTAGGGGGCCAGGGTAGGGAGGCCAGGGCTCCCACCCACCCGGTGGGCGCTCAGCCCTTCGGGACCGGGGGTGGGGGGGTTCCTCAGGTCGGTGGGGTTAAGGTCGCGAAGCGCATGGTCGGTGGGGTTTGTGGGGGTGCCACCATGGGCCATCAGGAGTGTAAAGGGCGGGGCACCCCCAAAGGATGGTAGGGAAAAACCTCCTCTCCATCCCCCACCCCCGGTAGGAGTAGGCCCTCCAACACCTAACCGGGGCCTATCTCCTCAACGACAACCAGAAGGAAGTACCTCCCACCCATGTTACGTATAGAATCGCACCGACCAGGGCTTCGCCACCGCCCGAGAAACACCGACCTACGCTTCTAACCACTACCGACCGCGCTTCGCTCAATTCTGACCTACGCTTTGCCATTCCCGGCCCCCCCGGGAGGTAGATTCTAGAAGTGGGAGGATAGCCAGGGCCTCAGGTCAGAATTGACTGGAGCCTGGGTGGTGACGGAGCCCAGGGCGGTGGGGTTGGAAATCTATATCCTCCTAAGTTCCCACCCAACTATATTCTCCCGCCCACCCGTTCTATTTGAACCCATGTTACGTATAGAATCTGGCCTACTATCTAATAGCCCCCCGGGAACCCTATGATTCGAAACCCCACTGATGAACTCGAGCTTTCCCCACTGACCGTTGGGCCACCAACCCCACTATCCATACCCGCGGACCCCACCGACCAGGGCTTCGCCCACCACAAACCCCACTTATGCTAGCAGGCTAATTAATGAAACCCCACCCGCTTGCCAATATGGTCGGCTGCCGAAGGCATGCCCCCGTAGGGCCCCTTAGAATAGTAGGGGCGGGTGGGAACGGCTAGTGGAGGTAGATTCTAGAAGTGGGAGGATATAAGGGTAGGCCTTGGGTGGGAGGCCCCCCCTGCAGGGAGGTAGATTATTGTTGAGTTGCTCCGCCTCAATTCCGCCCTAGCTTCTAACCGCCCTGCAGAGAAACACCGCCCTAGCCCTTCGGGACCGACCTATTCACCTTATGGGTGGTTAGGAGCTTGGGTGGTTAGGAGCTTGGGTGGTGGCGGATTCCTTGGTCGGTGGGGTTGGTGCCTTAGGATAGTGGGGTCCGCCGGACCCCACCGACCAAAGGAGAGCGGACCCCACCGACCAAGGCATCCTAACCATCCATAAGGCATATAGGGCGGTGGGCGGAGCAACTCTATAGCCTCCCACGAATATAATCTACCTCACGCCCCCTACAATTCTAAGGGCTCCCACCCGCTTCGCCTCGGTGGGGTTGGGGCCTTTGGTGGGTTTGTTCGCGGACCCCACCGACCTAGGCCAAACCCCACCGACCATACCCGCCTAGGTCGGTGGGGTTGGGGCGGACCCCACTGACCAAGGCATCCGCCATGGGGGACCAACCCCACCAACCCCCCTACTATTCTAAGGGGCACCTTGGGAGGCCCCCCCCTGCCCCCTACTATTCTAATGGGGTAGATTCTAGTGAGTTGCTCCGCCACCATCCGAGGCTCCGCCACCGACCATATATTCCCAAGGGCGAATAGGCGGTGGGGTACGGAGGGTCAACTAAACAAGAAAGTGATTTAGTACTCCTTGTCTCCCACCCACCCTAGATTCGTGATGTTAGATCGGCTTGATCCGTACTCACTACTATAGTTGTGATAAACCACGGTAGAGTAGGTATGTTACGTATAGAATGTTGGCAGTACGGCCAACTATGGTGAATTCCCAACCCCAACAACAACTTCCACCCCCCCCCACCCACGCTATAGGGGGAGAGGGGCCCTCCCACCCGCCTCAGGACAGGGGGCAGTACTGGTCAAAATGACTGGCAGAGTCTAGGCAGGCATAAGCATAGGTAGCTGGAGCAATGGGAAAGGCAACAAGCGCGAGCAAAGAATCGCTCGAGAAAGGGCTATGTATGTGCAGTGGGATCCATCAAAATCTGTATACCTAAGGCTGGAAGGGACACCACAAACGGAGAGAAGGCATTCATCAGCAGGATCAATCAACCGATCATCGTACCTTGCGTTACCGGATTCAACGAGCAGATCACACCCTATACTATTCAAGAAGCACCTGTTATATATCTAGATCGAGACCCAGTGGTAGCGGTTGAACCACCAAAAGCAGGGTGCTTCAGAAGAGGCGGTAAAGACCGATAAAACTGGGCCCCTACTATTCTAAGGCGAACTACTATAGCAGGTGCGAAGCACGCAAGGTAGTGGTTCTCTGGTAGTTGGTAGATTAGTTGTAGTGGTTCAGATGAGGGTTAACCTCGACTTCCAAGATTAGAAGGGTTCTCGAGAATGAGATCTGGACCTTAGTGATCGGGATCCACCAGAGCCTGCTGCTATTCGTGATCCCCTACTATTTGAAGGGCGAGATCCAGACCCATAGCCATCAAGCCTCTCTCGTTACCCACCGTCTCGTGCCCCTTTCGCCCTAGCCAATGATCCGCCATTCTTCAGCAGCCCCTATTATTTGAAGGGCCCCTACTATTCTAATGGCGATGATCCGGAAGTCGCCTATAGATAGTAGGGGGCAGTTCCAGCAGCTCGAGAAGCACCGCCACTAGCCGATAGAAAGAAGGGGGCCCGAGCACCACCAGCAGGGGCATAGGTACCTGGAGCAACAGAGCCGGTTTACTACCTAGCGGATCCCCCGGTACCGGCAGGGGAAGGAGCATCCCAGCTCAGAGCCGAGCGAGCGTACCTTCTAGTTCCGAATCCACCAACACTGGAACCAGTGGTTTAGCTTGAACCATCGGCGCCTCTCTCCCTCTCTACATCGCAGTGGATCCGGTTGAAGCAGTTACGGGTCCATCCGCAGAGTAGCATCCCTTCCATTTCTCGGGGCCCAGCAGCTAAGGCGGTTGATTCTTCCAATCCATGTGATTCAGCTCTCGATCCTGATCCCGTTCAATGCGTTGATGCTGTTGATCGAGTAGTCGATTCGGTAGAGCAGGTTATGTAGTTGACCGGGCGGGTGGAGCAGCGGTAGTTGGAGTAGGACCAGCTCATGCTGTGTATTTCTCGGCACATGAAGTGTGCGGGGGAGATGCCCCTCCTCCTCCCACCCACCCGGGCTGGTCTCCCTACACTTCTACGTACAGCGTCCCTGGGCCCCTACTATTCGTATGGTAGCGGGGTGGGTAGGAGGATTCAAGTTGCCCCGGGTTTATTATCTATCCGATGCATACAAGCTCTTTTGCGAGATGATTTAGATTCCCGACTTAGTGGCCTTATAACATCATTATTGATTCGCATGCAAAGGCCAGGAAGTATTCCATTGCCTCGGAGGGATATGCGGAATGCTAGATTCCAACTAGACCAGGTGACTTACGATGTAGTGATGGAAGTGCTTGGGCATTGTGGTTGTATCGAAGAAGCGGAGGAGCACGGCACGGAGATGCAGCAAGCAGAGGTGGACTCACCTCATATAACTCGTATAAATGATGACACTTTGTCTGGATGTGCAACAACTCAAATAGTAGGGGCCTCCCAACTACCTTGAAATAATAGGGGCCTCCCAACCCGGGAGGTTTCTTATATTACGGGAGGGTAGATTAATTGGATAACGGGTTGGCGGGAAGCAATAGCCCATAGAATAGTAGGGGCAACATAACCCCCCCACAATGTTTCTACCTCCAACTAATCTACCTCGGTTATTCTAGCAACTATAATGCCGAAGGGGAACTTAACCGGGTGGGTGGGAACTATAGTTGGGTAAGCAGGGTGGGAACTATAGTTTGGTTTATTCATTCCGAATTCCCATAGAAAACTATATTAGCAACCGGGGCCCTATAGTTTATTTGGCCCTCCCTCCCAGCCCCTACTATTTTAAAGGGCTAGCGGGCTAATGCCCAGACCCTTCGGGACCGACCCATTCGTCTTAGGGAGATTCCCTCCGTCCCTATAGTTCCCTCCCTCTAATGCCTATCAAATAGTAGGGAGCTTGCTAGCCCTTCAAATAGTAGGGGGGGGCTTCTAAATAGTTGGGTGGGAGGATATAGTTGGCAAGTCTTTTCCCATGATCATAAGGCCCACGCTAGGGAGATAGGGCCATACCGAGAGCCCCGGTTGCTAATATAGTTTTCTAATGGCCCCGGTTGCTAATGTAGTTTTCTAAGGAATCAGCTCGCTAGTATAACCCCGCATCCTATCATTGGGTTGATACCCATACTCATTATATGGAATAGCATTAGCTACCATTAGAATAGTAGGGGCCGATCAAACTATAGTTCCCGGAACTTTCCAACTAATTGGAGAACAACCCCTCCCACCCGGGAACTCTAAGTTAGACCCTCACCTTAATATCGTGAAGGTTACGGACTAAACCTCCCGGGCCCCAATTCTAGTTGATGGGTGGGGGGCAAAGGTTCTCCCACCCACCCTGCTTGGGGGGGCTAGCACGTGATTCTAGACCAATGACCTATGCTTACTCTGATCAATTCACCCCTGCATTAGGGCCGGTTCGAAGATAGAATGGATCAAAGCTCGAGTGACTCATCGAAGCGGTAAACCAAACACTCTAAGACGCTGGGCCGGATCCATATCCATTATTCCGGTCAAAATTCCTGCCGCCGTAGGGCCCTACTATCCATAGGCTCCTTCAAACGATTTGAAACAGCCCCTACTATCAAATTATATCAAGGGGGGGGAAAGGGGGGGCCCAACCTTCTATAGTTCGCGATGGACCTTCTATCTATAGTTGATACCGACATGCATTCGAATACATCAGATTCTGTTGAGCGGTTCTCTCTTTCATAGCAGTGAACGGATACAACCTTGAGGGAACAGATACAACCGATACACCGGTACTCTAACAAGCTGATTAATTGGGGAAGCAGGGTGGGAGGACAATGAAGCAGGGTGGGTGGGGGGAGATAGAGGGCCATTCGATGCTTATGAATAAAGAGCATTTGATGGCCTATAGATAGTAGGGCGATCCGACACCGGCTCCGATCCAAACTCAGGCACTCATTGAATGAAGTGCAGATAGGTAGATAGGGCCTCCCACCCACCCCTACTATCGCCCTCCACCATAGAATAGTAGGGGCCCACCTTAGGATTAATTAACTTGCTACCCCCTAGGATTAATTAACTTGCTAGAGTAGGGAAAGCAAGCTAATTAATCCTAAGGGAAAGCAAGCTGATTAATTGCCATGTTACGCTGGCCAATCAACTCTATTTTAGTTTTGATCGATTCTATACATCCTATAAAATGGTAGGGGCCTCCCCGGTGCACCCCCTAAGGAATATATGGCGTGTGTGGGGAAACGAACTCAAATTCCCAAGGCCCCTACTCGTGGGATGGTCCCAAAGGCGAACATGGGTGGTCCCAACCCCACCGGGGCCCCCCCCCACCCCCCATTAGTAATTGTAGATTCTATTCGTGGGAGGATCTAGAGATGGCGGGCGGACCCCACCGACCAAGGCATCCGCCACCACCCAAGCTCCTAACCACCCATAAGGCATAGCCGGTTCAGCGGCGGCGAAGCGCCGGTTCATCGGTGGGCGGAGCCGCCTAAGAAAGAAGCCCTGGTGGGGTTGGGGTCATCCCTATATCCTCCCACAAATAGAATCTACAATTCTAATGGGGGGTGGGGGGGGGGCCGGTGGGGTCTTGAGAATATGGATGGTGGGGTCGGGGCTTTCCCCACCGACCTGAGGCCAGACCCCACCGACCTAGGCGGGTATGGTCGGTGGGGTCCGGCCCCAACCCCACCATCCTAAAAACGGGTATGGCCGGTGGGGTCCGGCCCCAACCCCACCATCCTAGGCCCCAACCCCACCACCCATGCTCTCCTTTGGTCGGTCCCAACCCCACCGACCTGCGCTTCGCCATTCCCGACCTATTCGCCTTGGCTTCGCCACCGACCCATTCGCCTTAGGTCGGTACCAAGGGCGAATGGGTTCATCGGTACCAACCCCACCGACCTATTCGCCCTTGGTGCCGGCCCCCCCCCCACCCCCCATTAGAATTGTAGATTCTATTCGTGGGAGATATAGGGGCCCTTGGGACCGACCTATTCGCCTGAGAAAGGAGCCCGAGACGGTGGGCGAAGCCCTGGTCGGTGGGGTTGGAGAATATGGATGGTGGGGTCCGCCTTGGGTGGGTGGGGGTGGGATATAGAAGCGCTAACTGTCAGAAATTGGAGTGAGTGCCCCTCTCCTAATATGGGGTCCGGGATACGGGTCCTAGTGAACCGGTTCAATAAAAGCATGAAACTCAATGGGAATGGATAGCTGCATCCGGAAGAAATGGGGAGCTATAGAAATGGGTAATATTGACATATAAGTTGCTGGCGTGGCATAGTAACACCTTGTCAGTGATCCAATCAAGTATTTTTCCCGGGGTTCGAATCCTATTATTCATTGGCGGCTATATAGGCAGGGGCTTCGGGTTGGGTAGGCTTGGTCACCCATCTATTTCTGTGATTAACGTAGAAAAGAAATTGCAATGATTGAACTAGCAAGTCCAACCATCCAACCAATGAAGAATGAAACTTCCCCTCCAATCGCATATTCTATACTTTCTATCCCCATGGTGAAATAGAGAGGTTCGAGGGTTCAGAGAGATGTTCCATCTTTCCCTCCTCGCAGCAATACAGCCAGCTTTCTTATTCAGTACAGTAGATCCTTCGATCTAGCTAACTCTCCCTCTGTCTGGGAAAAGCTTTTCTGAGCTTGGATAACCCCGCCGACCGAAATCATTTGATGAGGCGGGGCCCCCTCCTTTCTATAGTTTCAAGAGGGCCTCTTCTTATAGGGAGAGGGGGAGAAGCGGGAGGCGCGAGAGGGGGACTCGATTGGTAGAGTGCTGGTCTGTCATACCATTTCCCATACTCACACTACCGGGCTAGCTCGATCATAGTATTTGCTGAGCAAAAGAGGAAACAACCGCATTCAGCACCGCATTCTAGTTGAAAGGAAAGCATTTGGGAGATTATCCGCCTCCACCTCTACCTCCTCCTCCCACCCATAGCGGCCGACCCCACTATCCAAGGCCGACCCCACCGCCCGTTGGCGGGTATGGTCGGTGGGGTCTGGCCTTAGGTCGGTGGGGTTTGCGGGTCAACCCCACCTAAGGCCCCCAACCCCACCACCCATGCTCTCCTTTGGTCGGTCCCAACCCCACTGACCATGCGCTTCACCATTCCCGACCTGGGCTCTGCCTTATTGCCTCCCACCCAGCGCTTCGCGCCCGACCCCCCTACTATTCTAAGGGGCTTCTGTAGGTCGGTGGGGTTTGTTTTGGGACCGACCTGCCCTAAGACGAATGGGATGGTGGGGTTGGACCGACCCCCCTACGGGGCCTTAGGTCGGTGGGGTCCGCCTCAGGTCAAGAGATACAAACCCTTCGGGTTCACCCGGGGTTGGGTGGGAGATATAGTTCAGGGAGGTAGATTTTAGAAGTGGGAGCCCTTAGAATTGTAGGGCCGGGGCCTCAGGTCAAGAGATAAGAGATGGGTTGAGATCCAACGTGCTATGCATTAATTGATTGCCCCACGGCCCTCCCTATCAATTGAGCAATCAATTAATGCGAAGAAATGCCCTTTGAAAAAGAATTATTAGGTTTTTGACTGCTTCTTCGTTGGTTAAATCCTTGAAGAAATGCCCTTTGAAAAAGCATTCGGTTTCATTTCTATTTCGTTGGTTAACTTACCCTCTTCCATAATGTCGTGTAGCAATTTGGGTTGGTTATCTATACTGCTCAAAATGGTTCTCTCATATTGGGAGATTTCGCTTAGTGGCATTCGATCACAGAACCCTCTCACAGCAGCATGGGGAACTAGGATTTGTTTTTCAATAGGAGGTGGTGGATATTGTGGTTGTTTCGGAACTTCTGTGAGCCTAGCACCTCTATTTGATAGTGCCTGAGTCGCAGCATCAAGGTCTGACCCAGATTGAGCAGAGGCGGCCACTTCACGGTATTGCGCCGATTCGGGTTTTGAACTACCGCGTACTTGTTTCATAGCTTTCAACTGAGCGGCGGACCCAACGCGACTGACGGGTAAGCCAACGTTAATAGCCGATCTAATTCCGCGATGGAAGAGCTCTGTTTCCGGACAAATCTGTCCATCTGTAATGGGGATCACATTGGTAGGGATATAGGCCGACACATCTCCAGCTTGTGTTTCGATTACGGGTAACGCGGTCAAGCTACCCGCACCTGTCTGGTCCAATCGTTTTGCGGCTCTTTCTGATAGACGGGAGTGCGAATAGAAAACATCCCCTGGGAAAGCCTCACGGCCTAGTGGGCGGTGAGGCGATAATGACATTTGTCGATACGCCACCGCCTATTTACTCGGATCATCATAGATGATTAATGCGTGCATTCCATTATCACGAGAATATTCTCCCATGGCACACCCAGAATATGGGGCCAAAAATTGCGGAGGAGCAGGATCCGAAGTGGTGGCTGCATTGATTATGGAATACTCTAACGCATCCGCTTTCGGGGGAATTTGAACCAATTTGGCCACGGTCGAGCATTTCTGCCCAATCGCTACATGGACGCGATACACACTATCAGAGGTGCCCGAACTACGGTGGGAGTGCTTCTGGTTTGATATGATATCAATAGCTATAGCGGTTTTCCCAGTTTGTCGGTCCCCAATGATCAGTTCTCGTTGACCACGGCCTATAGGAACCAGGCTATCCACCGCTTTTAACCCTGTTTGCAGAGGTTCGTGCATGGATTTACGTTCGATAATCCCAGGGGCTTTCGCTTCGACACATCTTCGTTCGGCACCCTCATTGACCTGTAGGGCCCCTTTTCCATCAATAGGTACTCCCAACGCATCCACCACATGACCTGGCAGGGCCTTCCCCATGGGGACATCCACAATAGATCCAGTCCGCTTGACCAGATCTCCTTCTTTTATGGCAACGTCGTTACCGGATACGACGATACCTACATTCTCATTCTCAAGATTCAACGTTATTCCTTTCACATCCCTGGCAAATTCGACCATTTCCCCAGCTTGAATCTCATTTGATCCATAGACACGTGCGATCCCATCTCCGACTGAGACCACTCGACCGATCTCATCAACCTTTAGATCGGTGCTATAGTCGGTCATTTTTTTTTTCGATGGAGTAGTGAGTTCCGTGTTCTGTTCTAATAGAAGGCACAGGGAGAAATCTATAAGGAAGGCCGACTTCTTATTCGGCTAGTACATTATTCGTTTGTTCATTCCTCTCCCCCTCCCACCCATTCATAACAGCTATAATGGAATGGGGGGGAGCCGGATTCTGTACGTAATATGCCCTATAACTCAATTCTCCCCCAACTATCTCCAACTATAGCTCCCTCCCACCCGCCCCTACTATTCTATGGCCCCCTACTATTCTAAAGGGCCGAGGCGTTCAGGGTTGGCCCCTTGAAATAGTCGGGCAGCGGACGCGTTCTCTCGTTCAGTTTCCACTCTTGCATCTCGATCCCGATGAACCACTCCAAAGACATTTGGGAGGAAAAACTATCACCTGTCCTTTCCCCTATTTTGGTCCCAGTAGGATTCGAACCATTTATGCCGCTGCAGTTCGCGCTCTCTATCGAGCGCGCTCCACAATTGCTTGCACATTTCCGCCTCGTAGCGGAGATCTCTCGCCGCCCATTGCTGGTCTAGCATTCGCTGCAGCTGCAGGGCGTTATCTTGGATCTTCGCAGCATGAGGACTATAAGGTCCTACAACCACTCTTCAAACCTAAACTATAATCATCTAAAGAATGATGAGGGAATTCATTAGGGATGTAAGCATGTCGTGCAGAAATCTATGCATTGTGCGAGCATCCCTAACAGTTATTCTCCTACCAACACAAAAGATGAATGCCAAGTGGAATGAAGGCATCTTGTTTCAATGTTGAATTTCACCTTCAGATTTGGTTTTCTAAGGTGAGGGAATGTAAAAGGGGAATTTGCATAAGGAGTACAAATTTTTGCCTATATAATTTTCCCCCACTTTAATGAGCACGAATACTGATGATTTCTTTGGTAAAGTGGATCAAAAAGGTAGTAGGGTTAGAAATGTATACTTGAACTATCAAGGAAGCAAACCACAATTTGGCAAGCTCAAAAGCACAGGCTAGAACAAAAGACTCCACAGTCTCGCAAAACCATGAAGCTATAGAATGAAAGTGTCTTATAGGCTTGCAAACCTACAAGGAGGCAACCCTGAAGATCTCTCACATGAAGGAATCCTTGAGAATTAAGAACCTTATAGGCCCACAAACCTACAAGGAAGGTGTCCTCCAAGATCTCTCACATGAAGGAAACCAAGAGAAGCACCTAATAGACCTATAGACTTGTAAGGAAGGTATCCTCCAAGATCTCTCACATGAAGGAAATTGAGAAAAGTTCCTTACAAACCTACAAACTTTTAAGGAAGGTGTCCTCCAAGATCTCTCACATGAAGGAAACTGAGAAAAGCACCCTATAGACCCGCAAGCCTATAAGGAAGGTGTCCTCCAAGATCTCTCACATGAAGGAAACTGAGATAAGCACCCTAAAAACCCAGAAACTTGTAGGGAAGGTATGCTCCAAGATCTCTCACATGA
Organism: Sequoiadendron giganteum; assembly: GCA_007115665.2. Lineage (NCBI taxonomy): Eukaryota > Viridiplantae > Streptophyta > Pinopsida > Cupressales > Cupressaceae > Sequoiadendron > Sequoiadendron giganteum. The sequence continues at coordinate 662,101,663 of CM021104.1, forward strand.
AGGAAACTGAGAAAAGCTCCTTACAAACCCGCAAACCTATAAGGATAAGGAAGGTGTCCTCCAAGATCTCTCACATGAAGGAAACTGATAAAATCACCTTAAGGACCTACAAACTTGTAAGAAAGGTGTCCTCCAAGATCTCTAACATGAAGGAAACCAATAAAAGCACCCTACACACCCGCAAACCTATAGGGAAGGTATCCTTCAAGATCTCTCACATGAAAGAAACAAAGATAAGTGCCCTACAAACCAACAAACCTGTAGGGGAGTGATCCCCAAGATCTCTCACATGGAGGAAGCTCAAAGGAAGCACCCTATAGGCTCGCGGACCTATAGAGAGGTATCCCCCAATATCTCTCACATGGAGGAAACCAAAGGAAGGGGACTCCACAAAGTCAAGAAGCGACTTTATAGGTGCACCTACAAAGTTACTGTTGAGGTTATGCAGTGTCGTTCTTATCCTTCCAGCCGATCTCCTTCTTCAAGAATAATAAATTAAATATAGCTAAGGCTATTTAATTTATGGTGATTGGATAAACTCAAGGGACACATCATCAATAATATGGTGATTAATTAATGAAGAGGCCCAATTTGTTAAATGAGGCCAACTACCTTCAAGGATGTGATTTTATAGAAGAGACACATCTTTCTATGTTGGTCAACTTGTGTTCTTGAAGGGTCACATCTCCCTTCCATAGTATATATATAGTCTATGCCTCTCTCTTTGTGATTCATCTATTTTGGTCATTCCATCCTTATCAAGTTCATGTTCTTGCAAGTGAGAATTCTTCATTGAGGCAGATTGATATTGTTAAGAGGTTGAGATCTTATCAGCATATTACTTCTTTGTATTGTTGTGTTGCATCACTCTTTGGTGCATGTATTTTGGGCCTACATATCGGCCTCTTGTAAGGATATCATCATTGTGATAATTTAATATATAGGAGATATATTGGATGGGTTTTTCTCCCTTAGGTTGGAGGGTTTTCCTAGGGTATCTTGTGGTGTTCATTGTCTCATGTGTTGCATTTTTTGTTTACTTTAAGTTAGATTTATCTGATCATGAAAAACTAACATGGTATCACAGCAAGTTTGAAGAAGATCTTGATCAGATTGGGGTATTTTAGCGATACTCTTTATTTTATTCCTCATCCTTTCTTACCTTTATCCCTCCGTCAAGATGGTTAATGGTCTCAAGATTGAGGATAGGCTCGAGGGAGTATCAAAATTCACTTCAGGGAGATTCAGGATCATGCTCACCTTGGAGGAAGGTTAATTGGTAGAGTTTGTGGAGAGCTCAGATCCTAAGCCTACAGATGAGGAAGAAAAGGTTATATGAAAGAAGAAAGATACTAGGGAAAATAAGATGTTAGTTGATTCTTTTAAGGATCATATTGTTCCTATCATCTCCAAGGACTACAAGAGAGATGTTCAAAACCTTGGAGGATATGTATGAAATCAATAACATAAGTCGGGCACTTGCATTGAAGCAACAACTCCATCACTTGAATATGATGAAAGGGGAAACTATCATCGCTTACTTCATGAGGATCACCACGTTGAGAGATCAGCTCTCTACTATTGGGCACATTTTTTATAGCAAGGACTTGACCATGTTGGCTCTTAATGGTCTTCCTTCATCTTGGGAGTCTTACATTAAAGGAATCGGTGAGAGATCGAAACTTCCCAAGTTTGATTGGTTGAGGGCTGATTGTATTTAAGAGGATTCGAGGCTGGTTGCGAGAGGTATTGGTCGAAGCCCTACAAATGAAGATATTCATGTTCTTTCCGCTCAATCCTCGAAGAAGGAAGGAAAAGGAGGCAAGAAAAGATTTTTCAAGAGGAATAGAGATAAAGGGTCAGATGTTGTTCCTGCATTCAAGAAGAAGTGGGACCTCTCTCATGTTCAATGCTTTAGATGTGACAAGTTTGGTCACTATGTGAAGGATTTCCCTACCAGGCCTAATCAGCATGCTTCATTTGTGGATGTGATTGAGATCTCTCCCCAAAATGATTCTAGTGAATTTCTACTCTAGTCATGGGCCAGTGTTCAAGCCATGAAGGTTGTATACCGATCTGAGTGTAAGAGTAGTGTATTGTACTATGTTCACCCTTTAGAATATTTAAGAGATAAGTATTCTTTGTTTTGATTGTAATTAAATCCTTCTAGTCTAAATTCAGTTTGCTGAGTTGTGCAAATCTGACATTATTTATTTGGATTATGTGTGACCAGTAAATAGTGATCACTGGGATAAGATTCTTTAGAATTAAGAATTATTCATTGCAAGTTGTTTTATGAAGATTTTCTTTTTTTTATGTTGAGATTATCTCTTCCAAGAAAATGGAAGAAAGACATGTCAGAATAAATAAAGATGATTGATGAATTAATTATCTAGGATTACTCAGGAGATTCTGAATTCTATGAGATAAGTATTGCATGATTGATTAATGTTCATGAATTGTTATGTAGTTATTAATTCATGCTATAACATTGAGATAGGTAATCATGTATGCTTCTAGCAATGGTACTTTTGTTTGAGATAGTTGAGTTCCATGAACTATTAGTAATCCATTCTTATGCTTTCAGGATGGATCAACAAATGCAAATTATTTCTTTCAAGAAGAGCTTGATGCATCCTGTAGGTTGAAGAATGGAGACACTACCTGTAGCCATGAGCTTTAGTGAATGAGTGAAGACATCCCTTCAAAGAGGAAGAATTAATCTTTAGAGGGAGTTCTATGGCTCGTTGAAAATAAGTAAGGGTTGTAGTGTTGCAAGGCTAGATGCTAAATCCTTGAAGTACCTCTTCAGCAGTTGAGATCATAATTGCTCAAGTCTGTCAAACTAGATTTAATAGTGGTAGCTCCGCAAACCTATTCAAAATAGTGTGATTTGGGATGAGGTCAAAGCGGACAGCCCTGATTCTATACAGAGGTGTGCACTAGTAACCATTTCTCTAAGGCAAGCGTTGTATGAAAATCTTGGACGATGAGGTTAGGAGGTCGATACAAGTGCTTGAAGATTCAAAGGGAGGCTACTGAACCTAAAGAATATGGTTGTGTTGTTGATCGGAAGAGTACCTCTGGATTTTGTTTCAGGTTGAGGTAGAGTGATGATACCTTGGTGTATCAGGAATCAGTCTTCTATGGCACTGATTACAACAGAGGCCAAGTACATTACATCTTGTGTGGTAGCTTGTGAATTAGTGCAGCTTTGTAAGCTCCTTGCAGGATTGTTTGGACAATCAATGGAACCTACTATCATTCATTGTGATAACCAGAGTTGTATGAAGCTTTCTTTCAATCCTATGTTTCATTAAAGAACCAATTATGTTGAGATCAAATACCATTGAGGAAAGCTATACAGTTGAGTTATATCAGCACTTATGAGTAGATGGCAGACATTCTCACCAAGCCTCTCTCCAGGATAAATCTTGTGTGCTTTCAAGATAAACTTGGTATGGTGGAGAACTCATCCTTAACTAAGAATGAGTCTTAGTATCAGTGATCCTCTTTAATGAGTTCTTCTCTATGAGAGAATTTTGAGGTAAAATCCCTTGTTAATGAGTTCTTCTCTATAAGATAAGTTTGAGGTGAAATCCCTTGATTCCACCCTCTAGAAGAGCCATGGTGGATGTCATGTGTGTGACTCCATGACAACATCATGTGAGGGAGTACATGATGATTTGCTTGTACTTGTGTTTCACCCTCTGGGAGATCCATGGTGAACGTCACGGTGAGGTGACAACATCACATTGAGCGATGAGCACTTGTACATACCATCTATGGTGGTAGCCATGATGGTTGATATCATGATGAGGTGATATTTTTCCTTTCCACATATGGGTGTAGCCATTGTGGTTGTTATCACGATGAGGTTATATCTTATATGCAACATGTGTGTAGCCATGTTGATCAACATCACGATGAGGTGATATTTTGCAGTTGGAAGTATCCTCCCTATCTAAGAGGGAGTGTTTATGTTATACAGCATCGATCTTATCCTTCCAACTGATTTCCTTGTTCAAGAATAGTAAATTAAATATAGCTAAGGCTATTTAATTTATGTTGATTGGATAAACTCAAGGGACACATCATCAATAATATGGTGATTGATTAATGAAGAGGCCCAATTTGTTAAATGGTGTCGACTACCTTCAAGGATGCAATTTTATAGAAGACACGCATCTTTTTATGTTGGTTGACTTCTTTTTTTGAAGGGTCATGTCTCCCTTCCATATTTTATATATATTTGATGCCTCTATCTTTGTGATTCATCTATTTTGGTCATTCCATCCTTATCAAGTTTGTGTTCTTGGAAGTGTGAATTCTTCATTGAGGCAGATCGATATTGTTAAGAGGCTAAGATCTTATGAACATATTACTTATTTGTATTGTTGTGTCACATCACTCTTTGGTGCATGTATTTTGGGCCTGCATATTAGCCTCTTGTAAGGAGATCATCATTGTGATAATTTAATATATAAGAGATATATTGGATAGGTTTTTCTCCCTCAGGTTGAAGGGTTTTCCCAGGGTATCTTGTTGTGTTCATTGTCTCATGTGTTGCAATTTTTTTTACTTTAAGTTATATTTATCTAGTCATGAAAAACTAACAGTGACATGTTTACCCACAGATATAAAATGTCAAAAATCAGCCACATAGGCAACTAAGCAGATAGTCATGCAAACCATCAACAAATTGGAAAAATTTCAAAGGGTCCCTCAGAAACCCAACATGAAGAGGAGGTCCACTCAAGGCACTCACTATTTGAAAGCACAAGAAGGACATTTTTTTCTCAAATCGATTCATCATCAAGGAATCCTTTCAAAAGATGTTCACTTCATCAAGGAATTCAAAAGGAATAAAAATGCCCCCTCGCAAGGGGAAGGTCAAAGTGGTTCCCACCTTGAAGGAAGGTTCTCAAGTTCTTTCTTTATGAACCCATGATGAAGGAAACATGTTCCATAAGGGGTCCAAGTCGTGAATACAGGTTTGAAAAGAAATGCTCATGAGGACTTTCAAGAAAAGACTCATTGGCAATGAATGTGTTTTTTGAAATTAAAAGCATTATAGAGATGGAGTTTTCACACATGAGAGGGATAACTCAAGCAAAGAAAGAAAGAGAAAAAAGAGCAAAAAAGAGAGACAAACACAAGCAAAGGGCATAGGGGGATCTAGTTTTGTGAGGTCAGATCTACTCATGCTTTTATAAATAATAGGTAACCACAGTGCAAGGAAAAAGATCATCAATCCCCAACCAGATCAAGAAAAATGCACAAAAAACAAAGTAAAAATTAAAAATTGGTTCAACATGGAAGGGAATCCCAAATTCCCCCAATGCTTTGCATCATCCCCAATTTGTTGAAAATCAAGTCACAAACATGGAAGAATGATGAGAAAGATAGAAGAAGGTTTTACGACCCAAAAATAACTCCTATATCCAAGTACCAACAAGGGTGACAAGGGTCATTCGGGAACACAAAGCATGATCATGGGGGAAAAAATCACAAGACACACACACTTCTAATCTAAAGATAAAGAAAGGGGCCTCCCCCTAACATTGATAAACCAAAATCTCATCTTCTTCCCACTCTATATCAATGTAGGGGTAATGACGACGATCCTATAGTGGTGGAATGTTAAGGGGAGGATCTTTCAACCATCCCATAACAAGGGCTAAGTAAGAGGGCCTCGCAAGGTCCCCTCCACTAAGTTCTTGTGGCGCTAAGGTCAGCGACTTTGCAAAAAATCGCTGACAAGGCCAAAACTTCATCTAGAGAGTTAAACAAGCACTTGATCAGAGTGTCATTTTTTACCTTGACAGATGGGGAAGACTACACCCTAGATTCACCATTAAGCTCACCAAATGATTCAAGAGTGATGATGAACTCAGGGGAAGTTGGAACTAGTTCCATTACTAGGACGAAACAAGCCAGCACGAGACCACCCTTTGGAGAGGATGAGCATCTCTTGCATCCTCCATTGTTGGAAGGACCAGCCTCTGCCTTCTTCTTTGTTAGGGGCGTGAACTTTCTATAGATGAGACGAGAGGTGTAGAGGAAGAGGAGGAGAAAATTGCAGTAGATACCACCAAAGTGTTTAGCATATCTATGGGTTTCAAAAAAGGAGGGACGTTCAGAAGGGACATTAGTGTGGGTGAATTTATTGAAGGAGCAATAAACACTTGCACCTTTTTGGGGTCAGGCACAGTCATAGTGGGAGCCAGAGGGGAGACTTAACTAGGTTGAATGAAAGCAGGAGGAAGGAGAGAGGAAGACACCATAAGAGGCCCTAACATAGGGGTTGTCATTTCCTCGTCCTTTTTTCTGCAAAGAGGCATGCTCAACCATGAGAGCCTTTCATCGACGCTTACGCTCGTGCATAAGGTAGTTTCTTCAACTCTTCAAGCTAGAGGTCAGAGGCTAAAAATTAATAGAAGTCTCTTGCTCAACAATGGGAGTGTCCACTACAACCATTTTCAGTGAAGGAAAAAACTCCTAAATGGGAGCAGGAGGGATAGTTTGAGAAGTAGCAGAGGAGTTGACTCAAGTGCTTCAATAGTGGGCCTCTTCCCATTTACTGCTTTGGGAGTAGAATTCGTGGGAGGCCATGAAGACCAAGACATAGGAGACTCCCCATAGGGACTCCTCCTCCTACCATAGTGAATGGGTCTAGGCTCCATGGGTAGGACAGGAAGCTCAAACGTAAGACACTTAGGCTTTCGCTAAGCGGGCACCATAGGTTTGTCCTACATATGTGGGGTAGATCCTAATGGCACTGCTATAGGATGAGAGGAAGCATTAGGCTTAAAAATGGAAGAGGAAGAAGGAGGGTCTTGGGACTAATTCTCCTCTTCCCTTCTACGCACCTTCATGGCATCACTGTCATCTTTTGAACACACCCTATGTGAAATAGCATAAGGTGATGGAGGGTATTCACTTTTGGCCTTAGGCACCCTTTCTTATAATTTTGATATGTATGGTGTAGGAGGTCCTTCCTAGGTGAGAGAGGACCAATAGGTTCAAGAAAAAAGTAATCCAAGGAGTAACTACCACGCGCAATCGACGGTCTTTATCTAGTGTCATGGATCACATGTACGGAACCCTCATGAATGAATTTCAAAAATTTATGAATAATTGAGGGAACTTCATTCATAACTACCAACTAGGGGATACCCAACTTCAATCTAAAGAGTTCATACCCTGGGATAATGTCAAACAAAAGGTTCATGAATTTAGGTCCAATGAGAATCAACATAACAATACTACCTAGAGGAGGTATAGAAATCCCATCATGCATGTAGATGGTGCTCACAAGTGCATCATACCCATATTTATGCAAAAAAATTATTAGCATGATCTCCTTAGTTATGATATTCACTTGAGACATTGGATCAATAAGAACACCTGCTACAGTGCTTTTATTGGTTCGCATAGGAATGTAAAGAGGAGATGGTTCTCTATTAAATCCCATCGATAGATCTTGTGAGATGAAGGTTATACCAGTACCACTACTCATAGGTTGCACAAATGGAATAGGTTGGTGTATAAAATAGGCCATTACACACACTAGATGAAACTTTCTCAGAGCCCCCCAAAGGTTACAAGACAAGATAGTGACCTAATTAAGGTTTCATTACATAATACTTTTGGAACCTTCCAACTACACCTACTAGGGTTTGTAGGTTGGGTTGTAAGGAAAAATCCTTACAACACTCTCACCTACAACACTCCTAGAATATGAGGAAAGGAGCTTTCAGTATCGCAAAACGAAACCAAAATGGTTCACATCAGGCTCACCAAAAATGTAAGAGAGGGGGACCAACCACGTTCAAGGCCCCAAGTCATGGAGCGCCAAGAGTAGAAGGCTTCCCTAACTTACCTCAGTCTAAAGGGATGTTTCAAATGAGGGACGAGAATGATGAAGACTATAAGGTCCTGCAACCACTCTTCAAACCCGAACTATAATATGGGCTAGGTGAGTTGGACTTTTGGAGTTGGGTTTGTGCCTTAGACAGCTCTCTGTCCAAGGATGGCAGTGTAGTTTTGGGAAGTCAGTGCAACATGCTGACATCTCTCAAGCGCACTGGCATCCATATGGCCAGACAATGGTGGACACCGTAAAACTACCAAAAATACCTACTAACAAACTACCAAATAGACTAGAACTAAGGTGACAAAGATAATCTCACAAATATTTTTGTTCACCATCTAGCTCCACATGTTCTCTCACATGCACACAAGAAAGAGGGAAAATTATTGGGGGGTGCATAGGGGTCTTCCTTAGTCAAACCCCCATTTTAGTGTTTCTACCTCCACGAATAACCGAGATAGCAACGATGGAGAAATATATGATAAAGGAGAAAAGTAAGAAGAAAACACAATAAAACTACAAAATAGTGGAGTGCGACTCAACCAAATTATAAAGGAGAGGAGTGAAAATGTTACCACCTCCACCAAGAGCTCACTAGCCAATGATGGAGAAAGAGAGCTTGAATAATCACCACAGCCTCAACTATGGTGAAGGGAGGTGTTGCAAAACCTCAAGTCCCTACTACAATGGCTTGTTCCACACTTGCTCTACGGAGTTGATGGAGTGTTTTTTCTACAATGGGGTGTCAAAGTGTTTCTTGAGCATGAAGAGAATGCTAGAAAATTCTTGAGAATTGCCAAAGAGCTCAAGAATTGCTAAGATCTTATATAGAGATGAAAATTTCTAAGAGGATGGATTGAATGAGAAAGATAGGAATTTCAAGGCCAAAATAGGAGGGAAAGAGCCATTTTCAGGTCAGTTGGTCGAAGAAGGACATTACCATTTGTTCCCAATAAGAAGTGTAACGCCTCTACCAACTCTAGATGCGGGAATCCATCAGCAACGTAAGTGCACCGTGCGGATGCCTGTGCACTACACAGGTGTCCCCGATAGTTATTCTCCTATCGACACAAAATACGAACACCAAGTGGAACGAATGCTGCTTGTTGATGTGGAATTTTCCATTGGATTTGTTTTTCTAAGGTGAGGGAGTGTAAAAGGGGAATTTGTGTAAGGGGTGCAAATTTGCGCCTATACAATAATATATCTAGGCATCATGATAACCATCTCCTAAATGAAGATAAACCATGGCCAAACACACTCAACTACAATACCAACAACTCTAGAGAATAAGTAGAACTAATATCTCCAAGCCAAGAAGATAGAAACATCATTAAAACATCACTATCAAAAATTTCCATTAAACAATGTAACCAAGCTATCCATCACATCATGATAACCATCTTTTAAATGAAGGTCATCCTTGTCTCTAGCATAATAAAAAAAATTGCATACAATATCAAAAGAAAAAAATAAAGTAGAACCAATATCTCCAAAATAAAAAGATACATAACATGCTACAAGTCCTATAACCAACTATCCAAGAACTATAATAATCCATCCTCTCATCCCAATGCACAAATGACCACAACCAAGGCTAACTAAAAAATTATGGATCAATATTAAATCAATCTCGTGGAATAGATAGTCCACATCCAATTCATGCCACTACGGCCAATGGGTAGCTAATAGAAAAAACTATGTAACTCAAAGATCCCAAATAATGAAACACACATACTCATTATCACATTAGTAAATTGAGATTTCAAAGACATAACATGTATATTTCAAGACTTAGACACTAGATCACTAGCATAAGGTCTAATTTTCCAAAAACTCCACAAATGTTTAACCATAGTCAACAAACTCATCAAGAAAAAACAATCAAAATATTGAGTGACTAATCATGTACCAACATATTACACTAAGAAAGATACAAACCTCCTCACACCATGCATGAAGCATACATGTAAAAATGCAATTTTCTTCCATATAGAAATACCCTAAGAGAATCATAATATGAAAATTGATTTCTTTGCGGATCTAAAAACCAAAAGTTTTGATTAATCATGTAAAACTTGAAAAATCACTATGTCAATTTGACACATTAAAATCCATATCCACTTATCATCTGTAAAATCTACAAGTTTGAGAAACACCAAAATGATAAAACTAGAACAATAGAATAATATAGAGAAGCATAACCATAGATTTCGAACAAAAAATCTACAAAACCCTCAAATCCAACCAACATGAAACTAAGACATGCAAGTTCAACCAACTAAAAGAAATAAGATGTCTAAGACTCTAGGTCCACTTGTAGACCAAATCCACAACCACCATCATGTGCAAGCATACAAAGGAACTAGGCTATTCCATAATTTTTCAAATCATCCAATGATCAATTTTTAAACTTGATGTGTTTGAGGCTAATAAAACAATATCTTCCAATTTCAAGGAATAAATCCAAGGACCCAACATAAGCACATCAAACCATAGTCATGACAACCCAAATATCTCTATATAATTAGGGAGCCAAGAACAGACACCCAACATGAATACTTTTTTGCATGTGACAATAGAATAAAAGAACACCACCATGCATGAAGGTTAATATGTATTTTTAAACATGAGCTCCAAATAAATATCATATTAAATGAAACCACATGATCAATTCCATAAAAATCCATATTCTCCATCCATCAAATGTATTTGTATCTGAAAACAAGATCAATTACAAGACTTCCACTCAAACAAGGATTAATTATCATCTAATTCCTTCTTACATATTCCCTCAAGCTTTCAAGGCTAACAAATAATTAAAAAGGACCTTGAACACCATGAAACCAACACATGCAATAACCGCATGCTCATGCAATTACATGTGCATGCAAGAACACACGAACCATGGAACTTGGATCTGATACCAATTAAAAGGGAAAGATGAACCCAGTATGGACTTTCTAGTATCTTATGTTTATTTTTAATTATATGTTCAATAACTGGATAAAATAACATACTACTATGCCTTTAAAGTAGAAATTGATATAGCTAGTTTCCCATCACATTAACCCTTAGAGGAAATAAATTTTAACTTATATATTTGTAAGAGAGAGGGGCCAACCATGTCAAGTCTCTAGGTCATGGAGAGCCAAGAGCGGAGGGCTTGCCTAACTTACCTCACTCTAAAATATGCCTTGGGATAAGGATCAAGAATGGTGAGAACTATAACATACTTCTATCACCCTATACACCCTGAACTTAGGTTTGGGCTAAGTGAGCTAGTTTTTGGAGTCGGTTTTGTACCTTAGATAGCTCTTTATTCAAGGACAACAACATAGTTTTGGGATGACAAAATGGTGCACTAGCGTCTCTCTAGTGTGCTAGCATCTATATGGCTAGAAAACAAGTATAAAAAAAATTTCCAAAAGACCTACTTATAGCTTAGCTACTTGATTGTGATAGGAAAAACAAAATAAGAAAGTATGAGAAATAGAGATAGAGATGATAAAGCAAGTATATAAAGGCTAGGGTGATGAAAACAATCTCACCAATGCACCAATTCTCCCACTAGCTCCGCACAAACATTCACCTACACACACAAAAGAAGGGGAAAATTGTTAGGGATGTATAATGTCTTTCCTCAACCAGACCCCCATTTTGGTGTTTCCATCTCCACAGACAACTAGAAAGCAATGAAATAGAATTATGTGATAAAGGAAGGAAGAAATAGAAAAGATCACTACAAACAATATTATGCTAATTCTATCAAATCACAAGGAGAGGAGTGAAACCTGACCACCTCAACCGAATAGCTCACAAGCTAATGGAGGAGATATGGACTTGGCAAAGTCACCACAACTGCAACTATGATGAAGGGAGGTCTCACAAGATTCCAAGCCCACACTTTCATGGCTTGCTTCACACTTGCAATGTAGAGTTGATGGAGTGTTGTTGCTACAATGGTGTGTTGAAAATGCTTCTTGAGAGTGAATGAGATGCTAGAGAGTGATCTTAAATTGCTAAGAGATGAAATGAAGTCATAACATGAATAAATTTGAAGGGGAATGAGGAAGAATCTACCATCTTCAGGATCACTTGGTCGAAGAGGGACATTAGAATTCAACCCCAATGGAGTGTGTAGCACCTCTGCCAACTTCAAACGCAAGAATTTGCTAGGGACGACAGCACACCATGAGGAATTCTACTCACCGTGCATTCATCCTCAACAAATATTCTCTCACTGACATGAAGGAAACATGCCAAATGAATGGAAGGTAGTTGGGTGATGTGGATTTTTTCCTTCAGATTTTATTTTCTAAGGTGATAGTGTGTGAAAGGGGAATTTTTGTAAAGGGTGAAAATTCGCTCCTATACATTTTTCCCCCACTTTAGTGAGCATTATTACTAATGAGTGCTTCGATAAAGTAGATTGAAGAGTTATTAGGGTTAGAAATTTATACATAAACCATCAAGGAAGTAGACTGCGATTTGGCGAGCTTGAAAGCACAGGATGGGAAAAGGAACCCATAGGTACTCTCCTTGAGAAGTTTCAAACAAATGATTCCATAGCCCCATAGAACTATGAAGTTGCACAAAGTACACCAAAGGCCCTTGGAGCAACAATGGAAAAATATCACAGGATGAAAGCATCTCATTGTCCCACAAACCTATAAAGAGGCAACCCCCAAGATCTCTCACATGAAGGAATCCTTGATAATTAAGCACCTTATAGACCTATAGACCTGCAAGGAGGTGTCCCTCAAGTTCTCTCTCATGAGGGAAACCTAAAGAAGGAGACTCTGTAGAGACAGATTGAAAAGTGGCTTTACAGGTGCACCTACAAAGAGACATGTTAATTTGTAAATAGAACATGTCAGAAAACAAAGCAGCCATGCAGGCAAACAAGTGGACAATCATGCAGACTGTTGACAAGTTAAAATACTTTCAAAGGGGTCCCTCGGGAACTCGACGTGAAGAGGGGTCTACTCAAGGGATGTTTTGTATGAAAGTGTAATAGAGATGTGTTTTCTCAAATCAATTCATCATCCAGGAATCCTTTAAAAATATATTCACTTCATCAAGTAATTCAAAAGGAAGAAAGTGCCCCCTCATGATGGAAAGGTCAAGGCTTCTCCCATAAGAAACATTTTCTCCCTCCTTAGAGGAAATTTTTCAAGCTCTTTCTTTATGAACCCATGATGAAGGAAAAATGTTTTGATAGGGGTCCAATTCGTGAATGCAATTTTTTGAAAAAAAAATGTAAAGATTCTAGAGAAAAGATTCATTGGAAATGAATGCAGTTTTTGAAAATTAAAGTGTCATAGAAATGGTGTTGTCACACATGCGAGGGAAACTCAAGCAAAGAAGAGAGAGAGATAAGAAATGAGAGAAAGATAAAAGACAAGATAATGAACAAGAGACATAGGGGGATCTAGTTTCATGGGATTAGATCTGCTCATGCTTATATAAATAATAGGTAACCGCAAAAAAAGGTGAAAGATCATCAATCCCCACTAGATCAGGAAGAATGCATGGAAGAAAAAAGTAAAAAAAAAAAATTGGGCCAACATGGAAGGGAGGCCTAAATGCCTCCAACACTTTGCATCATCCCCAATTTGTCGAAAATCAAACACAAACATGGAAGAATCATAATACAAATAGAAGAAATTTTACGACACAAAATCACTCCTGGATCCAAGAACCAAAAAGGGTGACAAGGTTCATCCAAGAACACATAGCACAAGTATGGGGGAACACATCACAACACACACACACTTCTAATCTACGGATAAAGAAGAGGCCTCTCCCTAACACTCATCGACCAAGAGATCATCTTCCTCCCAATTTAGATAATTATAAGGGGAAGGTGGACAAGCCTATAGTTGTGGAATATTAAGGGGAGGTGCTTTTGACCCTCCCTAAATAAGGGCTAAGGAAGAAGGCCCCACAAATTTTTCTTTGCTAGGCTCTTGTGGAGCTATGGTTAGAGATTTTTCAAAGATCACCGAAAAGACTAGAACTTCATCCAAATATTTGAACATGCACTTCGTAGGAGTTCCATGTCATATCTCAATGGATGGAGAGGATTGCGCCCAAGATTCACCACTTAGCTTGTTGAGTGACTTGGGAGTGATGAAAAACTCGGGAGAAGTCGGGGTTGGTTTTGTCACCAGGATAGAACAAGCTAGCATAGGACCACCTTTTGGAGAAGGTGGGCCCCCCTTATGCCCTCCATTACTAGAAGGGCCAACCTCCATATTATGCTTCATCATGGATGCGAGCTCCCCATGGATGAGGCAAGAGGCATGGAGGAGGGGGGGGATAAAACTGTGACAGACACCACCGATTTATTCGGTATGTCCATGGTATTAGGGAATGGTGGAATTTCTAGAAGGGATATCGACAAGGGTTGCTCAACCGGAGGAGTGATGAACACCTACACTTTTTTGGGTTCAGGCATACTCACACTCATAGTGGGAGTCAGAGGCGAGACTGAACTCAATTAAATGGAATCAAAGGGGAGGAGAGAGGAGGACACAGTAGGAGACCCTGAAGTAGGGGTGGTCATCTCCTCTTTCTTCTTCTACAAAGCATCCTACTCAGTTGCTAGATCCTTTCATCGACACTTGTGCTCATGCATAAGGATTTTTTTGTGAATCTTCAAGCTAGAGGTCGAGAGCTACTGAGGGATGGAAGACTCCTACTCAGCCATAGGGGTGTCCATCACAACCATTTCTGGTGGAGGGATGGGCTCATGAATTGGAGTAGGAGGTAGAGATCTCGATAAAAAATAGGGGGATTTGGCTCTTGTGCCTTGACAACGCCTCTTCTCATTTACTGCTTTGGGAGCAGAAATGGTGGGAGGCCAAAAAGGTTGAGACACAAAGGATTCCCCATGGAGACCCTTTATTCTACCATATCCAATGAGCCTAGGCTCAATGGATAGAATAGGAAGCTCAAATGTGGGATGCTTGGGCTTTTGCCAAGAGGGCACCATAAGATTCTCTTGCAACCACAAAATAGAATTTGATGGCACCACCACAGGACAAGAGGAATCATTAGGCTGGATAGCGGAAGAGGAAGAAGAGAGATCTCAAGACTGCTTCTCTCCTTCCCTTTTATGTACCTTGGTTGCATCACTATCAACTTTTAAACAAGCCCTATGTGAAATAGCATAAGGTGATGGAGAGTATTTCACTTTAGGTGTTAAGCACCCTTTCTTGTACTTTTGATATCTATGTGATAAAAGTTCCTTCCTAGGTAGAAGGGGACCAACAAGTGTAGTCCAAAAGTGATCTAAGGAATAGCTACCATGCTCAACTAGCGGTTTATAACCTATGTTAGGGATCATGTGCACGGAGCCCTCATGAATTAATTTTAGACACTTGTGCACAACCAAGGGAATTGCATTCATAGCTACTAGCTAGGGTATACCCAGCTTCACTTTGAAGAGTTCGGACCTCGATATTATGTCAAGTAACAGGTTTACATACTTATGTTTGACAAGGACTAACAAAATGATGCTACCAAGGGCATTATAGAAAATCTATTATGTGTATGAATGGTTCTCACATGTGTGTCATAAACATCTCTATACATAAATTTAATTAACATAATCTCCTTGGTTATGATATTCACCTAAGACATCAATTCAACAAGGACACCTGCTATAGTGTTCCCATTGATTCGCATAAGGATATAAGGAGGAGATGGTTCTCTATTAAATCCCATCAATAGATCTTGTGAGGTGAGGGTTATACCTAAACTACTACTTGCAAGTTGCATAGAGGGGACAGGAAAATGCAAAAAAAAGGCCATCACACACACTAAACGATACTATCACAAATCCCCTCAAAGGTTGTAAGATAGGACAATGGCCTAGTTAAGGATTCATTTCGCAATACTTATGGAACCTTCTAACTATACCTACTAGGGTTTATAGGTTGGGTGGACTCACAACACTCACACCTACAACACTCCTAGAGTACGAGGAAAGGAGCCTTCAAAATTGCTAAATGAAACCAAAATGGTTCATGTGAGGTTCACCAAAAATGTAAGAGAGGGGTACCAATCACATCAAGTCTCTAGGTCACGAAGATTTGAGAGAAGAGGGCTTCCATAACTTACCTCACTCTAAAATATGTCTTGGGATAAGGATCAAGAATGATGAGCACTATAACATACTTCTATCACTCTACAGACCCTGAACTTAGGTTTGGGCTAAGCAAGCTAGTTTTTGGATTTGGTGTTGTACCTCAAACATCTCTCCATTTGAGGATAGAAACATAGTTCTAGGATGACAGTATGGCACGCTAGCATCTTTCTGGTGCGCTAGCATCTGTATGGCCAAAAAATAGCAAGTACAATAGAAACTACCAAAAGACTTACTTACAACCTAGCTACTTGATTGTGATGGAAAAAATAAAATAAGAAAGTACGATAAATGGAGAGGGAGATGATAAAGCAAGTATATATAGGCTAGGGTAATGAAAATGAACTCACCAATGCGCCAATTCGCCAGCTAGCTCCAAACGGGCATTCACCTACACACACACAAGAAGGGGAAAATTGTTGGGGCTATATAGGGGCTACCTCAATCGGACCCCTACTTTGGTGTTTCCACCTCCACAAACAACCAAAAAGAAATAAAGTAGAATATGCAATAAAGAAAGGAAGAAATAGAAAAGAGCACTACAAACAATATTATGCTACCTCTATCAAATCACAAAGGAGATTGAAACGTTACCACCTCCACCCAATAGTTCACTAGCCAATGGAGGATATATGGACTTGGAAAATTCACCACAATTGGAATTGTGATGAAGGAAGGTCTCACAAGACTCCAAGCCCACACTTCTATGGCTTGCTTCACACTTGCAATGTAGAGTTGATGGAGTGCTACTGTTGCAATGGAGTGCTAAAAATGCTACTTGAGATTGAATGAGATGTTAGAGAGTGAGATTGAATTTCTAAGAGATGAAATGAAGTTTGAATGAATGAATTTGAAGGGGAATGAGGAAGAATCTTCCATCTTCATCGTCAGTTGGTTAAAGAGGGATGTTAAAATTTGACCCCAATCGAGTGTGTAACACCTTTTCCAAATTTAGGCACAGGAATCCATTAGGGACGAAAGCACACCATGTGGATGTTTGTACACCATGCATTTATCCTCAAAAAATATTCTCTCACCGACACAAAGGACAGATGCCAAGTGGATGGAAGGAAGTTGGGTGATGTGGAATTTTTCCTTCAGATTTGATTTTCTAAGGTGAGAGTGTGTGAAAGGGGAATTTGCATAAGGGGTTCAAATTTCCTTCTATACAATATCTAAGTAAATTTTGGTAGCATAATGGCATGTACATCAACACTTTAAGAACACTAAAGAAGATGAATAGAAGATGAATAGAAGAGAAGAAACACCAATAAACGTGGGGAAAACCCTTATGGGTGAAAAAACATGCACTCCAAAGCATCAAAATAATGTATTAATCTACAACTACAAACATGCTACAATATGTTTGTAGGCCCAAATCCTTAACATATATATTTACATCTTACATATTTGGAGTAAATCCAACAACATAACCCTACAATGAGTAATTATCCTTTCTTCACTCCTGAAAAAAACACCCATATTTATAGAGTTGTAAAAAGGATGCCTAGAAATGCCACATGTCATCATCCTCTTTATTGCATGCATGCAACCTTGAAGATGAGCATGCAAGGTGCCTACCTTCACCTGGTTATGAAAAATAACTCCAATCACAATATGTAAGGTTTTTGCATGCATGCAAATGGTCCCACTTGACATGCAACATGCCTTCATGCAAAGGGTCTCACATGTAATAGAAAATTCCATTTCCAACTCTTATGATTGTCATAATAAGCCATAAAATCTATCATAAACGCTTTCAACTTATGACATGTGCCAAAAATTAAACCTCCATGAGGGTCTACAAAGTGGGATGCCTATTTCCACCAATTTTAAATGCATATCATCCTAATCACCTACCATGTAAGATTCCAACACATTGGGGTGGATCCCACAAAGTGACATCATAGAAATGAAATAAAATTAATACATATAGTGAAATAAATAATTAACAAAATTAATTATAGGCCTTACAAACGATGAGACACATTAATCCCAATGAAAAGGTGGTATGTGTCTTCTCTCACATGTGTGAGAGATTGCATTGAAAAGGGATATGGAGACATGTGACTTATCACACATGTGTGAGTCACATGGGTTTAATGGAGGGTGAGTAATTTCTTGATCAAATGGATAGAAAATATTTTCTAGCATTTTAGGACAGTAATTAATTAAATTAACCATGTGCATGCATGTGCAAGGGATTAGCTTAGTTAATTAATTAATTTTAAATGGCTAATTGAATAAATAATTTTTATTTATTTAATTAATTATTATAGAATAGCACTATAATTTTGAATATAATTAAATAAATATAAATTTATTTAACTAAAGGTGAACAATAGGATAACTAATGAATTAACTAAATAAATGATTTATTTAATGAATACTCGAGATAGGGTAAATTTTGGCATGCTTAAATGTGGACTACTTTAGTTCTCTACAAAATCATACATTCAAATATCACAATGTACCCCATTATTGACAAAGTCTAGATCAAGTGCTAATTTATATATATCTCAACACAATCGTCAAAAAATGACATTAGTAGGATTTATACACAATTAATTAGGGATTATTATTACCCCTTCGAAATTGAAAATCAAGTGTTTCTTAGGATTAGTTTCATAGTTTGTAATTCAAGATTTATTATTATTCCATATATACCACTATCATCGCAATCAAGTTAGAGTGATATTGAAAGGAATACTAAAAAGAAAAAATATCAATATAATAACCATAAAGATGATTTTTCAAACCATAGAACATATCTTTTGGGGGTCCATGCATAGCAACAACATTTTCTTATAAGCTCCTATAATTAGTATTTTCACAAACATAACACTTAACCCTTCGAGAAAATTTAGAATCTATGAAACTATTTATAATCAATCTATAAAATGAATGGTGGTTGGTGATTTCAACTCTTCCCTTGTTCCCTCTAAAAAACTAGGAGGGTGATCCCACAATAGTGGGTTACACTTTTTTCCCAAACATGACATTGAAATGAACGTTTTGAACTAAATATTTACTTTTAGATGCCTATAGCTACTAAACTATGAGGAATTTAAAGATGATGCAAACTAGTTATTTGTGACATTTTGTCTATAGATTTTAAA
Organism: Sequoiadendron giganteum; assembly: GCA_007115665.2. NCBI lineage: Eukaryota > Viridiplantae > Streptophyta > Pinopsida > Cupressales > Cupressaceae > Sequoiadendron > Sequoiadendron giganteum. Next base: position 662,120,813 of record CM021104.1, read on the forward strand.
TATATATTTTTTAATTTTTGGAATAAAATTTCATTTCTTTTTCCATCTCCTTTGATAACTAATTTTTAATAGTAAACACCATTTTTAAAGAGTGATGTTCACTGTGTAACACATAATTTTTTTCTATCAAGGATAAAATTCTATTTTTTTCTAATTTAGATTTGTAACTATAATATCTAGCTCCTTTATTTGGTCTCAAAGTATTTTATTGAATATTTTTTTCTTAATTAAGTTTTGAAGTCAAACCAATTACAATTTAGACATAGGTCTATTGTATAGCACAACTTATTTTGTATGTATCAAAATTTATTTATTTTTGTTGCATCAAGGACATCAATACCAAGAGCATGGATATTTTTCAAAAAAAAATTTGTAATCCACTATTTTTCCACATGTGCAAAATAGAGAGCTTGATTTTTGGTGAAAAATATATGTTTGATTAAACTAAAAAAATACATAATAAAACAATACTTGATGAAGAGCTAGTTTCAAGGACTATAATCCCCTAGCTAGGTTTGTCAAGTTGATTCCATTTTGATCCTCAACCTAAACCTTCAAACCCAAAATTCTCCATAAAATTACAAATGGAGGGGGGCAAGGGCAAAAAAGGGGGGTTCTAGAAAACATACCTTTGCTTGAACCCCTTGGAACCTCTTAGAGAAAAGGGGCATTCGCTAGAACCCCCTAAAAATAACATTCAAAAAAGTGAAACCATTATTTTATTCAAAAAATGGCCGACTAGGGGTTTGAGCAAAACCATTGAAGGAAAGGGCATTCACTCGAATAGGGGGGTTTGAGAAAACCCATAAAGGGGTTTGCTCGAACCCCCTTGTTCAAGTGAACCCCCTCATTTTTTTTTTGAGCTCCCAAGAAATTTTTGTTCGTCAATGCAATTGTAACCCACTTATGTGGAACCACCCAAGAATAGAAAAATACTTAGAAAGTATGTTGGACTTAGTTGGCTTCTTAGCTAAAGCCAGACTTATGAATATAAATCTTCAAGGTACTTCTTTCACTTGATCTAATAGAATGTGTGGAGGTTATCTTATTCAAGTTTAACTAGATAGATTTCTTATTTTTGTTTCTTGGAATATCATTGCAAATTTAAATCTTTCTACTATGCCCAAATCTTATTCTAATCATAACCCATTGATTATAAATTGAAATCTCAATAAAAAGGTCTCTATCCTTGTATATATGAATAATATGGTCAAATAATCCTCAATTTTGATAATCCATAGACAAATGATGGAATTAATCACCAAAAGGTTTAGAAATGTTTTAATTAGTGAAAAGAATAAAATTGGTGAAAGAGAAGGTGAAAGACTAAAAGAAATATACTTTTATAAATATATTTAAACAAAAAGAAGAGATGTCCTAAAATTTAAAGGACATTTAGGATAAAAAGGAAAAAGTATATATTTTGATGAAGGGTCATCCCACAATAATGGGTCTCAAACTTGGGACATCCTAATTTGTGCCTGAAATCACATATTTTTTAAAAAAATAATGATTTAAACCTTGAGGGATTCCATCTTGAGGGTTTTAATTGAAGAGGGTTGGATAGGACCCTCTTAGATCAAACCCCCTTGGATAGGACCCGTCTAGTCTTAAATCATACCCACAATGGAGTCTCCTTCGTGCTTATCAAAATGTTGAGAAAAATCACTTTTTATTTTTACCTTTTGAGGGATCAAATAAAGTCATTTAGAAACTATGATTTGTAAGTATGTATCCATTATTACAATCTTCCCAAAATTATAATTTTGAATATTTTTATTTATTATTATATTTATATTTTTTTTCTTGTGAATGTACAAGTTTTCCATCAAATATCAAGGTATTTCTTTCACACAAATGAAACAAAATTAAAAAATAGAGAAAAAAATATTTAAAATGTGTGCACTAAGTATTGATGTCCTTGTTTCAGAAAATAATAATTTTAATTTTAATACATACAAAAGAACTTATGTATTTTGACATACACCTATGTCCAAATTATAATTACTCTAACTGCGAAAATTAATTTATCCATGCACTAGATATTGATGTTAAAAATTTATATTTTAAAACTATGGTTTAATCCTTTCAATAAAAAAATTTATGTTATGACATAAACATCACTTTTTAAAATGGTGTTTATTGTAAAAAAATAAGTTCTTAAAAGTTACATAAAAAATCGCAATTTATTTCTAATTTGTTATATATATATATATAATATAAATACAAATCACTAGTTTACATCTATAATGTCACTTTTCCTCTAGATTAGTTTAAGTGTTAGCAATGGAATTAATATATTAAATATTAGAGTTAAGATAATTTACAAGATGTCATGTCCTAAAATGATCTGTAAACTACAATATGTAATAATTAGACAAGGATCCTAAAGTAAATAATTAACATAGTAAATTTAATAACACATCTGCATAACTCACTTAGGTTATCTTTAGAATCATAATATTCTAATATATTTTAATATTAATGGAATTCAATTCTTATCTTTATTTGAATGTGTAGAAAACCACATATTTCTTGGAATGGATCATTGGTTCAACTTCTTCCATTTATGAGAAATCTAGGAGGAATAAAGTGCACTACATCGCTCTACAAAAGTGTTGGTTCAACAAAATAATGCTCAACACATGTGCAATACCCAAGCCCTAGCTAGGAAAATCCCAAGTGTATTGTATACCCTGGGTTGGACACACTTTTTGTGCCCCCTTCTCCAGTGCTCACAACCTGCTAACCTAGAATCATATTCCTGCAATATACAAAAAAATCATTATTTATCTTTTTCCTTCTTGAATGTTCATCATGTCCCTTTCCAAATCTCACATAAATGCTTTATATAAACCTTAAAGAATGGTTTCCAAACCATTAGACCCTTTCACAAAGGTTGCCTTTTAATAATTATTTAAATAAATAATTATTCTTCCTTTTTAAAGAGTGTTTGTACATATTCTTTATTAATTTTTTTTAACCAAAGGATCATAATATATTTTATGTTTCTCTCCCTTTTCATTTCAAAGATTTATTTCATAGTTTTCTCTTCTTTGAGGAAAAATTAATATAACAATTCTCCCCTTATAAATTAGTTGTTATCTTCAGTAACATGATATGTATATCTACATCACAACTCAAAAGACACATAATCAATAATCAAAGAAACTGATATTGAATATATTTATTCTTCATATGTGTGTGTGTTTCTTCATCTACATCATTTTCTTCTTTTGATTCATATATCTCTCTCTTAATTTTATTTCAATTTAACAAGTAATTTCAAGAGAACCATTTTTCCAAACAAAATTATGACAAGAACTATACATATTGAAAAGAAGAAAATGGTGTCCTCCTTCGCTTCTAGGGTCTTGGACCTAAAAGGTGAGACCATTTCCTTACTCTTCGATCAAGAACAAACCCTTAAGACTCGAATGCAAAGGAGATTGAAATAATGCAAAGGGATTGTTCTATGGATTGAATGATAGCTAATGAGGGGTTCACTACCAAGTCTAGAATTGGAAAAGACAATGTAATACAATTTGTAAAATAAAACCCTAATTGAATGCGATGATCTAGAAAATGCCTTTGAAATGTAAGAAAATTGGAACAGAAAACTGAAAAGGTAAATGAAGTGCACCTGGAAATCTTGAAGTGACTGAGAATAGCTCTGAAATTTTGGAAAATTTGACTTCTTGTCCAACTGGGACTCATTTTCCAACCTAGGCGAATCAATCCCATATCGAGATTTTTGCACAAGAGCTCATTTAAGGAAAAAGGGTATCAAAATATACAAACTAATCTGAAAAATAGCCATAGTGGGACTCATTCACCACTCTTGGCAAATCAGTCACATTTAGCTTTTTCAGAAATTGAAAGTCTCGATCCACAATTCAACACCTGCCCTTTCCTTCCAGCCTGAGTTTCAGATCCGAATCTATAGAAAACACCTACAAAATAGATTCAACTTGATTTTCTAATGGGGGGTTTGCCTTGGTCAAACCCTTAGTTTGGTAATTAAACCTTGATGAAAGTAATTAAATATGCATGAAAACTCTAGCCATAAGTGTGTCTAAGACTAGGAAATATGAAACATGATGTAATCCTATTCTAATGTGTAAGAATATGATGCAAGAATGGAAATACATAGAGATGAATGACTCACTTATGGTGATCTCTCATCACCCCAAATGAATCCTAATGATCCTTGAACCTTCCTTAGGTTGAGTGTAGAGTGATAATGGAGGATGGAATCACTTAGGAAACAAGTCTTTAGGCTTGGCTTGATGGCTAGTTGCATCTCCCGAACCTAGAATCCATCATGATTCACCATAGGAATCCATGATCAACCCTTGACAAAGTTAAATATTGATTGAAAGTAAGCTTGAAGACCTAAAAAAATGCTTTAATGTTGCTCCAATGCTTCAAATTTGTTTTCTTTTGGAATGGAAATGCTCTTGTGAGAGATTTCTTGAAGATTCTTGACACTTAGTGCTTTCTCAAAGTGCTTAAAGTTATGCTTGGATTATGAAAAATGGCTTAGAAGGTTGCTTTTATAGGCATCAACACCTAATTGACTGTTATTTAGATACCAAAGATTGACATTCATCAAAAACTTGAATTAAATTGATGAATTCTCATTAAAATTTTAAAAGACCCCAAATGGGACTCATTCGCCACCCTTGGTGAATGGTTTCCACCTAAGCGGACTCATTCACCCAAGGTGGAAAATGAGTCCCACCTTAGCTTTTTGAGGTGGCTTTTTGGGATTTTCAGGGATTTGAGTGATTTTATATTCAAAAATAATGGGTTGTAGGTGCCTATAAATGATGATTTTAAAGGATAATTAATGCAAGGGTGCCAAAGTAGGTCCAAATAAGTGTGAAATTGCCTCTTTTTTCAATTTTACATAATTTTCTAAACTACATTTAGCCCCCAATTTATCCCCCATATGACTTTATGTGCATATATAAGCTATAGGAATCCAATGATGACCTATGTTTCATAAAAGGATACACATATAAGTTCAATTATGATACGAGAGAATAAAGCCCCCACTGTATTCATCTACAAAACCACAATTTTAGGAACCACATCTTGTAACACGAATCCATTAGTCATCCAAAAATCCTCTTATCCAACTTTATCCTAGAAATCAAATTCGAGGGTAGTTGTATGCCCCCTTGATTTCGCTTGCTTTATGGAGTTGGAATCAAGGTAGCAATCTATCCACGTCAAATAGGGTAAGTCATATCATAGGGAATTTTCAAGTACCATGCCACATAATGATAGACAGTTGATGATGTCAAGAGTGGAATTATGATTCCAACACAACAAACAGCATCAAAAACGAAGCTCACTAGCACCTATTATACTGATTTGATTGAAAAAAATTTAAACCCTAATGTAGTAAAAACCCTAATTTAAACTTACATTAGAGAAAAAAGTGAATTAAATGCTAAATTTCTTTATTATTTACCTTTTTATAGATGAAAAATAGGAAAATGGGTGCTTTATAACCTAGGTCATAGAACACCACAATTCTCCTATTATCATTCAATAATGTCCTAAGAACCCTAATAGGATTGACTATCAACCTCTCAAGGTGAGCCAAATACACAATTAGGAGGACATAGGATGGGGTTCTTTTCAGCTTTAAGGGGTTCGCCACCAAGCAAATGCTTGGAAAAGACAATTTTTGAAAACACACTATGATATGCAAACAACCTAAAATGAGCTAAATGAAAGATGTAAATACTGAAAATAAGCAACTCCAAGTTAGGGTATGTGTACATGGGAAGCCTAGAGATGCAATGAAGATTCTAGAAATGTAAACAATCTACAAAAATATTCCTTGGACGACCAAAACAACCAAGATGGTGTTTTTAGTCCCGTTATTGTTTTTCGGGGAAAACACGGAATATTCAAATGTCGGAATAGAATCCCAAATAATCTATTAAATATATTTTTTGGAGGACTAAGATGCCCAATATGGTGTATTAGCCCCATTCTTAATTTCTAAAGACTATGAATGTGGTCTTGGGCTCTAAGGTCTGCACTTGCTTCTCCTAAGATCTGAGGTCCTGAAACTCCCAGATCTAGCCTATAGGCGATTTTTCATGAAGATGATAAATTTGGTAATGCAAATTTTGCAAATTTTTAATCTTTCACTCCAAATGATCTTCAAGTCCTCAACCTAGATCTATAAATACAAACACACAAGAGAGGGAAAACTAGTTGATTTTTAGTGAATAGGGGTTTGCCTTGGTCAAACCTCGTGTAGGTAATTAAACCAAATGATGAAATGAAGCATGAAACATTAAATATGTAAATGATATCACCTTGGATGATTTCTTGTGAAGAAAATCTGCAATCTACCATGTAGTGGCCATGAATAATGTAGATCTTGGACCCTTGGATTTGATGTGAACAATGGTTGTTGAGAGATCTTCAATGCTACATCCACAATCCTCAACAACATGAATGGATGCACTAAAACCTTGACATGGTGCTTGAATCTAGATGATGGCTCCAAATGCTTGATGTATTGCTCTTGAATGCTCTTGTGAAATCAATTTGACTATAATGAATGCTCTCACAAAATACTTAGGTGAAAATGAGTAAAGGAACCTTGTATTTATACTTATCCATGCTTAATATCCCAAAATTACACCACAAAAAGTTGACATATAAAATCATTAATTAAAGGAGGCTAAATCCTACCTTAATTTGAAATTGGACCCAAAAAATAATTCGAGGAATAAGATGCCCTTGGTGGAATCTTAGTCTCAAGGCTCAAATCTCAGGGCACAGACTCCAAAAAGGGACCTAATTGAGAGGTTTCAAAATAAAGGTCCCAAGACCCATGGAGTCCCTAGGTGGTGTTTTAGTCCCAGTCCACAAATTAGGGACATAGAGACATAAACATTAAATGATCATTTATCTTTTAATGTTAATCAATATTTTTCATAAAAATATACAGTTCATGGGGCTTGTGGATGCAAAATAGGACCAATTAATCCATACAGAAGGATAAATAAAATAAGGTAGTCCCAAACAAGTGTGAAAATTCAAGGGTACACATTTTACTACACTACATTTAGCCCCCACTTTAGTGAGAGGATGAACTTGCTTCAAACTCACACTAAAGTAGCCAACCATGCAATCAAGAGGGGTTCAAGTGTACCAATGTTAGTAAGATAGGATGATAATGATCAAGTGGCATGATTAAGCTCCCAAGGTTGAGATCCTATGAAAAAACAACATAGGAACAAAGGAACACACATGTGGATGATATATGAAGCTATAACCAAGTTTCCAGCATAAACCATCAAGGATAGAAAAGATAAATGAAAAATAAACAACAAAACAAAAAAGGGAAATTTCACGGATCAAGATTTGACTAGTCATCAAACGTGATGGATTGATTCTAGGCTGAAGAGGTTTACAAGTGAAACGTGTTGTCCACTATGCAAATAAAACGTATCCTCACAAGGGCTAGTGGGAGCTAGTTGTCCACTAGGTGAGCCCCAGGAAGTCCATACCAATGTCATACCCCCATGACTATGATAAGGACAAATATGTATGCTCACACAGGCTAGTGAAGCTATTTGTTCACTAGGTGAGCCTCAAGAAGCCATATCAAATCCATACCTCCATGACTTTAATAAGGCACAAGTTGCAACGCAACAAGAAAGAGAGATGTTCAAAGGGATTTTTCTTAGTTCATACAAGGTCTCTTCTTAGGGAACATTGTGCTTAAATTTTCCAAGAGAGGACAATTCAAAGAAATATCACACTCTTGGAGGAAATCAAACCCAATGACACCATCAAGAAAGAAACACATTGCAGGAAGAAAGAAAATCACACAATGAAACATGAGTGTCAATGTATGCCCCCACTTTAAAGCAGTTGCTAACAACATTGTTGTGAGAAATTTCTTTAGAGTAGAAGAAGACATGAGAGATTATTTATAAATCCCTATTCCAAGTCATATGTTTCCAATAAGCTATATCATGGAAAGGAAAAGGATTGCCCACAAAATTTCACATGTGAGCCAACTTAAGGCACGTCACCCACATTCCAAGATTGCTCTTATATATACATGAAACGTGGTCAACTAGCCAAAAGAGACAACGACAAGCGACATACGAGGACAGGGCTATCTAACCCCTTGCCCCCACTTAGTGCAGTACAAGGGTGAGATAAATAGGATGAAAATAAGTTTCAATTAGAGAGACTAGGTGCTTCAAACCAAGGAAGAGCACCACAGTCCTTAAGATGTTGAGTTTTATTACTCAAAGCCTTACATTCATTAGTAGCATGACCATGAACTCTATGATATATGAAAAATGGATTCTTGTAATAAAATTCATTTTGTGTTCTTCGGGGGAGAGAGATCAGATGATCTTAGAGGAGTCTCATCAAGATACTGTCTTCATCAAAATTAGAAGATGTGGCTTTGTTATTATGCGACAAAGATATCTCATGCTTAGTATTAGTTGTCATACCTACACAAGACTCTTTAGATTGCGAGATTTTTTCTCTCCTTTATTGGAGGGTGTAAAATCTACTGAATTCGAATCATTACTGTTTTTTGTGATGAAATTGACATTGACCAAATATTTCTCTATTTCTTTTGTTTCTTGCAAAGAATCTTTTGTAATGGTTTTGATATTAAGTGAAGGGTTTTTTATTTCTATCAAATGACAATAACCAAGACCATTAGTTGTTTCTTGCATGTGTGGCTCTATGGGGACATGGATACCTTGTTCTCTAGCACCACATCCTTTTCCATTGTAACCAAGTTGTTTCATAAGTTCGTAACCATTTCCATAAAGATTTTGCATTTCTTTAGGATTCAGAGGTTGTGCATGATTAAGTTCATCAAATTTTGTTGTCTTTTGTTCTAAAGTGGTTGAGGTGGATACTTTCTAAGGGTCTTCCAAATTTTGTGTTGAAATTATTGCTTTCTCTTTTCCCTTGTCAGAATCGTTTTTTATGATCTTGTATTCTTCCATGAATGTTGGTTTGAATTTCAACGATTCCAAATCATCTAGCGATATCATGTTGAAAGGTTTAGGGAATTTATCTTTTTTTTGCTCTTGCATGGGTTCCACTTGTATAGTTGGTGTCAATGTGTCTAAATAATTATATTTATCTTTGTCTATTTTCAAAAAACTATATGGTTTAGGATCAGCTTCGATTGTATATACTTTTTTGTTGTAGACATACTTCATGATACGATGAAGGGTAGAGGGCATAACATGCATCTCATGAATCCATGTTTTGCCTAAAAGATGATTATATGAAAGATCATGAGGCATAACATGGATTAGTGTTTCTAATGTGGCATTTCCAAATGTAATAGGCAAAGTGATCACACCAAATGTTTATTTTCCTACATTGTCAAATCCCTTAATAGACAAAGAATCAGGTTAATTTTTTATTTATCCACACCAAGCTTATCCAAAAGGGTCACGCTACACAAATTAAGGGCTAAGCCATTCTCAACAAGGGTTCACTTTATGGAATTTGTTTTATATTGAGCTATTATCATAAAAGCATCACATTGTTTTTGTATTTCCAAAGGAGGGAGATCACTTTGGTGGAAAACAATGTCAACATTTATTCATTGAATCATGGCTGCTATGTCATTCAAATTTGCACTAGAGGGTACCACAACTTGTTGCAAGGTTGCTTGAAGTGCAAAGTGTGATAATTGGGTGAATTTTGAAACAGGTCTCAAAGGAATATCTTTGCAAGAGTATTCTTGATTTTTTCAACAAGATCTTGGGTATGTGCAAGATCATCATGGAAAAAACAGGCCCTTAAGTGGTAATAAAATTCAGAAAATCAGAGTTAGGAAACTTGATGTAAAAATTTGAATAAGTTATCTATATTATTTAAAAAATATGTAAGAATAGAATCTGTAGAAAATTGAATATAGTTTCTAAATTACTAGGTTTATTTATTTATTTTTAAAATCTATTTGGTGAAAAATTGAAATTTCAATGTAGTAGTACTTAAATTTCAAGGAAAAAATAAGAAGTAGGTGTTTGTCTGACCACCCTAACCACAATAAAATTTTAATAATTTTTTATAAGATTTTAGATATAAGTAGGGGACTCATGTCTTGATGTGATGTTTATTTTTTTGAAATTTTTTTCCAAGTAAATAATTAATTATGAATTTTTAATTACAACTTTTAAAAATATAAAAACTTGTATGTCTGACCACCTTCACTTGGTCAAAACTTCATGAAATTCAATTCTTCTTTTTTTAATTCTATATTATGTGAAGCATAGAATGTGACGCATCTTTAGGATTCAAAAAATGTGATACTGTTTGAAAACTATAGATTTTTTCAATTAGGAATTTAGTCGTAATTCAAATAGAAAATGAATGATAATTATTTATTAAATTCAAAGTAAAGCATAATTTATATTGGTGGAAAGATGAGAATCTCCTTTAAAAACCCTTTTCATTTCATGAATTTTGGGTAAGAAAAAATTCATAAGCCACATGGGCCATCATATCACTTAGATATGGCCACTTTTTGGCCCATCATGATCCTGCACATACCCTCCTACTCCTTTCCACTCTATGAAGGAAAATGAGGGGCACTAGGCAAGATAGGATTAGGAAATGGGAGGGATGTTGAAGGTGTTTGTCTTGGTTGTGGATTGTTCCTAGTGTTGTATGTATGAGCAATTGTATTATAACTTGGTTGCTACAAAACATTGTTCTTAGGTGGTTCAAGGATAAGGAAAGGTTTGGTTTGAACTTGTGGTGGATAAATGATAAGTTTAGGCTTGGGAGAGTACTCCAAGGGGTATCTAATGTGCATAACATCAAAATACTCATCCTTATTTTTATGATCTCTTACAAAAGGGGAGTCTAATGTCACTTCATCATCTTCATTTAAGGAATTACTATTGGCAATATTCTCATTTTATTCCATTGTGATATCTTCCCTAGTAGGAGATTTTTTAGGAGAGCTACAAACCAAAGGTTCTTGAAATTCAAGGATTGGTTCTTCTAAAATTACTTCATCACAAGTATGGAAATGATCAATGATTGAATTGTCTTGCTTAATAAGGTTTTCCCTAGGTGTAGAGGGATAACTAGGATTTTAATGACTTTCAACGGTCAAAGTATCATCTTCACAACTAGGAGAGATACTATGAGAAGAACAAATGTTATTGTCATGATTAATTATGGTTGTGTTGTATTTTTTATCAATGTCTTGTTTACAAAGTGAGGTAAGAGGAGAGAAACAACTAGGACTCTCAAAAATCTCGTTGATTGGTTCTTCTAACACTAAAATATCTTCGTCACAAATAGGAGAGATATTAGGAGAAGAACGAATATGATCATTAGGGTTGTCCAAGGTTGTATTCTCTTTCACTAAAACACTCTCATAGGGAGGGGATATGAATGTTTTCTTAGTGTTATTAGAAAGGTAAGGTACTAACATTGTTTGACCAAAAATGAAAATCACTTTTAACCATCTCATGCAATGCTTTAAGAATGTAAACAATGCATATCCAAAGATGTAAAACACATTTATCCAATGTATCCAAAATTTTAAGAATACAAACAATGTATATCCAAATATGAAAAGCACTTTTATCAAACTTATGAAAAAAATTATGAATGTAAACATTGTATATGCAAAATTGAAAAGTACTTTTATCCATATGATCCAAAGTTTCAGAAATGTAAATATTTTCAGATTTTTAGACCTAAAACAAAGTAATTTACTGAATACATTATGCAATAGACTGAAAATGAGATGTTGCAAATTCCATTTTGAATGTTGAAAATGCAACGAATGAAGATTAATTAAGCTAGATTCACTAGATTTGGTGAAATAGAAAATCAGAAAACTGAAATAGGAAAGTAACTACAGCAACCAGAAGCATAGAAGAGAAATTTCAAACCCTCAAAACTACAAAGTCAAAGTCAATAGGGACTAATATGCTAGTAAGGGACTCTTAGTCCTCCTCGTGAAATCTTGAATTTTCAAAAGCTAAAACAAATAGTAAATGGTTCAAACAAAAATCTGAGACAAGAATCCAGAGAGGGACTAAGATGCCACCAAGGGCGTTTATGTCCTAGTAAGGGGTTTTTGCAAAAAAACAAACAATTATGGGTTGATAACAGTGTTCCCAGGTTGCCTACCCAGGGACCTGATGTTTGGAAACAAAAAAATTATGCGAATGAAGGCAAGAAAAAGTAACTAATCACAAGCAATTGGATGCAAAAGTGGCATTTTTTTTCAAATTTCAATGCAATAAGAATATTTCTAGATGCAATTAAGATGATTAACAATGCACTTTTTAGTTTTTCAATTAAATTAAATGGTGCAAGAAAGTAAAAATGCAACCTATATGCACTTTCACTAATGCAAATATGAGAAACCCTAAATGCAATTTCACTAAATATGAGAAACCCTAGATGCAATTTCACTAATTCAAGATGCAATGAAAGAATGAATGCAACCTATATCTAATGGACTCCAAATCAAAAAATGAATGTTACAAAATGTTGGGTTCACCAAAATGAACAATAGAAAAATGGGTGCTTTATAACCTAGGTCATAGAACACCACTATTCTCCTATTATCATCCAATAATGTCATAAGAACCCTAATAGGATTGACTATCAACCTCTCAAGGTGAGCCAATACACAATTAGGAGGACTTAGGAGGGGGTTCTTTTAAACTTTAAGGGGTTCACCACCAAGAAAATGCTTGGAAAAGACAAATTTTGAAAACACACTATGATATGCAAACAACCTAAAATGAGCTAAATGAGATATGTAAATACTAAAAAAGAGCAACTCCAAGTTAGGGTATGTGTACCTGGGAAGCATAGATATGCAAAGATGATTCTAGAAATTTAAACAGTCTACCAAACTATGCCTTGGAGGACAAAGACACCCAAGATGTCATTTTAGTCTTATTGTTGTTTTTCGAGGCAAATACAGAATCTTTGAATGTTGGAACAGAATCCTAAAGAATATCTAAAAGATATGTTGTGGAGAACTAAGACACCCAAGATGGTGTATTAGTCTCATTCTTAATTTTTGAAGACTCTGAATGTGGTCTTGGGTTCCAAGGTCTACACTTGCTTCTCCTCATATCTGAGGTCCTGAAACTCCCATGTTTGGCCTGTAGGTGAGTTTTCGTGAAGATGACAACTTTGGTAATGCAATTTTTACAACTTTTTAATCTTGTACTCCAAATGATCTTCAAGTCCTCAACGTAGATCTGTAAATACAAACACACAAGAGAGGGAAAACTAGTTGATTGTTAGTGAATAGGGGTTTTCCTTGGTCAAACCCCTTGTAGGTAATTAAACCAAATGATGAAATGAAGCATGAAACATGAAATATGTAAATGGTATCACCTTGGATGATCTCTTGTGAGAAAAATCTACTATCTACCATGTAGTGGCCATGAAGAATGTAGATCATCTTGGATCCTTCGATTTGATGTGAACAATGGTTGTAGAGAGATCTTCAATGCTACATCTACAATCTTGGCTCGACAACATGAATGGATGCACTAAACCCTTGACATGATGCTTGAATCTAGATGATGGCTCCAAATGCTTGATGAATTTCTCTTTAATTCTCTTGCGAACTCAACTTAACTATAATGAATTATCTCACAAAAGACTTGGGTGAAAATGAGTGAAGGAACTTTGTATTTATACTTATTCATGCTTAATATCCCGAAATTACACTACAACAAGCCGACATATATGAAATCATTAATTAAAGGACGCTAAATCCTACCCAAATTTGAAATTGGACCCCAAAAATAAGCAAAGGAGGACTAAGATGCCCTTGGTGGCGTCTTAGTCCTGAGGTTCAAATCTCAGGTCACAAACTCTGAAAAGGGACCTAATTGAGAGGTTTCAAAAGCAGGGTCCCAAGACCCATGGAGGACAAAGATGCCCTAGGTGGAATTTTAGTCCCAGTCCACAAATTAGGAACACACGGATAGAAACATTAAATGATCATTTTATCTTTTGATGTTTTTTAGGATTTTCCATAAAAAATATATAGTTCATAGGGCTTGTGGATTCAAAATAGGACCAATTAAGCCATAAAGAAGGATAAATAAAGCAAGGCGAGATCAAACAAGTGTGAAAATGCAAGGGTATGCATTTTACCACACTACAGTAGGTTGAAGGTGATTGAAGAAGAGTGAAAGATGCCTAGTAGATGAGATTTCATGCTTGTGATATTGGATGTGTTGTAGGACCAAGTGGCCCACAGTAAGCACCGACATTAAGTGAGTTGATTTTGTTTCCTTTGCTTTGTCCATACATAGTGATTTTATGATTTTTATGCATTTCGATGTTATTTTAGGGCCTTGGAAAAAAAAAAATTGGAAAGTGTCTCCTTTTTTTCGCAGTGTCCCTTTTGTTCGTGAAGTGTCCCACTTTTTTGCAAAGTGTCTCATTTCTTCACAAAGTGTCCTAAAAGGGGTCTAAACTATCTAGGGCCTCTAGGAAAGCACACTAGAAAAAATCTAGTGCACTTTTATGATTGTTGATGTAAAAATTTGAATAATTTAGACTGCTTATAAGACATATTTTTTCTTTTTGTTAGGTTCCCACCCGTTCACATCAATGTCTGGGTGGTGGACAAATCAACCTTCTTAGAGATTTATTCCCCACTCTTTTAGTGGAGGATAGAGAGTTGCTATAGATTGTAGGATTATACTGGACATACCTCATGCCCCCCATTAGGTACCATGATGTGATGTTGATGGCACTAGCTAAGTGCTAGGATGATGATACATGCACATTTCATCTATCAACTGGCGAGATAATGATAACACTGGAGGACGTGCACCACATAATTTGAGTTCATATTCGAGGTGACAAAAAATAAAAAGAAGAAAATGGCATCCTCTTTTGCTTCTAGGGTTTTGGACCTAAAATGAGAGAGGCCATTTCCTTACTCTTCACTCAAGAATAAATCCTTGAGACACCAATGCAAAGGAGATCGAAATCTTGCAAAGGGACTATTTTAGGGATTGAATGATAGCTAATGAGGGGTTCACCACCAATTATAGACTTGGAAAAGACAATGCAATAAAATTTGTAACATAAAAACCCTGATTGAATACAATGATCTAGAAAATGCCTTTGAAATGTAAGCAAAATAGAATGGAAAAGTAAAAAAGGGTATTGGAATCTACAAACTGATCTGACAAAAAGCCACAGTGGGACTCATTTTCCACTCTTGGCAAATCAGTGTCATTCATATTTTTTGGAAATTTAAAGTCATGATCCACACTTCAACATCTACCCTTTCTTTCTAGCTTGAGTTTTGGATCTGAATCTATGGAAAACACCTACAAAATAGAATTTAACCTGATTTTCTAATGGGGGGCTTACCTTGGTCAAACCCCTAGTTTGGTAATTAAACCTTGATGAAAGTAATGAAATGTGCATGAAAACCCTAACCTTAAGTGTGTCTAAGAATAGGAAATATAAAACATGATGCAATCTTATTCTAATGTGTAATAATATGATGCAAGAATGTAAATGTAGAGATGAATGACTCGCTTGTGGTGATCTCTCATTACCCCAAATGGATCCTAATGATGCTTGTACCTTCCTTAGGCTAAGTGTAGAGTGATAATGGAGGATTTAATCACTTAGGAAACAAGTATTTAGGCTTGGCTTGATGGCTAGTTGCAACTCCCCAACATAGAATGTATCATGATTCACCATAGGCATCCATGATCAACCCTTGAAAATGGTAGATCTTGATTGAAAGTGATCTTGAAGACCTACAAAAACACTTTAATGTTGCTCTAGTGCTTCAACTTTGCTTGCTTTTGGAAGGAGAATGCTCTTGTGAGAGATTTCTTGAAGATTCTTAATGCTTAGTGCTTTCTCAAAGTGTTTAAAAGTTATGCTTGGATTATGAAAAAATTTCTTAGAAGCTTGCGTTTATAGGCATCAACACCTAATTGACTTTTATTTAGATCCCAAAGGTTGGCATTCATCAGAAAATTAAATTAAATTAATGAAATCCCACTCAAATTTGAAAAAGACCCCAAATGGGACTCATTCACGACCCTTGGCAAATGAGTCCCACCTAGGGGGACTCATTCACCCAAGGTGGGGAATGAGTCCCACCTTAGCTTTTTGAGGTGGGTTTTCAGGATTGAATGATAGCTAATGAGCCTCGAGATCCAAAATAATGGGCCTTAGAGGCCTAGATAAATGATGATTTTAAAGGATAATTAATGCAAGGGTGCAAAGTAAGTCCAAATTAAGTGTGAAATTGCCTCTTTTTTCAAGAGTACAATTTTCTACACTACACACATACATATCAAGAATTTACAATCAAAGAAACTAATGCTTTTTTTATATGTTTAATCACATACATTTCAATTTTATCAATTTTCTCTCATGTCTCACATGTTCTTTAATATAGATAATTCCATCACTTAACATGAATCTTCAACATTAAATTTACAAAATTAATATCATGCGCTGACATAACATTTACCTAGTGAATGAAATAAGTATCCCATACTATGTAGTCACTCATCATTGAACTATATATAATCCATATACTAGAAATATATTCTAAGATGACATTCATGCATTATGGACTACATGAGTATCCTCTTTTCCTATACATCAAGTGGACACACAAAAATTTATTGGGTTGATCAAGTCCAATAACAAAGTACAATATAATAAAACATGGTAATATTCTTAGGCATCATAACATGAGTAGAATAATAGTAAATTATTAACACATGCATAAAACACTCCATATAAAAACATTAGAAAGTTAATTATTTATTTAATTTAACTACAGTGCACTCACCTAGAATAAAAACTATATTAACTAGAATGCACCTAGTATATATAGGTAACCCATCCCTTATTATTTATTAATCATGTTGACATGTCAAGGCCTATGTTCCATTAGACTAGACTTATTCAAAAAAGTTCTTTATATCTTTTTTTCTTGCAAGAAGGTTTTGTAAGAGAGGGGGACCAACCACTACAAGGCCCCAAGTCACGAAAGGCCAAGAGCAGTATGGCTACCCTAACTTACCTCAGTTTAAAGGAGTTTTAGGATGAATGGGATGATAATGACGAGGACTATAATGTCCTTCGATCACTCTGTGAACTCAAGAGTTGAAAGGAGACTAGGCGAGTCAATTTTTAGGGTCGACTCTATATCTTAGATAGCTCTTTTTCAAAGGACAAAAGCATTGTTCTGAGACAACAGCATGGTGCATTGGTGTCTCACAGGTGTGTTGGAGTTCATACGGCCAGAAAACCAGAGAGACGAGACTTAACCTCTAAAAAATAGACTAGCGGCATAGTTTAGGAATTTCCAAACGTGTAGAATAAAATTAAGAAATATGAAATATAAAGACAAACATTATAAAGAAATTAGATTACCACAAGGGTGACGAATATGATCTCGCACAACAATCCTTTCGCAAGATCAATCCAAGATCTCTCCACCTACACATAAAAAAGAGGGAAAATGTTGGGGTTTGATTAAGGGTCCACCTCAGTCAGACCCCCATTTTGATGTTTCCACCTCCATAGATAGCCAAGTTTACAATGATAGAAATCATGTGATAAAGAGGAGAACACAAGAAAAGAATACAAAAGTGTTAGTGTAATTAATTAATTAATTATTACACTAGCATAAGTTAACTTTGGTATTAATTAATCATATTAGTCCTAGGTTACTTTTAATCATTTAATAAAGTTGTTGAGATAAGATTCCCTTCTAGAAGATGAGTTTTCTTTTCTAGAACTTATCTCCATCTTGTTATCATTCCCTAGGTAGTTGGTTAGGGTTTCTTGTTGTCACATGAAGTGTGATTTGAACACTTGGCAACATCCTTTACATTCTAGGTTTATCACTTGCCTATATAATCAGGCATATGTACTCTTTGTAAAATATTCTAGATATCAATCAAATAATCTCTATTTGCATGCCCTGAGTTGCAACACTTTCTGTGTGGTTGAATTTCTTCTTGGCAGGTCCTTTGAAGTGTACGTAGCTTCATTGGATGATTCAACATCCATTATTCCAACATGGTATCAAAGCCATTCCATTGAAGGTTCATCCCAGTATCAAGAAATTTGGGCAATAGAGATTTTGCAGGCTTGAGGGTTTTCTTTGCAGGCTAGTTGGTTCTACCCAAGGACCAAGTTGTTTCTTGGTGCATATCAGGCTCTATCTGACCTCTCCATTGCACTCAGAAGGCCTCAAAACCTATAAATTGCATGCCCATTCATTTGATTTGGACATATTTCATCTAGGAGCCATTTGAGGTATATCTAGGGTTTGCAAAATCCACAGTATGATCCGTACAATTTGTAGAAAAAAAATCATCCCTTGCAGTTGTCCTCTAAGGCAAAAAAAATTTAGATTTGTGGGCAATTTTTATTTCAAACAACGGGCTTATTTTTATATAGTTCTGGCAAAAATTTAAAAATTCGGGCGACCTGCAATAAAATTATAGTCGGCATATAGGGGTTATATATTTATTTCCGCGGACTATAGTTTTCTATCGGCATTCTTTTTTTTTTAATTTCTATTTTAGCATTATTCAAAAAAATATATTTGGGGGGTCGTTTGTTTTAAAGTCTGTAGATTTGTTCGGTCAGTCGCATTGATTCCTTTTTGTAGGGAAGGTACTTCCTCTGGTCGGGCCTATCACATCATTGGTCTCTCGTACCCGTCTACAGGTATTGTTCTCTATCACCGGTGACCCTCACTACCAGATCCCGTCCATCAGTCTCCCACTGGCCTCCTTCCGGCCTGTTCCCGGCTAGTCTTCGTCTGTCTTCTCCGGCCGATTGAAGCCTCCGCCACCAGTTCCATCTAAGACCATGGGCTCCACTCTATCCGAGCAGCGCCATCCAGGACCAACAGTTCATCGCCCTCCAGCCGCCTCACCACCACCATCAGGGTGGCGCCTTTTTTTTCTGCTAGCTAGCCCCACGGTCATATCAGTGATCGAGGGCCGAAATTTTTTAAAGCCCGGGTGCTTATTTTTTGCACCTGTTTAGCCTGTAGGCCCTAATAGGGCAATTTTTTTCAAATCGCCATATCTTCGTGCCACGGTGTCAAAATTCAACAAACGAGATATCGTCAGAAAGAGGATTCAGCCTACTTTCTAGTGGTGCAATTTGTTTTGCAGAATTTCTCTGTCAAAAAAAATCTACATTCAACTGAAGTCAAAACCCTAGTTTGGACATAAAGGCTCATATCTTTGCAACTGTTGATCGAAATCCAATTATTCTAGTGGCATCAGGAAGGTAATTCAGAGCTCTTTTCATCAGTCCAGTCACTTTGATCAGTTTCAGCTCCAGGTACTCTTGCATTGGTTTTGTTCAATTTGGTGCATTTGTTCAATAACTTGGATATCCTGAAGCTTGGGAAAAGGTATTTTGATTTGGGTGGCATCACTTCAATTGAATATCAGTTTTGGAAGTTTCTATTTTTTGTTGAAGGTCATTGTCTTTATATTTTGGAGATTTTTTCTTGTACATTATGGGGCTTGCATATTATCCTTCTTTGACTATGTTGCACGAGGGTAACTATAAACAATGGCGGGATGGGATCCTACACCGTCTCCAATCACTTGATTTATTACCACATCTATATGGTATAGTTCACCATTCGAGTGAAGGTATTCATGAGTTTTCTTGGATTTGCAACAAATATATAGTCGTAGAGATCATTTCAATGCAAGTTGATTGTGATGTTTTGAGTTTTATTGATCATTGTGATTGTCCTCACATCCTTTGGACTAAGCTTTGGGAGATATATGGAGATTTAGATACTCCACCCTTCCTTGATGATCAGGTTTCAGAATGTCAAGTTTCAGATCAGTAACCCCATGATGATACTACTATGCAGGAGGTTGTTTGTTTGGAATGCCTTGAATCTTCTGAAGAGGTTGGCAAGGTTTCTTCAGATGATTCTTCTTCTCCATCAAAGACAGTTGGCATCCCTTCACATTCAGTGATTCCTTGTCCAGAGTCATTGATTGAGGCTTCCATCATCATCATTCATCAGGACACATTCTATTTTCTAGACTTGACATCACAGGATGGCTTTGTTTCAGGGATTGTTGACCTAGCTATTTCTACAGGTTTGGATGAAATTCTTGAGGGGATATCACTCCTCTATTCAGATCCTACATTGGAGAGTTCCCTTGAGTCTCCACATTTCATTGTCTCAAACTTAATTGGGAATCCTGAGACTATCTTGGGGGCACTTGGTTTCTCTTCAGTGATTTCATATATGGGTATGTGCAGGATCATGATGGGCTAAAAAGTGGCGATATGTAAGTGATATGATGACCCATGTGGCTGACGACTTTCTTTTTACCCAAAATTGATGAAACGAAAAGATTTTTTAAAGAATATTCTCATCTTTCTACCCATATAAATTATTCTTTATTTTGAATTTAATAAATAATTATTATTCATTTTCTATTTGAATTACGAAAAAAATCCTGACTGATAGGTTGATTGAAAAAAATCTATAGCTTTCAAATGGTATCACATTTTTTGAATCCAAAATATGTGTCACATTCTATGCTTCACATACTATAGGATTTTAAAAAAAATTGAATTTCAGGATTTTTTATATTTTTTAAAATTTGTAATAAAAAAATCATAATTAATTATTTACTTGGAAAACAATTATAAAAAAATATGCATCACATCGAGACATGAGTCCTCTACTTATATCTAAAATATTATAAAAAAATAGTATCATTTTATTGTGGTTAGGGTGGTCAAATAGACACCTACTTCTTATTTTTACCTTGAAATTTAAGTACTACTACATTGAAATTTCAAATTTTGACCAAATAGAATTTTTTTTAAAATAAAGGTCTAGTAGTTTAGAAACTACATTCAATTTTCTATAGATTATATTTTTACATGTTTTTGAAATAATATAGATAACTTATTCAAATTTTTATGTTAAGTTACCTAACTCTGATTTTTTGAGTTTTATTGCCACTTAAGGGTTTTTTTTTTCCATGATGATCCTGCACATACCCATATGAGACTTCCTCCATCTTCATTAGAGTTTCTTCAGCATCTACATTGGATTGGTTTCAGTCTTCTTTGAGTGGTTTTAAGGACACTTCATTATGGGGGGGCAATCAAGTCTCCATCTATTCCTTCGATGGAAGGAACATCACAATGCAGTCTTTGGATCATGTTCAGCATCAGTTTCTGCATCATCCCGATTTGTCACCTTCTTCATTGGTTGGGTATGTACCTGAGTAGGTTGTGGCATCTTCATCTTCATCAGGCAAGGAGACACATGAGCAGCTTTCAAAGACATCATCAGCATCCATATTTATCCTTCCTTTTTTCAATTCCTATATGGAATGGGAAGCATCTCTCCACTTGCACTTGGTTTTGTTTCTTCTGAAAGGGAGACAAGTTGTTTGTCAACATTGGATCATGTTTTGTCTACATACACTTACCATTCCTGCAGGTGATCACATGTTCTGGGGGGCTATATAGTCTCTTTATTTTCCTCCTATGGGGGGGCCATTGATTATATTGTATCCATGTGATGATTGCTGTCCTTGGGGGGATAATGTTGAGTCCTCCAATCATCACCTTTCTGTATTTCATCTCCTTTTTCAGAGAGGGGTTTTCTTCCCACTAGGTTTTCCCCTTTTCTCCATTTGTGGGAGATAGTTGCATTTTCATCTTTTGTACATGGGTACCTAAAATGGCCATCAGTCGGGACCCATCATCATCATGCATAATCATTGCATTTTGATTTCCTCCCTAAGTTGCACTTATGGGGGGGTGTTAGTGTAATTAATTATTTAATTATTACACTAGCATAAGTTAACTTAGGCATTAATTAATCATATTAGTCCTAGGTTACTTTTAATCATTTAATAAATTTTTTGAGATAAGATTCTCTTCTAGAAGATGAGTTGTCTTTTCTAGAACTTATCTCCATCTTGTTATCATTCCCTAAGTAGTTGGCTAGGGTTTCTTGTTGTCACATGAAGTGTGATTTGAACACTTGGCAACATCCTTTGCATTCTAGGTTTAGCACTTGCCTATATAATCAAGCATATGTACTCTTTGTAAAATATTCTAGATATCAATTAGATAATCTCTATTTGCATGCCCTGAGTTGCAACACTTTCTGTGTGGTTGAATTTCTTCTTGGCAGGTCCTTTGAAGTGTGCACAGCTTCATTGGATGATTCAACATCCATTATTCCAACAAAAAGACACTACAAAACAATATGTTCTTACTCAACCAAACAATAGAGAAGATGAGAGGAAATCAAGCCTCTGTTGTAATGGATTCATCCTACTCTTGCACTATCGAAGTGATGGAGTGGTAGATTGTTGTTATGAAGTGTGAAGTGCTGCTACAAAGCTTGGAGTGAATTCTTGAAGTGAGGAGAGATTGTGTAAACTTGTGAAGAAGATGGACAAGAGATCTCATAAACTTGAAAATGAATGAATGAAATGAGAATATGAAGGAAGAATGGAAGAAAACGGCCATATTTTGGTCAGTTGGCTGAAGAAAGGCATTGCACTTCAACCTCCAATAAGAAGTGTAACATTTCTATAGACTCCAATCGTAGGAATCTGCTAGGGACGTAAGCATGTTGTGCAGACGTTTGCATGTTGCATGGGCGTCTCTGACAGAAATGCCTCCACCGACACACAAAATAGGTGTCAATTGTAAGGTGAACAACAGGCTTACATGGAATTAAGCCTCCAAGTTTGGTTTTCTAAAGTGTAAAGGGGTGAAAGGGGAATTTGTGTTAGGGGTGGAAATTCACTCCTATACATTTTCCCCCCACTTTAGCAAGTACGAATACTAGTGAGTGTTTCGGTAAAGTAGAGTAGTAAGGTTAGATCTATGTATACCTAAACCTTCAAGGAAGTAGAGCACGGTATAGTAAACTCAAAATTGTGGGAAGGGACTTCATATTTGCACAAAACCATAAAGCTGAAGAACGAAAGTGCCTCACAAGCTTACAGACCTCCAAGGGAGGTATCCTCCAAGAACTTTTACAAGAAGGAAACTAGGAAAGAGCCTTACAGACCCGCGGACCTATAAGGGAGGTATCCCCTAAGAACTCTCAAATGAGGGAGACCGAGTAGAGATGACTCCATAGAGTCAAGGATGGCGACATGTTTACCCACAAATAGAACACGTCCAGAAGTGGTCGTGCAGGGTAGTAAACGGACAATCATGCAAACCATCGCTAAGCTGGAGAATTTCAAAGGGATCCCTTGAGAACCCTTCAAAATGAATAGGGTTCCACTCAAGGGATGTGTTGTTTGAAAAGTAGGGTCTAGTCGGCCTGCCTCCAAGCTAGACGTAAAGATGTGAAGATCGGTCTATTCGAGTTGCCCCCAAGCTAGATGCCATAGAGCACATTATAAATAGAAACTTTTGAAGGGGTCCCTCGGGGACCCGACGTGAATAAAAGGGGGTCCACTCAAGGGATGCACTATTCAAAATCCAATGCCTTCTTTCTCGAATCGATTCATCATCAAGGAATCCTTTTCAAATATATTCACTTCATCAAGGAATTCGAAAGGAAGGATATTCCCCCACACGAGGGGAAGATCAAAGGTGTTCCTGCTTCAGAGGATGGTTTCCAAGTCCTTTCTTTACGAACCCATGATGAAGGAAACATGTTTTGTTAGGGTTTCAAGTTGAGAATGCAATTCTAACAAAGAAGCGTGTGAAGGGGTCTTTTGAGAGAATATGGTTGAAGGGGTCTTTTGAGAGAAGATTCATTTAGTGACAAATTTATTTTCTAAAGACCATGTAATGTGGAAGTGGCATTTTTTCACATGAGAGGGACAACTCAAGCAAAGAACAGAGAAAGATAAAGAGAAAGCAAAAGGAAAGAGAACGCACACAAAGGGCACAAGGGGATCTAGTTTTGTAGGGTCAAATCTACCTTTATTTTTATATATAATAGGTAACCGTGGTGAGAGATGAAAGATCATAAATCCCCAACCAGATCAGGAAGAATGCATGGAAGACAAAGTAAAAATAAAAAATTGGGTCAACATGGAAACAAGTCAAAATGCTCCCAACGCTTTGCATCATCCCTAATTTGTTAAAATTCAATCACAAACATGGAAGAATGATGATATGCATAGAGGAAGGTTTACAACACAAACACCACGCTTGTTTCCAAGTGCCAATAGGGGTGACGAGGGTCATCTAGGAACACATAGCACGATCATGGGGGAAACACATCACAACATACACACACACACATCTAATCTAATGATCAAGAAGAGGGTCTCCCCCTAATGTTGGTCAACCAAGATTTCATCAACTTCCCACTCTATATCATCATAGGGGGAAGGATGACAAGCCTGAAATGGTGTGATTTTTAAGGGGAGGAGCTTTTGATCCTCCTGCAACAAGGGCCAACGCTGAGGGACCTATGAAGTCTCCATCGCTCAACTCTTGTGGGTCTAAGGTCAACGACCTTTCAAAGATCGCTCACAAGGTCGAAACTTCATCCACCAAGTTAAATATGAACTTAATGGGAGTTCCATGTTTTTCTTCGATGGATCGAGGAGTTTGCACCTGAGGTTCACTGCTAAGCTCATCGAGAGACTCGATAGAAGTGACAAACTCAGGGGAGGTTGGGACTGGTACCATCATTGGGACAGAACAAGTCAGCATGGGGACACCTTTCGGGGAAGGTGAGCTCCTCGTACATCCTCCATTGTTGGAGGGACCACGCTCTACCTTCTTCGTCGGAGGAGGCGATCTCCCCACAGACAAAGCAAGAGGGTTCAAGGGAGAGGAGAAGAGAACTTCATTAGATACAATCAAAGTGTTAATCATATCTACGAGATTTGGGAAAGGTGAGACATCTCGAATTGATGTCAACATATGTGGCTCCATGAAAGGAACGATGAACACCTGCACCTTTTCAGGCATATGTGCACTCGCAGCGGAAGATAGAAGCAAAAAGGAGGAGAGAGGAGGACATGGTAGGAGGTCCTGATGCAGAAGTATTTTTCTTCTCTTCTTTCTTCTGTAAGGTAGGTTTATCGACTAGAAGATACTTTCATCGATGCTTGCGCTCATGCACAAGGTAGTTTTTGTGACTCTTTGACCCAAAATCTAGGGTTTGCGAAGGAACGGGGGGCTCATCCTCAGTCATGGGAGTGTGGACTCCACAACTATTTCCAGTGGAGGGGTATACTTTTGAATAGGAGTAGGAGGAATAGGTTCAGTGATGGCAATAGGAATCGACTCTAGTGCCTCAGGAGCAGGCCTCTTTCCATTCATTATTTTAGGAGCAAGAATGATAGGAGGCCGCAAAGGTTGAGACATAGAAGACTCTCCACAAGGGGCTTTTTGTCTACCATACCAGATGGGCCTAGGCTCTGTGGGCAAGACAGGAAGTTAAAATGCAAGATGCTTGGCCTTTCGCCAAGTGGGCACCATGGGGTTCTCTCGCAAGTGCAAAAAAAAAGCAGATGGTACCACAACAGAGTGAGAGGAAGCATAGGGTTGAATAGCAAAAGATGAAGGAGGATCTTGGGACCACTTCTCTTCCTTTTTTACGTGCCTCGATGGCATCACTATCAACTTTCAAAAAAGCCCTTTGTGAAATAGGATAAAGTGAAGGTGGGTACCTTAATTTTGGCCTAGAGCTCCCCCTCTTATAATTTTGATATGTGCAATACAAGAAGTTCTTCCTGGGTGGGAAAGAACCAATAGGTGCTGGCTAAAAGTAATCTAGGGTATAGCTGCCATGTGCAATCGGTGGTCTATAACTGGTGTAATGGACAACGTGTACTGAACCTCCATGAACGAATTTCAGACACTTGTGCATGCTCGAGGGAACTGCATTCATACCTACCAGCTAGGGGATGCCTAGCTTTACTCTGAATATTTCAAACCCTAGGATGATGTTGAACTTAAGATTCACAAATTTAGGTCCAACAAGGACTAATAGGACAATACTCCCTATAGGAGGTACGAAAATACCATCTTGTGTGCGAATAGTACTTTCAAGTGCATCATATCCATCCTTATGCAGGAAGTTGATTAGCATGATCTCCTCAATTATGATATTCACTTAAGATGTTGGATCAACAAGAACACCTACTACAGTATTCCCATTTATCCTCGTAGGAATGTAAAAAGGAGATGGTTCCCTATTAAATCCCATCGGCAGGTCCTATGAAGTTAAGGTTATGCTAGTACCACTACTCACAGTTTGCGTAGAGGGAATAGGTTAGTTTAAGAAAGAGGCCATCACACATCAAATAATATTTCTTTAGAGCCTCCTAAGGTTTATAGGATAGGACAGTGACCCAATTAAGGTTTCGTTACACAACACTGTTGGAACCTTCCAACTACGCCTACCAAGGGTCAGGTTGGGTTGCAAGGTGAAATCCTCACAACACTCCTAGGATACGAGGAAAGTAACTTCCAACATCTCAAAGCGGAACCAAAATGGTTCACGTCAAGTTCACCAAAAATGTAAGAGAGGGGGACGAACCACTATAAGGCCCCAGGTCATGAAAGGCCAAGATTAGTATGGGGCTGAGGCATATTGGACAAGTGATCTTGACTTTATACATGATTTGACCCTTCCAAACACCTCTTGGAAGGAAGTGGCATGATTTAATGTATGAGGAGATGGATTGTGGATTTGTTACTAAGATCCCCTACATAGGTTTGGATGAGGATTTATGAATAATATTCATCTTTCTTATATCTCACACATGTGTGAGCACATGGGAAGGATGTGACCTTGTTTAGGTTTTGGTGAGGATAAAATAGTTAGTCGGAGGTAATGTGTCATGCATTCTGTGAGAATTAGTGGTATGCTGCTCCTTACTTGTACTTATTTCTTAGGCTTGAGAAGGGATTATTGGCTTATTCTTCATGTTTTTAAAAAGTATCTTGGTTGTTAGAAGAGAAAGAAGAGACAAATTTTTTGCAGTAAAAATGTGACATCAAGTTGAAGATGGCTTGAGAAGGATGGAGTTTATTCATCCCTACAAGATTATGTAGATAGAAAGGTCCTCCAAAATCCATTTTATTATTTTCATAAACATCTTGTGAGTGCTTCTTTTTATGTAAAAATTATTTGTTACATAGTATTGTGAGAATGGTTGTGTTTCATTTTACTCAGTGGGTTGCGTTCTTGGGATAAATGTCAACTTTGGGGAGTTAAGTGGTTTTTCTTGAAGCGTGATATTCTTGTTCCATTGTGTGAAATACTCTTGTTGAGATGGATTATTAATGGTTATCCTAGCTCGAGGGATGGCTAGATCCTCATAAGCCTCAAAGATTCCATAATATTTGCATGGAGAGCATTTATCCTCTCATTGGCATGTCACTTATTAGAGCTTCTAGTTTTGTTCTTGGAGATGGCAAATAGATTTATTATATCATCTTGAAGATCATTTAGTGTAAAATGAAATTTAAGTTAAATACTTTGTGTAGACACGTAAAATAATCAACATCATACATCCCACTCTAATTAACATCCATTTTTGCTATTAATCAATTTTAATAATTTATTGATTAATTCCCTAGCTTCATTGTATTTAATTAAATAAATCAAATTGTTTAGTTAAGTCCTTAAGTTCTTATTTGATTCAATAAATCAAAATGATTTAAATCAAATACCAAAACCCCTAAAATCCTCTAAGTTAATTAATCTGGATTAATTAACCTCTAAACATAATCACCCATTCTCCAGCTTTTGACTCAACTTGAGTCAAATCTAAACCCTCAACTAATCATTTCTTTGATTTATTATTTCTTCTAATTTCTTTCAAAAGGGCATCAAGATGGAATATTCCTCCAATTTTGAATCTTCCCTCCAAAGGAATTGTCCCTTCCAACAAAGCATTAAATGCTCTTACACATGCTCTTACATGTCTCTTGCACAAGTCAAACTTGGCATTTAATTCACCTTTCATCCCCCCTAAACATGTCATTTCATCCAAATTCAAATTTCAAATTGGCACATTGGCCAAAACTTGCACAACTCTCATCCTCTCACATCTTGACAAGTGGCATCTTGTCATTGGCTTATGAATGATCCCACATTCATCTTAAATCACTCAATCTTCTAACCTTGAATCTATAAAAGCAAGGAATTTCAACACCACAACTACAACACACAAAATTGATGCACAATCACATAAATTTACACTATCACTATCATCTTGGCAATCTTTCTTATCAAGGATTGGGAAAGGGTTGCTTCTTATACAACAAAGTGGCACCAATCCACTATGAGATAAGAGTTTAATCATGTTTTCATGTGCTTTTGTGTCTTTGTTCTCTTTATCTAAGTTTTCATATTTGAACATGATTAGATATTTCGTAGGCATGTTGAGTTTGTTGATTTAAACTAACTTGTGCTAACAACACGAACTAGTTTAAATCTCTATTGTAGATTTGGCATCTACACTCTAGCGCTAGAAGGAGGGCCATAATATAAACCTTGTGGTTGTTCATATTTGTTTATTTTAGGCATTAGATAGGAAACATAAAGTCTTTTGTTTATTGAAAACTTCAAACCTTATTGGCTCTATTGCTAATTGTTAATTTATTGTAGCTTGGACAGCTGTTTTCTCCAATTCCAAGAATTATTATTTAATTATTGAGACTTCTAGAAAGAAGTCAGTTAGGTCCAGATATTTAATTATTTAATTAAATAATTGATTCCTCTAGAGACTTCTAGAAACCAGTTAGTTAGGGTTTGTTAGAGCCTAATTAATCTTAGCCATTCATTGAGACTAAATTATGGTCGTTGGTTTTCCAATGAGAATAGTTTAAAAGGGGGTCAATGGGCATTTGGACAATACATAGATACACACTTGTAAAAATATTTGCAGTGAGAGATAATAGTCTTGCAGTGATAGAAAGGGCACAGTGATAGCGTTGGAGGCAATAGTAGTGGAATTTCAAAAGGAGAAATTGAGGGAAGAATTTTCGGAGAAGAATATTGCCGGAGTTTTGTCAGTAAGAGGCAAGCAGTTTTTTTGTATCTCTTGATTTGTTGAAGATTAATATAATTCCTCATCTGTAGTACTAGTTTTCTCTCTGGGGATTTTCCAGGGACAATTTGTACAAAAATATTGTGTAAATATTATTTTGCATGTTTCTTTTCTATTCCTGTGAGTTTTATTTGTGAAGTTGTAGTTGTATTATTTTTCAGTATTTGTTGTGAATTAATTTTTGGCATTCAAATAATCTTTATAGATAGGATATTAATAATCAGTAACTTCAATAGAATTTTCACATGGTATCAGAGTAGATCTAAGGGTAGAAAGAGCTCAGCGTGGGCATAGGAAGAGAAAAATTGAGGGTTTATAAAACCCAATTCTACCTCTTCAGTATTATTATTATTTTTATTATTATATTTGTTTGAGATGGCCTCAACAAGTTTAATAGATTGGGATAGATTGGATGGAGCCTCAAATTTTGGTGTCTAGAAAGCCAGAATTTTTTTATTGCTGGAAGAGAATGGTATCAATGAATATGTGACCAGTGTTGTAGTTGTACCTACAGATCCAACACAACTCATAGCATATAAGAAGGAAGATTCCAAGGAAAGGAGGCTGATTCTTAATGGTGATAAGGATCATATTGTTTTGCATATCACAGAGTTGGATACAACGAAGAAGATGTGGGATGCCATTTTGAATCTGTACCAGAATGCTACCACTAACAAGAAGTTGATTCTCAAAAAAAAGTTGAGGAATACTCAGATGAACAAGGGAGAATACATTACAAGTCACCTCACCAAACTTAGACTTGTCAAGGATGAGTTGGCAGTTGTTGGAGATAAACCAGATGATGACAAGCTAGTTCGAACAGCCCTAAATGGGTTTACTAAGCAGTGGGATGTTTGTGTTCAAGTTATTAATGGACAAGACACCTTACCGAGTTGGGATTGACTATGGAGTGACTTCACTCAAGAGGAGCTTAGACTAATCCTTGTCAACGATACCAGCAGTAAGAGTCAAAAAAGTGAGGCAAAATAGGAAAATGTTGCCCAACAGGAAAAGGGAAAACAAAGAAGGGGTCTAGCAAAGGATCAAATCCTAAAGGTGAGAAGAAGAAGGAAATGTCTAAAGTCAAGTGTTATGGTTTTCACGAGTTTGTCCACTATGTCAGCAATTTCCCACAAAGGAAGAAAGGCAAGAAGTAGACGACAACTTCAGCAAGTGCAAATGAACTCTCTAGTAGAATGGAGGATGATTTTGCACTCATAATTTGTATGGTTAGCTCAACCTCACAGGGTTTTTAGTATATAGACAGTGGGGCATCATTTCATATGATAGGAGTTAGAGAATACTTCTCCAATTATAAGGAGGAGGACATCATAATCCATATTTCTATGGGGAACATGTCCAAACTAAATCCAGTTGGGAAAGGGAGTGTTCTATTTCAGAGGGAGAATGGCAAGCCAATTCCCATTCATGATGTTTTGCATGTGCCAGGCTTGGGTATGAATATAATTTTTGTATCTCTTCTTTAGGATAAAGGCTAAAATGTACTCTTTAGAGGGGAAAATTTGTTAATCAAGCACAAGGATTGGAAATCACCCATAGCTATTGGAGTTAGGAGTGGCCGACTTTACAGGTTGCATTTTGATACTCATAAGGCATTGATGAGCAGTGGTAATTCTAGAGATCAAGGAGAGCTATGGCATAGGAAGATGGGTCATATACATCATGGGGAACTTAAATTGATTCGTGAGACAGTGACAGGTGTTCCACAGGTGAGCACAGAGCATGATAATGTATGTAAGGGATGTGTGTTGGGGAAGTTTGTGAAAGAATCTTTTCCAAGGAGTGACACCAGATCCAAGGGTGTTCTTGATCTAGTACATTTAGATATATGCGGACCAATTTCGATGAAGTCTCCAAGAGGATACGAGTACTTTTTTACTTGTATTGATGATTTCTCTAGGAAGACCTGGATATACTTCTTGAAGACCAAGGATGATTTTTTCAGTCATTTCCAAGAGTTCAAATCTCTTGTGGATAATTCGACAAGTAGGAAGATAAAGGTTCTTCGGTCAAAAAATGGAGGCAAGTACAAAGGGAAAGAATTCCAGGAGTTATGTACCAAGGAAGGAATGAAGAGAGAGTGGCTTGTTCCTTACAACCCACAATAGAATGGGGTTGTTAAGAGGAAGAATCAGTCTATATCAAAGGCGAAAAGGGCTATGCTATATGACCAGGATATTCCACGCTACTTATGGGTAGAGGCATGCAGTACAGTAGTATACATACAGAATAGGGTTCCACATAAGGTATTGGGCAGCATGACACCAGAGGAGGCATTCTCAGGGAAGAAGCCAAATGCAAGCCACTTCAGGATATTTGGGAGTTTGGCATATTGTCACATTCCAGGTGCTACACATTCTAAGTTAGATCAGACTACAGATAGAGGGTACTTTGTGGGGTACAACGAGACCTCAAAGGCATATTGGATATTTATTCCAGGGGCCAGGAGGATTATAGTTAGGCGTGATGTCAATTTCATGGAGGACAAGGCATTTAGAAGGTCCGGAGATTTGCCAGCAAATGATCAGAGTGAGCAGCCAACAGAAGCTCCAAGGATTGAGCAATCAGATCAGGGACAATGAAGCTCGAGTACAGTGACTAGTACAAGCACAGGCTCAGGTGCTGAGAGTTCACAGAGTATGGAGCAATAGATGCATTAGATCCAAGAGATGCATTAGGAACACATGGGGCTTGATATTTCATCTTCTATAGTTGGTAGCAGTAAACAACAAGATACTCGGGAGTTTGTGGGAGCTCCTAGGATGAGTAATAGACAATGGAGACAACCAATCAGGTATAATGACTATATGGCACTAGTTAGTTAGTTGGTAGATAGTGATCCTTCTAGTTATCAAGATGCCACACAACAACAGGTCTGGAAAGATGTGATGGTTGAGGAATATACCTCAATAGTGCAGAACGATGTGTGGGAGGTTGTGCCTAGACTGATAGATAAGGCAATGGTTGGATCTCACTGGATCTATAAGATCAAGCACGGGGCATATGGTAGCATCGATAAATACAAGGCAAGGTTTGTGGCCAAGGGTTTCTCTCAGAAGGAGGCAATAGACTATGAGGATACATTCACTCCAGTGGCCAGGTATACTTCTATATGAGTTGTGATCTCTCTTGCAACATAGATAGGATGGCAGATCCATCAAATGCATGTCGAGACAGTGTTTCTTAATGGTGAATTGAAAGAGGAAGTATACATAGAACAACCAGAGGGCTTTGTAGCACACAACAGTGAAACCCATGTGTGCAGATTGAAGAGAGCCTTGTACGGACTCAAGCAGGCTCCTAGGGCATGGTATGAGCACATTGATAAATACTTGCAGGGAATGGGCTTTGTGAAGAGTTAGGTGAATGCTAACCTCTACTACTTGGTGGTTGGGGGTGAGGTTCTCATTCTTGTTCTATATGTGGATGACTTATTTTTAATAGGTTCATTGGGGCTCATAGAGGAGTGCAAGAGGGACCTTACAGCAGAGTTCGAGATGAAAGATTTGGGGCGTATGCACTACTTTCTAGGCATGATGGTATGGCAGACAAACGGTGATATTTTCCTTGGACAAGGGAAATACTGCATTGAAATCTTGAGGAGGTTCGAGATGGAGAATTGTAGAGCCCATGTCTACTCCTATGGTCACGAATTGGAAGAAGGTAGACACATCCAAGGAGAAGGATGTAGACCCCACCTTATACAGGTAGTTGGTTGGGTCTCTCATGTATTTGGTCAACACCAGGACAGATATATCCTTTGCAATAAATTCTTAGTCGGTTCATGGTCGAGATGAAGAGAGTGCTTTGGATAGTGGCAAAGCATGTGTTGTGGTATTTGTGTGGTACAATCGAGTATGGGATCAAATATGCTTGAGGTGATGGTATCAAGTTGATAGTTTATACTGATGCAGATTGGGCAGGTAGTACAATAGACAAGAAAAGCACTTCAGGGTGTTGCTTTAGCTTGGGATTAGGAGTTGTCTCTTGGTACAGTAGGAAGAAGAATTTTGTGGCTCTGATTTCTACAGAGGCAAAATACATAGCAACTAGCATGGTGACATGTGAGGTGATATGGCTTCGGAAGTTGTTGGTAGCCTTGTTAGGTCAAAGGGTTGAGACTACAGTGATACATTGTGACAATCAGAGTTGTATCAAGTTGTCTAAGAATCTGGTGTTTCATGATAGGTCTAAGCATATAGACATCAAGTATCATTTCATCAAGAATTGTGTACAGTGGGGGATTATTCATCTATAGTATATACATATAGATCAGTAGGTAGCAGACATTTTGACAAAGGCATTGGGGAAGGTGAAATTCATCTTATTTAGAGATATGTTGGGTGTTATGCAAAACACCTTCCTCGCTAAGAGGGAGTGTTAATTTATTGTAGCTCGGACAGTTGTTTTCTCTAATTCCAAGAATTATTATTTAATTCTTGAGACTTCTAGAAAGAAGTTAGTTAGGTCCAGATATTTAATTATTTAATTAAATAATTGATTCCTCTAGAAACTTCTAGAAACCAGTTAGTTAGGGTTTGTTAGATTCTAATTAATCTTATCCATTGATTGAGACTAAATCATGGCCATTGTTTTTCCAATGAGAATAGTTTAAAAGGGGGTTAATGGGAATTTGGAGAATACACATATACACACTTTTAAAAATATTTGTAGTGATAGCAAATAAATTTGCAATGAGAGAAATTAAATTTGCAATGAGAGAAATTAAATTTGCAGTGAGAGAAAATAGTCTTGCAGTGATAGCAAGGGCGCAGTGATAGCGTTGGAGGCAGCAGTAGTGGAATTTCAATAGGAGAAATTGAGGGAAGAATTTCTAAAGAAGAATATTGTCGGAGTTTTGTCAATAAGAGGCAAGCAGTTTTTTTGTATCTCTTGATTTGTTGAAGATTAATATAATTCCTCATCTACAGTACTGGTTTTCCCTCCAGGATTTTTCCAGGGGCAATTTGTCCAAAAATATTGTGTTTATTATTTTGCACGTTTTCTTTTCTATTCCTGTTAGTTTTATTTGTGAACTTGCAGTTGTATTATTTTTTCAATATTTGTTGCGAATTAATTTTTGGCAATCAAATAATATTTATAGATAGGAGATTAATAATCAGTAACTGCAATAGAATTTTCACACTAACACATTTCAAACATAGGTCTTTGACTAGTAATCATGACTGTGGTAGAAAAGGAAACAATCCTTTTTCTAATATAAAATTTAGTCACCTACCATTTGCATCAATTTTTTCTTTATTATTGTGTCCAAAAGGAGTTGTTCCTGCTATATTGCTTTGGTTACCTATGAAACGACAAATCTATGTTTTTTTATTAAGTTCCTGCTATATTGAATACTGATTAAACTGCATTTTGAAAGTTGAAGTGTGCATAGGCTCGAAAGTGTCTAAATCCTTTATCAATGAATCCATTTTGTTCTAAAATTAATGCGCTATCCACCTAGAAGTGATTGAAGTTGGTCACCATAGAGTCCTCCAGCTCGATTATTGCTCACCAATTTGATGAATTAGATATTTTACTTTAAAAATTAAAGCATGAAGCATTAATTGTTGAGATTGATTTTGTCGCACATATGGCGTTAACTCGTGAACTTGTTCCTTTCTCATTTGTTGTTTTGGGCACACTGTTGCCTTAACATCTTGCTCTAATTGTTGGGTTTGTGTTGTCTACGTAACTCTTGAAACTATTGATAAGTATATTGATGAAAATTTTTATGCTTGTATTTATCCAACACAAGCTGAAGCCTTGCCCCATGATGCCATACACCTGCTTTGGGTTGACTATTTGAATGGATTCAACTTCCAAGAAAATCATAGTTCACTCAAACTTTCATATTCTCCCCCATTTTGTATCATTCCTGCCATGATTCAAGCTTTGAACAACATTGTGTCCTCGTTGCGTCTCAGTACCATTCAAGTTACATACTGGCTTCACTCTGGAATTCCACTATCATCGGCGGAAGTGGCCCAATTTACGCTGATATGAATAGATGAGAGCCAATTCAAATGAAATTTCATTTTAGTTTCCTTTGAGTTTGGCTTATGACTCACACTTATTGTTGTCTAATATGTGTAGATATTTGAGTCGATGGCATCTCATTTATATAGCTTAAATTTGGAAATTTCAGAGGGGGAAACATCAGTCCTTTGTTTCCATCGTGGAACCTACTGAAGCGACAAACTGCATTCAATTTCATCTCGGACGGAGTTTTTTTCTTTAATGAATATAATGCTCAATATTATAAGGGTGGAAGTGATCATTATGGAGGCTTCACTTTAAATTTATTATAGTGTGTCTATGCAGTATACCGCTCAAAGCACTTCATGGTTTCGAGACTAGTAGTATTCTTTTCCCCTTTTCAATTTTTAACTAAGATTAGAGTTGAACTTTAATCTATGAAGAACATAGTAGAAAAATGATAGCTCAATCACTACGGCAGACTTTGACAATTCGATTAAGTTAGGTACAGGTATAAGGATATATATATATTTTTTTTTCCCACTTAGAATACTTGGGCATGTGTGACATGTATGGCTGGAATTTGCTTGACCCCACAAAGGGCATGGGTTGTCTGTATTTCTAGACTTGTTAAGATGTATTTGCACAAAGATACAACACTTAAAAAGCAAGCGTACAGATACATATATAGGGGAGAGGATATGATACGTAAGCGAGGGCCCAAATGTGAGATGGGACATGTGCTCATTGGGGCCCACACCTATATGCCGGTCCTCCATAATGTAAGCTTAATTTCATCCATAGATAGGCTTGATCACATCAAACATAAATTAGATATAAAATGCACACAAGTTAGCATTAATTTAAAAACTTAAAAACTATATGCTAGCAGCCAAACATGATGAAGTGTATCCAAATTGTATCTAACATATAACAAGTACCATTACAACATGGAATTTAAACAGCCCAAACATTAAGACATGCACCCTTCCCCATAAACTCTTAAACCCAAATTTTGCAACAATGCAGGTGTCACTTTCACATTAGTCACAACTACACAACATAAACAAGGTGCCAAGTCAACAACTTTGAAACCCATCTAACCCATCTTTGACCGACTGGCGAACCCATTACAAGAATGTTTCCCATTGTAGCATAACCAAACCAACATGCACATGCATTCACCTGTCCCATCTACCATGAGATCTACAACACGTATCAGCTTCAATCTATCCCATCTTTCCAAGTAGGGTGTGCACATAGTGGAGCCAAATGCAAATATCCCACCTGCATCCATTTAACACTCTTGTAAGGCCGCCATTATTCAAAACAAAAACATGGAAACAATTTCAAACAATCCACCAAACCAATCAAGTCAAGAATTAAAGGCTGAAATCAATCAAATCTCCAATTCATACGAAACATAACTCAAATTCAAAAGAGGACAGCAATTTATTTCACCACACCAAACAACCATCAATCAAATTCAAATAATTCCCAATTCAAATAGCCGTGAAAACCAAAAAGTATTTAGTTATTCTACAGTGAGTGACATAAGAAAAGGAGGAGTGAGAAGAACATAATTGAATGAGTTAACATCAAGGGGAGGCAACAGCTCAGATTCTAGTGCACCAGCATCCATATTGTACCAAGTTTTCCTTTTCACACTTTTTCTTCATTACAGCCATTACCAGCGTCCATATTGATCTTCATTACACCCATTATAGTCATAGGTTTTCATTTAGGTTTCCCTAGGGTTTATATTGCAAATATTACAGTCACAGGTGTTTCTTTATGTATCAGTAGGGTTTATATTTCAAATATTGCAGTCATAGGTTAGCATATGTGTTCCATAGGGTTTATAATACAAATATTATAGTCATGGTTTACAATTTAAATATTTCCCTAGGGTTTATATTGCAAATATTATAGTCATAGTTTACCATCTTTGTTTCCCTAGGGTTTATATTGAAAATGTTAGTCATAGTTTAGCCTTTCTGTTTCAGTAGGGTTTATATTGCAAATATTACACTCATAGTTTAACATTTTTGTTTGATAGGCTTTGCATAATCATTCACTCTACTTTGCATGTGTCTCAATGGTTCTACATTATCATTCACTCTTCTTATCGCAGTCTCATAGGTTCTGCATTATCGTTTATATGTTAAATATTGGTCATGGTTTACCATTTCTGTTTCAATGGTCCTACATTATCATTCACTCCGCTTATCTTATTCTCATAGGTTATGCATTATCATTCACTCTTCTTATCTTATTCTCATAGGTTCTGCATTATCATTCACTCTAGTTATATTATTCTCATAGGTTATGCATTATCATTCACTCTAGTTATCTTATTCTCATAGCTTCTACATTGTCATTCACTCTGGATATCTTATTCTCATATCTTCTGCATTATCATTCACTAAAGTTTCTAATCCTAGAAGTGTTTTTTTCATCATTTTCATATGTTTTTTCTTCATCAATCGACAAATATGTATGCCTGTCAATGAGTTTGTCATAGACAATATATGTGAGCTTTGTTAAACTCTTACTATTTTTCATTCCTAAGATTTCTATTGTTCAAACATGAGTGTAGTTTTCACTTTTTTGTGCATGAGAATGTTAATGTTGTAAACGCTTAAGAGATATGAGATGTTCTTAAACTCTAAATCACTTGCATAGTTTGTAATTTTGTGCTTCTTACTCCTCTACTTACTTATGTAGCTCACTCTAGAATAGATGTAACTCTCTAAACTGTTACAAAAGATAATCTGAATTGAAATACAAGAAACTAAAAATATAACACATACACAAATTAAATAATCTTTTGTTCAAGCATCACTCTCTTCATACATATAAAGAAAATTGTTAAAGCATTTGTGTTTCATAGTTTACCATTTATCTTTCCTAGGTTTTGCATTATCGTTTACTTTGGTTATCATATTCTCATATGTTCTGCATCACAAACTAATTATTCTTTTGTTCAAGCATCACAACACTCTCTTCATACATATATAGATAACTATTAAATCATTTTTATTTCATAGTTTACCATTTATGTTTCATAGGTTATGCATTATCATTGACTCTGCTTATCATATTCTCATATGTTCTAAATTACAAAGTGATTTTTTTTCTGTTCAAGCATCATTGTTTTGATTCTAATTATTTTGTGTAGATGGCCAAGGGAAATGCAATGGTGACCCGTACTAGGAACAAAAATAAGAAAAGAGCCACGATAAGGTTGCCCATTGAGAAAAGAGGATGCAGATTCCCCCCTGAAATAGATCATGTTGCA
The DNA here is from genome assembly GCA_007115665.2 of Sequoiadendron giganteum. Taxonomy (NCBI): domain Eukaryota; kingdom Viridiplantae; phylum Streptophyta; class Pinopsida; order Cupressales; family Cupressaceae; genus Sequoiadendron; species Sequoiadendron giganteum. The sequence continues at coordinate 662,159,234 of CM021104.1, forward strand.
CAAGTAGATGAGGTTTCTACTCCTCAAATACCCCAAATTGAGGTTACTACACCTCAAATACCGCAGAAGGTAAAACAAATACAGAAGTTGTGGTCTGAGGATGACATGAAAAGGGCACTCTATGACGTTGAAGAAAATGACATGTTGATAAGGGGGGTTTCCAAGAAGTGGTCAATCCCAACAGCCACATTATCCAAATGGCTAGGGGGTCTAACAACAACTTCCAAGAAAGGTCCGCCAACAGTCCTTATAGAAGAGGAAGAAAAACTTATTGTGGAATGGTGCGAGAAAATGGCTGATATTGGTCATGGTCTTGAGATAGTCAATCTTAAGTCTAAGGTTTCTCAAATATGTCAAAATAGGCCAAACCCTTTCACCAATGGCTTCCCAGGGAAGTCCTAGTGGATAGGCTTCAAGCACAGACATCCCCAACTCACATTACGAACTACTGAAGCCCTAGACAAAGATAGGGCATTCAATCTTAGACCTGATGTTGTAGATGCATTCTACAAAACACTGTCTGCAGCATACAAATCTATGCCATATGGTCCTGATCGCATATGGAATTGCGATGAAACTGGCATCCAAGCAGGAAAAAATGGGTCCATGAAGGTGCTCGCAAGAAAAGGTATTAGGAATGTCTCATACATTATCCCAAAGAGACGTGAATTCTATGTTGTGTCAATGTTGTCGGGCAGAGCATTCCAGGATTCTACTTGTTCAAGGGGAGTGTGAACATAGATAATTACATCATAGATTGTGAACCAATTTCTTGCATGGCAGCCTAGCCACATGCATGGATGACCAAATAATTTTTCATAGATTGGTTGACCCACTTCAAAACCTCGATTCCAGGTGGTGTCTCGCCCACGAATAGGGTCTTGCTGATCTTTGACGGCCATGAAAGCCACATAGCACTCAAAACCAGCCAGGAAGCAAGAGATATTAGTATAGATTTCTTAACATTTCCATCACACACATCACATAAGCTACAACTATTGGATGTGAGTGTGTTTTCACCTTTCAAAACTTACTTCAAATCAGAACGTGCAGAATTTTTGTCAAGGTTTCCAAACATTGAAGTGAGGAGGAGAGAACTTGCAATATTAGGCATCAAAGTTGGGTTTAAAAGGACTAGTATATGGTCATTGAATCCTGATGCACTTGTCAACGACATGCATCCCAGTGAGAAATTTTTGGTCAGTGAGGATGTTGATGTAGTTGAAAACATTCTCAGCCTTTTTGGACTTGGTGTGTCAAGTGATGATGACATAGTATTGCAATCCACTCTTCCAAATGGACACATGTAGCTTGCAACAGAAATACAGCACTCACCTCATACATGTCCTACTGAATTAGTTGCACAAGTGGTGGTTAATGAGCACACCCCTCCCATGGTGGATAGGGTCATTGATCAATTTAGTGAAATTTTAGATCTTCCATCACAACGAACCCAACCATCTTGGTTGGTTGAGGGAGCAATGAACTTGGGCATTGATTTGGAAGTCCCAGAACAACAAGATACCTATACTTTTCCATCACTACCACCAGAAATTGACCTTTCTCAAGTTGTCCATTACTATGCTCCTTCTTGCAATTCAAATTTACAAGCCAATGAAGATGTACCACAGGGCTCACAGGTAGTCGAGGAGGTCATTAGCACACAGTCAAATGGGACATGAGAAACACAAACAATTCTGCACATTAGCAAGTTCCTCAAGTTGCCTGTGCACAGTGTTCATCAAATGAAATCCAAAGCAGGTGCAATTTGGATCAATAGATAGTCCCAATTTTTGACAACAGATGACTATATGAGGTTGTTAATGGAGCAAGAGAAGAGGAAGAAAGAGGTGAAGGAGATAAAAGAAAGAAAGAGACAACAGAATGCAAAGAAAAGTGACCAAGAATTGTGGCAGTGGAGTTGAAGGAGAATGCCAGAATTGAGAAGGACATACTGCGAAAAGAAAAAGAGCAGCAAAAATTACAACAAAAAAACGATAGAGATGCGAAAAAGGAGCAAGACAGGCTTCACAAGGAACAGGACCGAAATGAAAAATATATTGAGGAGGCATAGAGGGCTTTACAGAGAGAGAGGCGGTTAAGGAACACTTCTAATCTGTTGTCTCAAAGTAATGGAGTCTTCCATGATATTCTCAACATTAATATCCCTCAGTTCTCCACAATAATGAATTATTCAAGCCTCTCCCAATCTGACTTCAGGGCAGTCAATATCCATATCAATTTGGCACTCAAGATGTACAGATGTCTTCACCACCACCCCCAACACATGTCACTTGCACACAATTTACCACTCCAAGTCCCACTCATGTATGCAGCAATCCCCGTCAACTAGAAGGGGACGAGAACATGGCAATTAGCACCCCAACCAGCCAAGATCCTTTTCACAACAGCAGCAGCTAGATTACAAATGCTAGTTTCATAGAATTTAGAAGTATTGATATTTACAAATGCACTGAAATTGTGGACAGTTGTAATTTTTTGATAAGTACAAATTGAACATTATTGTTTTGTTTTGTGAAGTAATCTGATCAGATTCAAAAAAGTGTTGTATGTAATTTGCAATGTGTGTTATTGTTTTTATTTGCAATGTATGCTTCTTCGTTGAAATTTTTAAATATATGAAAATTACAAATGCATCGTTTTTGTTTTGATTTGTAATGTATTATGATCATATTGCAATGTGTTTTCTATGTAATTTGCAATGTGTCACTATTTTCATTTGAAATTTTTTCTTCTTCATTGACATTTTGTCATTTTCTATTCCTTTTTCCAAATATTTTGCCATGTGGAAGGTCCAACTTTGTCCACGCCTAGAAAAAAATGGAAAAAAGACCCATCGACCGATACAGATGCACCTCGAGTGCCACTACCTATGTGGCTCGGCGTTCAAAGGTGACAACCTTTCCACGTCAACTCCTCCTAGTCCGCCACCCTAACAATCCACTACTGAGCATTTATCACTCACCACCACTTCCTATTCCTATCGACTGTCGGGTGCAAATGTTGTCACCTCTCCTAAGCTCCTCGCCACCCAGAAATTTTATTATTACCAACCTATACATATACATATCCATATACATAGACATATATGCATATATATATGCACATGTATATATATACATATACATATACATATGCATACATATACATATATATGTATATGTATATACATATTTATATGCATATGCATATGCATATCTATATACATATACATATGCATATCTATATACATATACATATGCATATCTATATACATATGTATATACATATACTTATCTACGTACATATACATATACATATATGTATGTATATACATATCTATATGTATATGTATGTATATGTATACACATATACATATATATTTTTTGAGCCAACCTGCATTGAATGTTCCTCAGTGCCTCACTCTTCTTGCCATGTTTTTAGCCTTCCATTTTAGCAAGTAAACATTTCGTCTTCACTTGCTCGCTGGTACCTACTTATTTCGTCATCTGCAACTTTCATCGTCTCACCACAACTGGCGATGCTCAAAGACTGGTTCATATTTGGGTAGAAGCCAATTAGGAGATAGGACATGCCAGTTACTGAGCGTTACCAATGGCTCCACTTCTTCCATGCAAGCAACCAATGGGTTCCTCGCCGCCATGAAAGGGTTCCATATATATATACATATACATATGTGTATATATATATATGCATACATCGACATACATATACTGTATATGTATATACATATGCATATGTATATACATATACATATGTATACATATGCATATGTATATACATATGCATATGTATACATATGTATATACATATGCATATGTATACATATGTATATGTATATACATATGCATATGTATATACATATACAGTATATGTATATACATATGCATATGTATATACATATGCATATACATATACATATCTATATGTATGCATATGTATACACATATACATATACATATACATATGCATATGCATATATATATGTATATGTATGCATATGTATACACATATACATATACATACCAATATACATACACATACACATACACATATACATATTCGTATACAATTAAGTTGTGCAACTATTCTATCTTTTTCAAGTGTCATTGATAAATTTTGGGGTGTTTAATTTTTCATAGGTGATGGCAACCTACAGGCCCACAACTCCATTTGAATTGTGAAGTGTTACATAGGTAACCATGACAAGCCTTCACAAAACCAAGTCCCCTAATTCATTCAAATACAAAGCTATGGCAATCTATGTGAAGTGCTACATAGGCCACACATGTATATACATAAAACATAGATGTACAAATATTACATATAGGTTGTGCTTCATCAATTCAATCAACTAAGAAATAGAGACATGTTTTAGGGAGACTTGATTTTGTGAATGCTCGTTTGATGGCAACCTATGTTGCACGGGTCCACAACTCCATTTGAATTGTGAAGTGTTGCACAGGGAACCAGGACAAGCCTTCAAAACCAAGTACCCTAATTCATTCAAATACAAAGCTATGGTAATCTATGTGAAGTGCTGCATAGACCACACATGTATATACATAAAACATAGACATACAAATATAGATATAGGTTGTGCTTCATCAATTCAATCAACTAAGCAATAGAGACAATTTTTAGGGAGACTTGATTTTATGAATGCTCGTTTGATGGCAACCTATGTTGCATGGGTCCACAACTCCATTCGAATTGTGAAGTGTTGAATAGGGAACCATGACAAGCCTTCACAAAACCAAGTCCCCTAAGATTCAAATACAAAGCTATGTAATCTATGTGAAGTGATACATAGGTAAGCATGAAAGACCTTGGGAAAACCAGGTCCCCTAAATTCATGTTGTAAGAAAGCTTTAGTGCTCAATATTGATCTATGGTAATACATGTGAATACTTGAAGGTTTTCATGGCTATTTGAGTTGGGAATTATTTGAATCTGATTGATGGTTGTTTAGTGTGGTGAAATAAATTGTTCTCCTCTTTTGAGATTGAGTTTTGTTTCGTATGAATTGGAGATTTGATTGATTTCAACCTTTAATTCTTGAATTGATTAGTTTGGTGGATTGTTTGAAATTGTTTTCATGTTTTTGTTTTGAATAATGGTGACCTTATAGGAGTGTTAAATGGATGATGGTGGGATATTTGTGTTTGGCTACAATACGTGTGCACCCTACTTGGCAAGATGGGACAAATTGAAGCTGATGCGTGTTGTAAATCTCATGGTAGATGAGATAGGCAAATGCATTTGCGTGTTGGTTTGGTTGTGCTACAATAGGAAACATTCTTGTAATGGGTTCACAAGTCAGTCAAAGATGGGTCAAATGGGTTTCAAAGTTGTTGACTTGGCACCTTGTTTAAATTAATGCTAACTTGTGTGTATTTTATATTTGATTTATGTTTGATGTGATCAAGCCTATCTATGGATGAATTTTTTTTTACATTGTGGAGGACCGGCGTATAGGTGCACATCATATAAAGTTGAGGACACCGCCAAATTAATCAATGGCACATATAAAATATACAATTGTTGTAGGTCTGAATTTATGAAGCATACACATAGACATACACATAGACATAGACATAAGTGAATTAAACATGACTGTAGAGAAGTATAGGAAGGGGCAGCGAGTGATAAATGCGACATAGTGGATTGTTAGGGTGGCTAACTAAGAGAAGTAGACATGACAAGTTTTTCCACTTAAGACCTCTTCACACATCTATACACACACACATTTACATACACATACACATTCACACATACACATTTACATATACAAATACATATTTACATATAGACATAAACATACACATACACATACACATGTACATACACATACACATAAGCATAGACATACACATAGACATACACATAGACATACACATATACATATTTACATATACATACAAATTTACATAGATTTACATACACATACACATACACACACACGCAGACATAGACATAGACATATAGAAACACATACACATACACATACACATACACACACAGACATTGACATTGACATCATTGTGAAGAAAAGATGAGAAGTTGCTAGAATGAAAGGTTGTAAAGTTGACAAGTGTGTGAGGCATTATGAGCATTGGATGCAGGTTTGCTCGAAAAATATGCAGGATGTCATGAAATTAGTATATGTATATGTATATGTATAGACACATATACATATACATAAATATATAGACATATACATATTTATATACATATACATAAACATAAACATAAACATATGTATATGTATATGAATATGTCTATGCATATGCATTTATATATATAAGTAAGATGCAAAGACCTTAACCATATACAAGTTGGATACACTTCATCATGTTTGGTTGGCAACGTGTAATTGTTTTGTTTCAAAATAATTACAATTACGTGTGCATTTAATATCTGATATACATATACATATGTCTATGTATATGTGTATGTATATGTCTATCTATATGTCTATGTATATGTCTATGTCTATGTATATGTCTATTTCTATGTATATGTCTATGTCTATGTCTATGTCTATGTCTATGTCTATGTCTATGTCTATGTTGATGAAGCAGATTCTAAAAAAAATAGAACACCCCCATATATTTCCAAGACACAAAAATAAGGTACAATAATTGGATGACTGATATGATGGAAAATAACCTATGCAAAAGATAGCATCCCCAAAATAACCAATGGCACCTAAGAAAAGATAGAAACATTTGCATTACAGATTTATTGAAGTAGCACATTTTTTTTTATGTATAAGGGTTTTTTTTTTTTTTCAATTATTGGTCCACATGGCCTGCCATGTGGACTGTGTGATTTTGGGTGCGTACGTATTGGCTCCTCTCTCCTAATACGTAAGTGAGGTCCCTAACGTGTGATTGGACATGCGCTCGTTGGGGCCCACACGTATACATTGGTCCTCTAGAACGTTAAAAAAAATTCATCCATAGATAGGCTTGATCACATCAAACATAAATCAAATATAAAATTGATGGAGCATAACCCAAAATAAATAACACCAACATATTTATCTATGGCACAGAAAACAACATCAATTTATTAAGTGACTGAAAAGATGAAGCAAAACCTAAAAAAAGATTAACCCACATTTTTTTAATGAAACAGAGAACACAACCTAACTCAATGATAATGACCTATGATAATACGACAAGCAGAATCAATGATAATGCAGAACCTATGAGAATACGAAAATCAAAATCAATGATAATGCAAAACCTATGAGAAAACAATAAGGAGAGTGAATGATAATGCATAACCTATGAGATTACGATAAGCAGAGTGAATGATAATGCAAAACATATTGAAAGAGATATGATGTAACATAAGCTAGACAATTATTTGAGTTTTGCTTCCCCTTTGACATCAAATAGTTTTTTATTTTTTATAGTTAGGATATTGTTTTCACTATGTACCTGAGCTAGAGGATTACTTGGTTGATTGTGATAATAAATTTTAGGTGAGAATAAGAGATTGGATGATACTATCATTGAGACATGTTATAATGTTTAATCTAAATTGGGATACCCAAGGCATGAATAAGGATGAATTTGATTCAATGGATAAAATATACTTCGATCATGTATAAATGATGTTCATTCTTGCTATCAATTTGAATAATAAGAATGTTAAAAAAACATAGATGGGAGAACAATATTTTCACTAAAGAGGAAAAACGGAATGGATACTAAAAGGACAACGTAGAAATAATATTCTAAGGAAAAAACTATAGATAGGATCCTCTTCATAGCTTTTATTTTTATCACATATGAGAATTGAGACCTATATGCTATGGGATCGTATCCTTCTTTAATGAATCTCTAGTTGCCCTTATGGTTTATTGGGGCTTTAAGGTCCTATGTATGTCTAGTTGGTGTAGACATCTTCTCTTTTTTTCCCAAATTTACTTCCTATGGAGAATATTTACTAGGCTTTAGTAAGATAGTTGTCTAGATGTATTGAGACACCAATATTTTTGGTTTCCAAGTGTTTCTCTCCTCTATTTTTTTTTGTTTGGGAGGTGGGGGATCAATTTTAAACTCCCATTTAACATTCTTTCACAAAAAATATCTATATTTTTCTTTTATCTCCTATCTTTATGTGAACTCAAATATTAATATTTTTTTTGCTTGTATTGATTAATTTTAAGTTGTCATCACTTGCTCTTTCTTCTTTCAATTATAACAAGTCTACTTAGCTTAGCTATGTTGAGTGCATTTTGGCTATGATTTCGGCATCATAGGATGTTAATATTATAGGCTTTTTATTGTTTGTCTCCTCTATTTGTTTTTGTTTGGGAGGTGGTTGATCAATGATAACAAAAATTTATGAGCTACATTAATTAAGCAATGCCTATTGTAAAACCATAAATCAAAATACAGTCATTTGACTATAAATGATAATAGTAGCAGAAAATCAAAATCCATTACAAATGAGCTGAAAATTCAAATTACCAATTATAGTCTACTCATTATGTCCTGCCACGTGATGACACTAATGACTAGTGAGTTGTTGATGGTAAATTCTTATCAAATTCTTTAAAAACTTGTATGGCAATATGTTCTATGAATAAGTGAAACTATTTTAAAAATCAAATTTGAACGAGCACAACATTGCAATGCTGATATAACAACATTTTTTTGATGTTTATACCCATTATATGAGCATAAGAAAGTATCAATAGAGATTGTGAAGGTCTTGCAGAGCAGGTTCATCAATGAAGACAAAAACATGTATGATGAAGAAACTGACAAGCCTGGACGAGATCGAACATCCAATTTAAATGAGTAACTTGGGCAAGTTGACACTATACTTTCTAATAAAACTGGTACATTGATTTGCAATTCAATGGAGTTCTTGAAGTGTTCCATTGCAGGTATTACATATGGCCTAGGTTTGAAAAAGGCGGAAATAGCAATGACATACACATACACATACACATAGTCACATACACATAGACAAGGAGAAGACGATGATAGCTCACTCTTCAAGAAGTGTAACTCCCAAGGAATGAAGCAACACCTCATTGTCCAAAAAGAGAAGTGTAACTCCTAAGTAAAAGCTCACTCCAAAACGGACAAGGATAACTAAACCTAATTAAATAATATTACATAAGTAAGATTAACTTATGGGATGATAAATGCATAACTACACAAACTAAACACATTTTGAAAAAATTGGAAAATTACACAGAAAACATCGATTTATGATTAGTCACAATTTTTTTTGAGAGCAATGCTACTATAGTTTCCTTTCAAGAACTATATGCTTCCAAGTATTCCAACTTCAATAAATATTCCATGAAATGAAAGGATTTGTCTCCAAGGAGAGTTTGAGCATGAGATTGGTTGATATCAACAATCTGTTTTGGATGAGAGAAACTAAGAAGGAAATAAAATTAAGGATATAAATAATAGGGCATAGAAAACTCGTAAATGCATAATTACACAAACCAAATTTTTTGAAAAACTTGGAAAATTACATAGAAAACACCGATTTATGATTAATCACATTTTTTTCTTGAGCAATGCTACTATAGTTTCCACAATTTTTCAAGAACTATATGCTCCCAAGCATTCTGACTTCAAGTAATATTCAATGATAATGTAGAACGTATGAGAATATGATAAGCAGAGTGAATGATAATTCAAAACCTATGACAAAACGATAAGAAGAGTAAATGATAATGCAGAACCTATGAGATTATGCTAACAGAGTCAATGATAATGCAGAACGTATGAGAATACGATAAGTAGAGTGAATGATAATGTAGAACCTATGAGAAAATGATAAGTAGAGTAAATGATAATGCAGAACCTATGAGAAAATGATAAGCAGGGTGAATGATAATGAAAAACCTATGAGATTATGCTAAGCAGAGTCAATGATAATGCACAACCTATGAGAATACAATATGAAAAGTCAATGTCAATGCAAATCTTATGAGAATAGGATAACCCTAAACTATGACTGTAAAATTTGCAAAATAAACCCTACCAAAACATAAATGTTAAACTATGCATGCTATATTCTCAAAAGAAACCCTACTGAAAGAGAAATGCCAAAATATGAGCGTAATATTTGTAATATAAACCCTACATAGCAAAACCCATATAAACAACGAACATTATTACATGTAGAAAGAAGAAAACAACCAACTATATTAATATATTTAATATAAACAGAGCGATGCTTGAACAGAAGATTAATTTCCAAATATTTAGTGTGTTTATGAACACAAATAGTGCAGTGTTCATAAACACTAAACTTCAACAAAATAAACAAAATTTGCAACACCAAAAAACCAATAAAACAAAGTGAAATTGCAAACCAAACACAAATAAAAGAATAATGGCAAGCCTTAGTGAGCAAGCTCACCTGGGTTGAACACGCGACAAACCCCTTCGTTGCTTGCAATGACCTTCATGGCGGTGAGGAACCCGTTCATGGTGGTGAGGAACCCATTCATGGCAGCTAGGAACCCATTCGTTGCTTGCATGGCAGAAGTGGAGTTGTTGGTGATGTTCAATAACTAGCATCTACCCATCTCCATATCAGCTTCTACCCAAACATGATATGGTCTCTGAGCATCACAGGTTGTGGTGAGATGACGAAGGTTGCAAATGACGAAACGAGTAGGTACTGGCGAGCAAGTGAAGACGAAATGTTTACTTGCTGAAATGAAAGGTTGAAAATATGGCAATAAGAATGAGGCAGTGGGAGAATTCAATGCAGTTTGGCTTAGAATGAATGCGGGGTGGCATGGAGCTTAGGAGAGGTGACAGCATTTAATTTCAACAATCGATAGGAATAGGAAGTGGTGGCGAGTGATAAATTATCAGTAGTGGATTGCTAGGGTGATGGACTGGGAGGATTTGATGTGGCAAGGCTATCACCTTCGGACGCCAAGCCACACAGGTAGTGGCACCCAAGGTGCGTCTATCTCGGTCAACGGGTCTTTTTTCCATTTTTTTCCTAGCGTGGACAAAGTTGGACCTTCCACATGGCAAAATATTTTAAAAATAAAATAAAATAATAATTTATTGTTTAATTTACATTTTTGTCTAATAGGTTTTTTTTTTAAATTCTATTGGTCCACGTGGCCTGCCAATTGGACCGTGCAATTTTGGGTGCCTACATATCAGCTCCTTTCCCCTACTTAGGAATGTCTCCTTTCGTGATACTGGTTTATACACACATATCACATCTCGCCATTATGAGAAAATTCCACCACTGTAAAAGTTTAGCTATAAGAGATGGTGAAGGGATGGTGGTGGGATGAACAGGCCAAGATTTTTTCCCCTCAAATAACATCTTTCCATGCTTTATGAGGAGAGCTTAATATTCCTTCTAAATGTTATGATATTTTCCAAGAGAACATCGCTTTCATTCTAGAAGGGGCTTTACGTTTCCTCTCAATGTTTACTTGATATTTTGATGTCTTTCTCTATCATGCTTATATGGAACACACACATATTTTTAGTCACTAGCTTTGAAGTGTCCGTGAAATTTCTTTTTCGTTTCAACCACAGAAATAATAGTTGCCATTCTTCTCTGGAAGACCACCAATAACTGCTCACCAAATTGGAGAAGTGAAAGTCACTACAGTTTTAAAGCCTTTCTCCATAAATTTGATTCATGCATTTGGACGATCTTGGGGGGGATGATAGCTGGAGTTTTCTAATAGAACAATAACTACGCTTGAGAGATAGGTGTCCCCTATTTTGTGGTAATGTTGGACTATTTTTGCTAAATAAGATTCATCTTCCTTTAATCAATTACAAATTAATCACTTGTTTCATTGAGGTATCACGGCCATGTCCTTTAACATTAATAACAGGCCTAGTTCACTTGTCAATATGTCACATGGATAAGGCGCATCCCAAGATCAAGTGTTATTTACAGCATTATATCGTTGCTCTTAACCACCACATTGTATGCTCATAAATGTGCTTTGAATGTGTCATAAATCTTTGTCAAAGCTTTGAGCTTCTTGAGGATTCATGTCAATATGCTCATATTTCTCTTTCACATGTAGATTTCAATATCTGTTTAAGACTTCATTGATGTCACATGATCTAACTTTTTCCTATAAATCTGTGTTAAAATGTGTTTTACTACCTGAAATATTTTGCCGAGCCTTATGATTACTTCATTTGAGAGTAGCAGCATTGTTCACTTCCTTGGATAAAATTTGTTCTTAGTCTTTTGATCATTTCTCTATAAAAAAAAAATTGATGCCTTATGCCTCTTTCTACTATTTTGTTGAAAAGAGTCTTTTGCACTTCCACTATTTGTTGAGAACAGTCTTTTGCATTATTACATGTTAGGGAAGAGTGGAATTACATTTGAGTTCCAAGCCATTAGTTTTTCAAATTTCTTACATTTTCTTTGATCACTTTCCATCACAAACATAGGGATGAGCTTCATCTAACCATGTGGACAAAACACTTTGCATAACAATTCACACAAGGAATCAATGGCGACCTCTCTCAAGTATTGGATCACTAATATGATGGCATAGAAAGGATGGATTTTGCAAGAGGAACATGCAACACTAAGGTGAATGGAATGATCTTTGGAGAATCTTGAGTTGAAGGTGGGCCTTGAATTTGGACCTAACCAAAGCATGTTTAAATTCTTATTATGATGATCTAGAGCTTCCATTTTCTACTCTCTTTTTTTTTTTAAACCAACTCACTTCAATTCGGGTTTAAAATCAACCATTGATTTGATCTTTTCAAATTTGGATTAAAATTGAACCTTAGAAATGCACTAGATTTTGGATTTTGGTCTAAAATTGAACAAGAAAACTTACACAATCACTGCTTTTATGGTCTAAAATGAACAAGTGTTTTTCATGTTTTGCAATATTTTTGACAAAATAATATCATTTAAAAGGCGTATGCACTTCTCTCATGCTTCACGGCGATCTTCAAAATCAAAATCTTCTTGGTGATATTAAATTGTTTACAATATTTTCTTCACTCTTTGATTTGGGATCTAAAATTGAACAAAACATCTTGTGAGTGTGAGTAAACTTATTGTGTGTGTTCTCCCTTTGTTTCTAAATGAAGGTTGATCGAACTACGAATATGGTTGCTCACTTTTTTTTATCCTAGAGGGTCTACCTTGGTGGGAAAAATTACTCACCCCAAGGGAATGACTCAAGCGGTAACGAGCTAAATCCAAACTTTTCCAAACCGCTATATAAATTTGTGTTCATGGTGAAAGCCATGGACAATGAGAAGCGGCGCATGATAACTCTCCCCCAGTATCTTTATAATGTGTAAATCCCTTGTTCTAGGGGTTGGGAGATCTCTCGCAAGGATTTTATCATTGCACCCCCTAAATTGGATGCCCTTACTACAAGCTTTTATTTAGAAGCCAAAAATCCTTTTTATTTGTTGGTGCAAGAGGTCATGTCCTTTGAAGCCGCCCCACGTATACATGTGATTCTATTGTAGAGATGAAAAGTATGTCATGGGAGATTCATGGTACTGATGCTTGGATGACCCGAGAAGCGAGTGCATTGTAAGGAGGAGCCTGTGTAGTCAAGCATCTAATCATCCGCATTGAATATGTGCAGTTGGATTTATCCAAGTGGGATCCCAACAAATACTATCTTTTCATCTTAGGATTGTGCATGATATTGGCATCGAAAACAGTGGAAAACAAACATTCAACACTATCATCAAAATTTCAAACCCTTTAGGAAGCAAATACCATTGACAAAATTCAAGTTTTATTGCTTTCCCTAGGGATTCTATCCTTAGAGGCTTCTAAATGCTTGAATTTATATCTCCATTTTCTCACTAAAGTCAACAATAGGTAACCTTTTCCTTGATTTCCTTGATTTCCACATAATACACTTTGTGGGATGAAAGAAAATTAGGACATTGGACATTCAGTTTGAAAAAACTAAGCAAGAAGTGATTGTGGTAAAAAACAAGTCATTAATCAAGATTAACCCCAATTGAATGCCGCACATGTGCTTGCAATCTTTTGTCTTATGGTTTTCCATGCGAACATTGATCTCTTGGTTTTAATTACTCCTAGGTAAAAACATGTTCTTCATTACCTTGGTCTTGTAAGTAAGTCCTCTTAGGTTCATTTAGGATTAAACCCATCACTTCACCCATCTCGAACATCAGTCAAAAATCATGTCACCAACAACTCTTGGGAACTTTGAAAACATCACTTATGCTAGAATTTCAAGAAAAATCAACATTGTCTTGTTTGACTTAACACACTTAGTCAAATTATCAATCCTCTTGAGCGAATTTACCTCTAGGATAACACAACTTCCTAAGGTTTACAAGTTCAAAATCACCTTGTTTGGCTTAACACACCTAGCCAAATTATCTTTTTTGTACAAGTTTACTCTAGGATAACACAGCTTCCTAGAATTTACACGTTCATTATCCACAATCACCTTGTTTGACTTAACACACTTAGTCAAACTATCATCTTGTGTACAAGTTCTCTTTAGGATAACACAACTTCCAAGAGTTTATGAGTGCATTTTCCATTATCACCTTGTTTGACTTAACACACTTAGTCAAACTATCCTTAATCAAAATAAAATCAAAACAAGTCCTTAAGTCTAGCATTGATCCAAAGTTCCTAAAATTTCAAACACCCATACCCATCCCCCTTTCATTCTTCATCTCATCATTGGTTCTAAAACACCTTAGAGGTTCACTTTCGCAACAAGGGAAAAACACAAGAAAAACATGGAGTTTAAACTCAACTTATACATCATGAGTAATCTGAGTCAACCAAACTATCCAAGTGTCACAATGCCAATTGATTATCCAAACTCACATTTATGCATGGCATCATTATCTCCTCCAAACCTCAATAGTATAACAAATGTGAGTATGCCCAATCTAAAGTTTTGAACACCTTTCCCGATGGTAGATTTAAATCTAAGTCCAAACCTACAAATCTATCAACTAAACACTCAATGCATGAGTTTTCCAAACAACATTATCCCACCAAATCCATACTTTCCAAATACAAGTTTTCCAAACATGAACATTTCAAATCCATACTTGGTGAACTTTGGGATATATGTGATTGCAAATCAAACCAATGTTGTTTGAAATTCAAGCAATATATTGGCAACTTCAGGTATTGATCCAAGTCAAGGTAAATCCATGCAAAATCAAAGTTACCTAAATCGAGGCAATATTATTCCCAACCACAAAAATGTTTAGTTCCAATGTATCATGTCGAATCTAAACATCACACTGCATTAGAACATTATACAGAATAAACTAGTCCATGATCCTAGGCAATCACCACAAGGATGCATTCCAAATCTTCTTGCTAAGAAACCAAGTCAACCATATCAAAGGTGTCAAGATCAAAATCAAGATCAATTTTTGCGAGATAAAATTGCTTCACTTGCCAAAGTAGTTGATCTATTGCGCCAAGAGACATCTCCACCCCAAAATCAATACACTCTTCCACTAGTTGAACCATTTCATCAAAGCATTGAGTTGTCTCCCCAACCACATCAGGAACAATCTCTCCAATATCAATAAATTGGATATCAGGATCAACGACATCAACAACAAACTCAATCACCCCATCTCAAAGATCAATCACCACATCTCCAAAATCAATCACCACAAGGTCAATTTAAAGTGCAAATCTCACAAGGTAACATACAAAAATACAAACCACTTGGGGAGCCAATTGATTCTGTCTTGCAACGGCTAATCCAAGAAAATATCATTAAAGTCCCCATTTATGTGAATTATCAAGATCCCATGGTGAAACCACTAGGGTATGATGAGAAACACTTTTTTGATTTTCACAAAGTAAAGGGACACACAACATCAGATTGTATTCAACTCACAAATATCATCCAAAACATGATTGATCAAAAGCTAATAGATATTGGGGACAACAATCGGAATTCAACCACTAGCGATAGTGTTAACAATCTCTCCTCCACACTTGTTGAAAATGGTGATTGAGATTTTTCCATCAAAGAACACCTTAAAGATGTTTCCACCTCATCTAATGATCAAATGAACATGTATCAAGAGTCATTTTTCAATCATGATCAAAACTCACCAAGGATACCTAACAATGATTCAATTCAAGAAACGTTAATATCATTTGACCCTATGGTTGAAAACATTGACAATCTCTCCACCATAACTATTGAAGACAATGATCAATCCATCAGTGAGCACTGTGAAGATATGTCTACCCCATCCATTGATCAAATCAACATTCATCAAGAGCCACTTTTTAGTGATCTATTTCAAGATGTGTTAACATTATTTGATCTTATTGACATAATCCACAATCCATCAACCAATGATCATATTGAAAATGTCTCTACATTGCCTAATGAATTGGAGGACAATCTCAAGAATGTATTTCAAAGCATGATCAACATCTTCCATCAAGGTCTAGCAATGTTCCTTCCCAAGACATATTGACATCCTTTGACCTAATGGTTATAGATACTAAAGGAAACCCTAGCACAAATCAAGAGGATATTGAGCCACTTCCCATTCCTAATGACAATGTCCAAGAACCCTTTGTAAGAAATCCACCCTTTAAAATTGATCCATGTCAAGAACTTGATCCAAAGCATGTCGAAAGCAATTCATAAATTAATCAAGATCAAGAATTCATATCTCCAAGATATTACAATGATCTAATGGGCACTCTTCTATCTATACAAGATGTCACAAATGATGATCACATCCATATAGCACATATTTCTCCATCTACCCATGAGAAGCTTTCTTTGGATGGACATGCGGATGATCTTCATTCAAAACAAGAGTCTCCTACTCTTAACATTTGTACACAAGACCAACATGTAGAAAAATCTAGAGACATATCAAAAAGATATCATGACAAAGGCTTCTATAGAAGTTGTAAATCAGAAACATCCTATGGAGACATAGCAGAAATAGATCATGAAGAAGACTCCTACAAAATTTGTCAAAAATCCTATGAAATGAATCATGAGAAATAATTTTATGTGGACAATGAATCATCAAAAATTCTTGAAGAAGCATTACAATTTGATATCTCACAAGATCCAGCCAAAGATATCAATTAGGCATTCATCCCACATATGGAAGATCCAATCACTTATAAACTTGGATCACTTACCTTTCTTAGAACAAGCAATCTCATCAATAAAGAATTTGTTACCTTTGAAGATCCACCATAGAGCAGAGAAGGAGTAGCACCTTGTTTCCAAGGTAAATCATATCCTATTGTAAATAAAAAATATGAGCAGATGAATTATCAAGGCAAAGGATTAGGTCTACAAGAACAAGGTATCCTAGAACCAGTGTAGATTATTGGCAATCCTAAGCATCAAGGCCTTGGTTATGCAGAAATCAAGGGATATGAACATATCAGTTATACTTCTACAAAATTGGGGGCAACTTCATCTCAAGCAAACGTCAACATAGGGAGCATGAAGAATCCTTATGATGAAACCAATGCCAATACTACAACCCGCCACATCACGAATCTCCATCTACCCATCACCCCATCCACGAATTGGGACAAAGATCAAAAGAGATATTCAAATCAAAGTGCGAAGAACATCATCAAAGAAAAAGAAGTACTAAAGAATGAAGGACAAATCAAATACATATGGACACCAAAGAATACAAATAAATACTATCCCTATCAAACTCCTTTAGTCAAAGAAACTATGGGGAAAAATCAAGAGGGGAAAAGTATCCATCAAATATGTCCACAAAGGCAAAAGCAAGATTCTCAAGCAACGTACAAAGTATATCAAATAGTTGGTCCCAATTCCATGCACACTTTTGTATCCACCCATCATTGCTCATCTTCCCAAGTTTGGACAGTCAAAGGTTCCAAACTATCAACCAATCCATATTTTATTCCTAAACACACTCCATCCACACCTCCACACATGATATCCAATTCTCACATTGACCATGTGTTGGCAATGACCCTTCATCATAAGGATTCAGAAGGCACTCTATCACGATGTGTGCACAAAGACAGTGTTAACTCCGGTATCAGCAAAGCAAAATAGATTTCTCAAAAATTTCTTTCAAGTGCATGTATCTTGACAAAGCAGCTTCTTCAAGCAGGATATCAATGGCACATTATGACAAAAACATCAATTTCAAAAGTACTAGGTAATTCAACATTGTCTTAAAATCTCTCAAAAAATACAAAAAAATCAAAAAATATAAAAATCCAAAAAAAATAGAAAAAGGATTGAAAATAGTAAAGATAATAATCGTCCTCTAGTGAAAACCACTTCAGTGGCGCTTTGGACAGGTACCATGATGAAAACCTGGCAAACAGGCGTCATGCATAGAATCGCGCATCTACGTGTGCCAGTTCAGGAGAAATCATCTTAACGCATCCATAATAAAGCCAGCATTTTGTCCATCTTAAATTCATTCATCCATGAACCATTTATCCAATCCATCTTCATCCATAATCCAATTTATCTTGATCTTGGAAAAATTTGGTGCACACCTCGCAACTATTTATGGTAAACATCTTGACATGGGTCATTTTCATTGATCCCATCCTACCCAACATTATTTGAACATTGAAGCGTTATCCAAATAAGAATCCTCTATTTTAACACCCTTATCTTATCCCAAGATAATTCATATCCATTCATCCAAGAATCTACCCATGGTCATTCAAACATTGCTAGACACTGGGGAAAGATATTTGTCTTTCTTCGAGAATAAATCTTGATCTATATCCTCCAACTTATGTGGTGATTCGAGCATTGGCGAATGTGAAATCAAATTGGTCAAATCATTTGCGAGCCAAAAATCCAAATCACTAGCCCATGGCATATTTTGACAGGAAGACGTTCCTTATCAAGCTTTATCTTTCGTCAAACATCAATTTGAACAATCAATATTAGTCGCATCTAACTTGCACGTCAGCATCACATCAAATCATCAAAACAATTTTGTTCCAAATCAAGCTTCATCAATCTTGATCAATCGAATCCAATCAATTATCACCTTGTTTGACTTAACACATTTATTCAAACTATCATCTTGTGCACGAGTTTGCTCTAGGATAACACAACTTCCTAGGGTTTGCAAGTTCATTATCACTTTGTTTGGCTTAACACACTTATCCAAATTATCCAATCCATCATCAACTTGTTTGAATTAACACACTTAGTCAAACTACCCCCTCATGTATGATTTTACTCTAGGATAACACAACTTCCTAGAGTTTACAAGTGCATTATCACTTTTGTTTGACTTAACACACTTAGTCAAACTATCAATCCATCAATATAATCAATCAACATTAAGCTTGGTTTTCAAAAAAATCCCAAAATAGAGCACTGATATCGTCATGCATATCCATATCCAAATTGTCAAAATCATGCAAAAACTTCAAAAACCATTCAAAAAATCAAAAAATTCAAAAAAAAATAGAAAATCAATCAAAAATCCAAAACATTTCAAAAAGTCAAAAAAATTCAAAAACATGACCAACCAAACTACATCATCTCTGAGCTTGAACGTAGGCAAGGTTGATCTTTGATCATCCCCTGAGACATTTTAGGTCATTGCTTAGGCGTTCGTCACGTTGGCAATCTATTGTCCATTTATTTCATATTTTAGGTCAATCTTTAGGCATTCATCGCAATTGCATTTGTTTTCCCATCTATTTCACATTTTAGGTCAGTCCTTAGGCATTTGTCACAATGGCATCCGTCTTCCCATCTATTTAGGCATCTCTCACAATGGCATTTATTTGCCCATCTATTTCACATTCTAGGCATTCGTCGCAATGGCAATTTGTTTGCCCATTTATCTCATCAGTAGTCAAGTCAATTGTTGACCGAACTATGTCATCTCTAAGCTTAAACATAGGCAGGGCTAATCCTTGATTAGCCCCCGAGACACAAAATCCAAAAACATTCATAAATCTTAAAAATGCCAAAAATATTTGCAAAACATCTCAAAATTCCAAAAATAGCCTCCAAAAATTTGAAAAACCCAAAATGGTGTATCTGTCTCATCTCGGTTTCACGCGTAGTAATCATCATTCCTAATAAAGCATCGTCACTTTCATCCTTTGGTAAGTCAATTGGAAGCAATTCTAGTAGGTCCAAAAGTGTGAACCTAATCGTCAAAGTCTCGAGTCTAGATCTATAAGCAAGCAAGTTGGTCAACTCGGAGTATCAATAGCTTATCATCCAATCAATTTCACCAAAACCCTGATCACAACATGTCCTAGGAATGCGACCTTCCTGCGATGGACATCAGCATCAGGTAACCCCATAGTTTAGCTTTGGCTAGTGGTACAAAGAAACATTAGCTTGTCTGTTTACTTTATCTTGGTCTTGTTTAGACTTATCTTATTTTGCACTCATTCCAAGGACCTCTCGATGATGCCTAAACAAAATAGGTTTAGAGAGAAAGGAATGGGGCAATGCTCATTATCTTTTTATCTGCTGTGCTTGTTGGATATTCTTGTAAAATAACTTTGTCATGCATATTTTGTTTTGTTTGTAGGAAGGATGTTTTAGGTGTCTTTTTTACCACATAAGAAGGCTTACCTTTTTATGTTTTGGCCTGACATGTTTAGAATATCTGAACTGCATTCTGAATAAGGTTTCATTTTTCAAGTGTGAACAAGAGTACTCCTATCTTTTTGATGAGTCAAAGTCCATCACACTAGGCGCAACGCCATCCTAGTTCTAAATACCTTGATGCATCGCACCTATGTGTGTTATCAAACATAAAGAAGAGTATGCTCTTTATCTCTCCCATCCCTGGATAAGAAATACATCATCATCAATCATCATCATATCTAATAAAGTCTTGACGATTAGTGGACTTGTTAGATTTCTAAGTTTTCTTGGATTCAAGGGTTGATCTCTCTCATTCTTTTATCCTCTTTCACACTAACAATGTATCGATCATGCATCCGCACTCTCATCTTGCATAATTATGTTGTATCATCATAGGACAACATCATCCATCTCATCTATCTCACCTGCATTGCATAATCATTTAAGATGTTTAAAATAATATAGATTTTTTATTCTAAGCATCTTCCAAACATCTCATTTACATCATCATTATCATATAGATCTATGATTCTAACCATCCATACATCCATTTTGAACCTTTTTGTCGTGAGATCGACCTCAAATCAAATATTTTTCACTCGATCTCTCGAGGGGGCAACAATCTACTAATGTACTTTCTACTGGGGCATCCGAAAAAATCAAAAAAATAATAATTTCGATGTCGACAGCATCATTCTTTGAACCAATGCAACAAGTACATTACTTCAAAGAGGGGAAAAATGTAGACACGTAAAATAATCAACATCATGCATCCCGCTCTACTTAACATCCAATTCTTCTATTAATCAATTTTAACAATTTATTGATTAATTCCCTAGCTTCATTGTATTTAATTAAATAAATCAAATTATTTAGTTAAGTCCTTAAGTTCTAATTTGATTCAATAAATCAAAATGATTTAAATCAAATATCAAAACCCCTAAAATCCTCCAAATTAATTAATCTGGATTAATTAACCTCTGAACATAATCACCCATTCTCCATCTTTTGACTCAACTTGATTCAAATCTAAACCCTCAACTAACCCACCCACTTGCACCAATAAATCATTTCTTTGATTTATTATTTCTTCTAATTTCTTTCAAAAGGGCATCAAGATGGAATATTCCTCCAATTTTGAATCTTCCCTCCAAAGGACTTGTCCCTTCCAACAAATCATTAAATGCTCTTACACATGCTCTTACATGTCTCTTGCACAAGTCAAACTTGGCATTTAATTCACCTTTCATCCCCCCTAAACATGCCATTTCATTCAAATTCAAATTTCAAATTGGCACATTGGCCAAAACTTGCACAACTCTCATCCTCTCACATCTTGACAAGTGGCATCTTGTCATTGGCTTATGAATGATCCTACATTCATCCAAAATCACTCAATCTTCTAACCCTGAATCTATAAAAGCAAGGAATTTCAACACCACAACTACAACACACAAAATTGATGCACAATCACATGTATTTTCACTATCACTATCATCTTGGCAATCTTGCTTATCAAGGATTGGGAAAGGGTTGCTTCCTACACAACAAAGTGGCACCAATCCACTATGAGATAAGAGTTTAATCATGTTTTCATTTGATTTTGTGTCTTTGTTCTCTTTATCTAAGTTTGCATATTTGAACATGATTAGATATTTCATAGGGATGTTGAGTTTGTTGATTTAAACTAACTTGTGCTAACAACACGAACTATTTTAAATCTCTATTGTAGATTTGGCATCTACACTTTGTAGCTCACTTCTTATTGCTTAAGATATAGTACCACTTTCAAGAATGTAATAAAAGAATAAGGAAGTTATTGTTAAGAAGCACAAATAAATGGAAAGTTGATCTCTATATATTAACTTGAAAATGTCAATATTACTTTCATCCTTATAGTTTTATATTTACACATAACTGATGTTTTCCTCTATCATTGTCTCTAAATTGTTTTAAAGTATAAATATTATTCTTTTAAAAAATGAATACTACAAGGTTACAATGAAAGAAAAATTAAAAAAGAGCTAAAACTCTCTAGGTGTAGCTCATCATAATAAGAAAATAAAAGACTTGATTATACATGTATAAGTGCTCAAATATTTCCTCAATCACTTAATTATAAGTTAAAACTTAATTAACCATGTATGTATATATGAAGGATATGCACATATACAATAAATATATTTATCATTTTATTTCCTTTGTTGAAAATAAATAGATCTAAGGTGAAACAAAGTAAAATAATTTTTTATGTATTTATATTTCATAAAAAATAATCAAATTAAAATAAAGGAAAGTCATTGTTAGGCAGAGAAGGTTGAAGCCTTGCTACCAAGTTGAAGCCCAAAGGGACATCTCCCATGCTATGTCATGGACTCCATGGAGATCCCTCAGCACTAATGGGGATCATGGCTCCATGTTATGTTCTTTGCATGAAATTTATTTTATTTTGTTTCAAATTTATTTCAAAGAAAAAAATATTAAGTGTAAACCCTATTCTATCTTTTATATATATAAAAATATGTAGGTATGTATGTATATTTTTTTTAATAATAAATAATATTCTTCCAACAAGAATATGTATGTATGTATTTTTTTAATACTAAATAGCCTTCTTCCAATATGTGTTTGTGTATACAAACCCAAGTAAAATAGGGGAGAAAGGGAAACTTGTTGGTTTTTGCAACAATAAGTAAGGACAAACTTTTCCTTCATGCTCTCGTAAATCCTCCAACCTACAAAAAAAAGAGGACAAAAAAAATGAGTGATGTCCTTTCTTTGCCTCCATCATAATTAGGATTCTTCTTTAATAAACTAAATCCAAGGGTTGATAATAAACCTCATCCAACGAACGAGATTCATTGCTCAACCCATTAGAAGTCCTAATGGTTACCTCTACCATCAACCTTTATGTAATATAAATTTGATTAATTTTGAAAACGAGGAGGGCATATAATAACTTCACTCTTTCTCCACTAATCATTCGAATATGTCCTAGGAGTCCTAATTGAATTGACTAGAAACCTCACAAGGTGAGTCAATTCACAATGAGGAGGACCTAGGAGGGGGTTCTTTCATCTTTAAAGGGGTTCACCACTAAGAAAATGCTTGGAAAAGACAAACGAACATTCAACCTACAAACCCTAATTATGCAAGTTAAATGAGATATGCAAATAATGAAATTATGCAACAGGGAGATATGATATGTGTACTTGGGAAGTCTGGAGATGTTGTGAGGATTCTGGAAATGCAAAGAAGTTGCCAAAATGTGTTATGGAGGACTAAGACATCCAAGATGGTGTATTAGTCTCGTTGTTGTTTTTTGGGGAAGATACAAAATCTTCAGATGTCGGAATCGGATCTAAAGGAATCTCTGAAAAATATGTCTAGGAGGACTAAGATGCCCAAGGTGGCATATTAGTCTCGTTCTAAATTTATAAAAACTCTGAATGTGATCCTAAGCTCCAAGGCCTACACTTGCTTCCTTTCTGATCCCAGGTTCTGAAATTTCCAGATCTTACTTTTAGGTGAGTTTACATGAAGATGACAACTTTGTAATGCAACTTTTACAACTTTTCACTCCAAATGATCTTCAAGACTTCAACCGAAACCTGCAATCACAAATATGCAATATCGGAAAAACTTGTTGATTGTTAGTGAATGGGGGGTTTTCCTTGGTCAAACCCCTTGTTGGTAATTAAACCTTGAAATGAAATAGAATAATGAATGGAAATAGTCAATGAACAACATGCAATGCTACAACTCACCAAACCCTTGTAAAGTCTATAATCTTGAGTGAAATGGTTGCAATGGATATGGATCTTGAACCAAAGATATGGACTTGAATTTCTAGGCTGAATCAAAACCCTGCATCACAAATGTTAGCACAACAACACACATGATACAAGAAGATCTTTGATATGATGCTTGAATCTTGACGATAGCTCCAAATTCTTGATGAATTGCTCTTGAATTCTATTGTGAACTCAATTTGATATTATGGATGCTCTCACAAAAGACTTGGATTGAAATGAATGAATGAATCTTGTATTTATACTTATCTATGCTTAATATCCCGAAATTGCATCACACCAAGCCGACATATGAATTCATTAAATAAAGGAGGCTAAATCTCGTCATAATTTGAATTTAAATCCTGAAAATGACTCAAGGAGGACTAAGATGCCCTAGGTGGCATCTTAGTCCCAAGTCACAAAACTTGGAGCACATACACCAAAAAGGGGCCCAGTTAAGATGCCTCAAAATCAGGGTCCTGAGACCTTTGGGGGACAAAGACGCCCTAGGTGGCGTTTTAGTCCTGACCCAAAAATCAAGCACACACAGATGAGAATCATTAGATTAACGTTTATGCATTGGAGAATTTCGAGATTAGCTAGAAAAAGATGCAATTCATAGGGCTTGTGAACACAAAAAAGGACCAATTAAGCCATAAATGAGGATAGATAAAGCAAGGCAAACCCAAACAAGTGTGAAAATGCAAGGGTAAGCATTTTCCTACACTGCAAAATTAATTATTTATCATGCAAAGTTAACTAAATCTATAATAGATTTATAACTCTAGTAAGGCTAGTTATGTCATTGACCTAGGATAATGATTAAGTCGACTATCAAGATTTAATTGTTAGGGATTTGGCAGGTTAATGGGTCCATATTACCTAAGATATGGTTATATTGACATTTAATTATGTAATCCCATTATTTATTGAATTGTCTTAGGATGGTCTTAAGGTCTTGATCCCTAGGCCCTAAGGTTTTATTTCAATTGTATAAAGGCTTGCCATCATCCTAGACCCTTCCACAACATGTGTCATGTAAAGCATTAACTCGCAAGCCTTCACTCATGGCTAGCTAGTATCTTCCACATGCTTTGCTTCCACACTAAGTAATGGGAGTGAAACCATGTAGGTGTATATGTCATTCCATGGTAAGTTGCAAATAAGAATCTTTTCAAGATGTGTGTTACAAGGGTGCATGTCTTAATTTATGTAACAAAATTAAAAATCAGGTTTTCTTGTCATTTTATTTTCAAGCATAACAATATGCACTGCTCAAATATTTTGTTAATGTTTAGTTTAATTGGAAAATATTCTAGAAATCTAATCTAGTTCCAAAAATATATTTTCTTCTTGTGGGATAATGTTTATAAAAATATTCTAAATCAAGGTATTTTGTGTCTAAAAGGGGATTTCAATTCCCCAATAGATGCATTTTGTGTGAATCTCAAGAATATATCAATCATGTGTTCCTTCACCATTCCTACTCAAGGGAAATTTGGGAAAGAATCCTTAGAAAATGAAAATTCAGTGGGTAATATGAGGAGACTTGATAAAAATCATTTAGGGCTAGACAAATCCTCACAAAAATCAAAAATTATTTGGAATATGGAATCAAATTCCTCCACATGTGGCTTGGGGAATATGGAAAGAGAGAAGCAACCATATATTCAGAGAAAAAGGTAAAAATTATAAACAACTAAGTCATTTTATTTGTTCTTCAATTTCAGAAAACATAACTCTTGTGTAAGTAGTGCAAAAATTACTTTACCGTATCATGAAAATGTGGTTTTAAAATATTGGAATATTGAGATAGATTTCTCAAAATGTGTCAATAAAACTAAACTTATCAGAAAAAACACTCTTTGGAAAATATCTAAAAAGGGATGGTGAAATTGAACTTTGATGGTGTTTCAAAGGGTAACCTTGGTCAAGCTATTTCTTGAGGGATTTCAAGGGATGATAAAGGAGATCTTATAGAGTGTTACACTTCTTCCATTGGCTGGAAAATAAACAATGAAGAAAAGGTGATAGTTGTTTGGTGGAGCATTAAAAAAACTCTTGTTAATAATATTCAAAAGTTGTAAATTGAAGGGGATTCAAAAATTATCAAACCTAATTGAAGGAGAAGTTAAATCTCCATTTAGAAAAAATATTATGTGAATGAAGTAATATAAACCATAATCATTTTCAACATATCTCTATAAATCATATATGCAGATAAGGGAATAAGATAGTTGAAGCAATTGCAAATACAAGTTTAGATGTAACCGATTGGAGTTGTTGGAAAAAAAAATAATAACTTCTCACTCCCAATTCAAATAGTCATACAGAATGATAGGCAATAATTAGTTATTTATGGATTGGATTCAAAATATGGTAAAAGTTCTTTAAAATTAGAATGGTCCTTTTTCCAGTTTTAAATAATTTAAAATCAAGAGATACTTTTGTAATCATTTTTGTTATTACAAAAGGGAAAGGAAGAACCAAGAGTACCATTAGCATATTATTCTCAAAGGAATGTGATAAATCTTCATTAGATGCTACAACACAAATGAGAGATATGAGGTGAGATACAATTCAAGTTTCAAAACCAAAAGATATAGCATGCAAATATTGATGAGATTAGGAATTATGGTGTCATAAATGGTAATTATGACAAGGAGCTTCACATTCTTCAAGTTTACCCTAATAATTTCAATTTCATTAACAAATTATAGGCATTTTATCATCTTATTTCATAGCTCGAAGAGAAAATATGGGAGGGGAAAAACTAGATGTTGAACCTTCATCCTATGAAAAATTGATGGTGAACACAAAAATTTAGAGAATATTTGAAAATATAGGTATGTCTAACTACTTCAAAGTGACACAAGGACATGATAAGGTGTTGTAAACTCAATTTTGAGTCTTGGAACCAAAGGAAAGTGAAGAAGAGATTCAAGAGGAAATCCCTAAGGAAGATTGTGTTTCCTTGTGTTTCCTTTATCCCTGAATCCAAACCTCTTTTTTAGTCTAATCAAGTTGAAGAATTTGAGTAGAGAAGGGATGGCCAAGAATACAATGAACAATAACATGAAGACCTAAATAATTAGAAGGAAATCATATACACAAACAAAGAAAATATGGTTAGCAGTAATGAATAAAATTGGAACAAGAGAATGGTAAAGTTAAAAAATAAGGTCAAGCAGTTGGAGGGCACTATGTTAAAGGTTTTGAAAATGTTCAAACAAATGATAGAATGCTCAAACACCAACATTGATATTCTACAAGGATAAATTTAAAAAGTAAGAAAAGTATAAATGAAAAGAAAGAAAAAGAAAGAAAGAAGCTAAAAATTATTATTTTGACTAAGGATGGTGATGAAGAGGTGGAACTTGAAGACTAGAAATGGCAAGTTTAACCTTCTTTCAAATGAATATAATTCTCTAGCCTCCAAAATCTCAAAATGGCCTAAGGTGTTGGTTTCTAGTTTTTTTGTTATGTTGCTTTGGTTCTATTAATTTTGTGTTGTCTATCAATTACCCTAGTGCAATTGTGTCTTTGTTTCATGAACTTCTGGACTTTTAAGTTATATATATCTATGTTTAATTTGTCTCTTTTGTAAGGGTTTGGGCCCCTTTTCTCATTTTAATATATCAAAAGCATTCTACCAAATTAATAATTTCATGGAAAGATTCAAGCTAGCAATGTAGAAAATAATTATGAATGTTAAGATCCTTATATTTGATAGAAAATCAAGTGACATTCGAATTTGCAACCAATTAGGATGATGCAATGAAGAGTGAATGTAATGAATAATATATCATAAATGATCCTAAAGCTTATGATGACATTGGTAATAGTGATGTTGAAAATTATAAGTGAATCGAACCATAAACAAGAACTAGGATTGTATATTTTTGTCTCTATGTCCTTCAAGTGACGATAAATAATAAATTAAAGTCACAACAGAAAATTTACATTATTTGTCTCTATTTGTATATCTATTACTATTTCTATGTCCTTCAAGAGGCTTTTTAGTTTTTTCCATTTCTATTTTTCATATACCTATAAAAATACTAGGAAACTACCACATCATCAATTGTGATGACTTCACTTTTGTTGTTTTTTTTAAATTGTTGAGTCCCACTTCTAATCTCGATATCTCTTTCACTTGCTTTTTAGCATAACTTTAAACTAAGAAAAAGAAAAAGCAAAGCATTTTCACAAGTATTTACACACAAATGTGGTTTCAAATAGGCAGTTTGTAAACAACATAGTGTTGGTGTACCACCAACAAATGGTAGGCCGTCTTAGTTGGAGACATTGTAGTGTTCAACAACTAGATTTTACAAAGATTATTTCACATGATAGATTTTATTAGGAGTTGTAGATTCTTACTCTAGAAATATTTAAAGTAGGCATATGACTTATCATATAAAGTAGGCATATTGTAATCATAAAATATTGCTATAATAAAATAGCAATTGTAGATTAACCATGCAATTTAACTCAAATTTAAACATAATCTTAAATATTAATGTAAATACAATTTATACCAAAAATGATATTCATTCATTGCAACCTACTACTCCTAATTCAATATAGTTTTTGTTTCTATATACATTAAAATCATTCATTTTCTTTTAGATTGTCACAATTATTTCCAATAGAATTTCAAATTTATAAGGCATTCAATTTTACATATGAATTAGCAATAAGGGTATAGATGGAAGTGTATGGATGTATCAAACATATGCTCATTATATAAGGGAAAGGACCTATTAGTTGAGAATGTTTCAATAGTTGTGATAACATCTATTGATTTAATGTGTGTTGCCTTGGGTCTTTTGTTGCCTTTAGTCTTCCCATGCCAACTATTTCCTTCACTCATGAATTTTTTCTTTAAAATGTATCTAAGTATTGTGTCATCGAAAATATGTTGAATTTTGAAACTTTTGTCGACTTGTGAAGAGGTTCTCACAATCTCATTGGATTCAGATAAAGTTGGCATAACCTTGTAGGTATCTCACCATACGATTGCAACTTCTTCAATTTTGAAAATATTAAAGTTGTGTCTAGGTTCTAGGATTTGTGCCAAATGTCAATGAAGTAGTCCTCTTTGTAGAAAAGAATTTCCAAAGGTTGAAGTTAATGATTTCATGTGGTTCCAAAACTCACATTAACACCCAAAGAGGTTGTCACAACCCTATTGGCCTCCAACAAAGTTTTTAGAACCATTTCGAAGCTTAAAACGTTGTTCAAAATCTCCACAAATGAAATAGAGTGGAGAATTTTGAAGGTCTTTACTTGATCACGAAAATTCCTTTGCTTATACTTTTGCTCAAAAATTAAAATGAAAAGTATTTATAAAGATTTTTGACACATGTTGAAGGTTTTGAAACCCATTTCAATGCTTGATGAAGTTGTCCCAACCCCGTCGAGAGTCGACAAGCTACTTATAACCATGGTCAAGCCAAAGGATATTTTCAAAGGTAGTTTATCAATTGCAGAAGAAGCTAATTTGTATAAGAAAAACCTACTTGTTCAACTTTAACAAGTGGTTTTGAAACCATCCTCAGAGGCCAATAAGGTTTTGAAAACACCTCTAACTTCCGACAAGCAAGTTTAAAAAGCTCACATTTCAAATAAAGTCAATTATCATTAATATGGAGAGATTATGCATCCAATAATATTAAAGACACCATTAATGCGCCCACAAAGCTCAAGAAAATTGAATATCAACCAATATAAAGCCAAAATGAAGCACAAAGAAAGCATTCTAATGGGTGATTGTCAAAAGCTAACAGAAGTGCGAAGGAAAAAATTTCAAAGTGCATCCAAAAAGTAGTTCGAAAAGGATTCCAACGACAATACAAAGCAAGGAAGAATTTTGAATATAAAGGTGTATAGTTATTTTCACTCTCATAGTTAGTAGAGGGTCCAAACTTCAATTATTTAAGTTGTTTTCATGAAAACTTGAACACTACAAAATTGTCTACTAAAATCAAATTCCCCCAAATTTGTTTAACTACGGGTTGTAAGACTTAGCTTGCCTCCTTTGTAATTTGATCTTGGCTGAAATGAAGTACAAATACCTTAAGTATGAACATTTATCTATTTTGGAAAGAACACTACTCGAAATTGGAGACAAAATGTTAGGGCATGTAAACCTTGAGGACTTCTAGAGAAAAATGGGTGACAAAAACATGTTCCCAATCACACATAAATTAGTAGACAATGGATTATTGTAGGTTTTCGGCTTCACCATAGCCCTACAATGTATAGACTTGGTCTTGGAGTGCATAAATCATTATAACCTCCAAACTCAAGAAGTGAAAACGATGGATAACAAGGTAGTTGCTAAATTGAATGAAGAATATTTTATCACACTCCTAAGGCTACCCCAAAGAGAGGTGTTTTCATACCTTGATTACATGTTGCCATATAAGCACTTTACTAAGAAGAAAATGTTGGAGTTGATAGTGAACCCCATAGCTCCCAGAAATCCTTTCAACCAAAACTCCTATCACACCTAAGAGATCAAAGCAACTGATTTGCTATGCAACCAAGAGAAAAAATATTGAATCCAGAAAAAGCACTAATTGTGCAATGTATTAACCTGAATGGTTCTAAATTGAATTATTACAATGAATGTGCAAGCTTTATAAAAGCATGCAAAGCAAACCCTAGATAAGAATTTGACTAGATAGTGACAAGCGTTCTAATCTCATGCAATGAGACAACTTGTCCTAAATTTAGTTTCAAACTAATAATAAAAAAGTACTCCTAAGTTTAGCTTAAGTGAATACAGTAATAAGGGACTTGATAATTAATTAATTATCAAGTGATTATCTCGATTACTCCAACACCCCCCCTTAAGATCAACTTAGGGAAAAGCTATAAAACCCTGATGTAGAATGCAATGATGGATGCATGGATGGGTCATGGATACGAGTTCTGATGAGGTACCCATGTACAAAATAAATGAATCTCTCATAACTAGAGAAAAGGAGAAAAGCTCATGGGAAAAACTCATCTCCAAAAGAGAGAAAAATAAATGACTACACAAATGAAAGAAGGATAGAAGGACTCAATGTGACTCCCCAAGGACTAATTTTTCATGCAAGTACAATAGATGTCCCCCCGATAGGAGAGAAAAAGAGGATATGAATCCCCCCCACAAAGAAAGAG
The DNA here is from genome assembly GCA_007115665.2 of Sequoiadendron giganteum. Lineage (NCBI taxonomy): Eukaryota > Viridiplantae > Streptophyta > Pinopsida > Cupressales > Cupressaceae > Sequoiadendron > Sequoiadendron giganteum. The sequence continues at coordinate 662,190,860 of CM021104.1, forward strand.
CTCATGTGCCAATGATGTACATTTGAAGACAGAATATGATATGTTGCCTACAAACAACATTTCTCTCCTTAGGAAGAAATAGATCCACTAGTGATTGGAAAATCCAATCCAAAAGAATGGGTGAATTAGGAATCCCAATCCAAATGATATGTGCCTCTAAAAACTACTCACATATCCACATGTTGGAAGTGATGATGTCAATCCAAGATCCTATGAAGACTGATGTAGAACAAGCTCCATAGATGATGAAGATGGTGGGCCAACAACATTGATGTGGATGTCAACAAAGAGGAGATGAATGTCCTCAAACTAATCCTACAAATATGCAATCTGAGACTCTACAAACAAGGATGATATGTTTGTAAGATATGAATCCCAAGTAGCTATGTTTGGAAGATGTATGGTGTTCTGTTGCACTAAATCAATAGGGGCCAAGGATGTGGTGATGCCAAGTTGATCAGGAACAACATAAGATGATGGTGTAACCTCAATATGAAGAGTGGGAACATGAAGACAAGTCTTTGAACCATCGGAGCATGCAAGACCTATGATATACTCAAGCTCCTCTAAAGTATTGTCATCAAAGGGTATGGAATCTGCATTTGCAAGAGGGATGATACAATTTGTAGCAAGATACTTTGGGTATGGAGAGATATGAGGGTCTCCATGGATCTCCCAAAGTTGTTTCCAATGTGTTGGTGTTTCAAATCACACCTCTGGAATGCGTTTTGGAAACGGACAACTATATGCAGTAAACTACTCTTCAAATTAGGAGGGGAAGCTCCCTCTTTTGCTGAGTTGCATAAAGAAATTAAACTAAACTAATTTGGCCTATCTTTTTGGTTCAGCTACGAGAACACAAGGTTATAGAACTCTAGATGTTGCAGTTGAGGTTTTCCCTTAAATGAAACTTAACAACTACAACTTAATTTACGCTATTGACGTTTCTAGCCTCTCAAGTAAATGTAGAGTAAGAGAGTTAGAAATGAACAAGATTGATTTTCTGACAAAGATACTTAAATGAACTTTCTTCAACATACATCTATTGAATTTCAATGTAAGCTGAAAAATAGATCATAAAAGAATATGAGACTTTATATCAAGGTAGCAAAGCACGCTTAAGACTTTATTTCCTCACACTTCTTGGCACAAAACAATAAACAGAAATCTGAGATTTTTATATTGGGGCAGCAAAGCACGCTCAGGACTTTATTTACTCAAACTTCTAGCTCAAGATTACAATTTTGGGACAAGTTGTGGCAAAATACATGCAACATGCGATCAAACCAGATTATCACTTGACACAAGACACATGTACTGAACAAGAACTTGCAGCTAAAAGAGGCATGCAAACTTACCCTTAACACAAAGTGAACTAACATTAATCAATAACAAACATGAAGGCATAAGCTCAGCAGGTATAGGCTCAGCAATTTTGTTATCACAAGCACGATTAAATAAAATGAGCAAACACTGCTCTTATTTATAACTAAGCAAAGGAGTAGGGAACCCTAAAATCTCCTTGCTTTTACAACTAAGACTTGCCAACTCACAAGCTTTATTTCTAAACCTAAAGAAGATAAACATCTAACACCTAAGAAAGCATGTAAAATAGGAAATGCCAACTCATTACAATTGTGATTTCATTTTTCTTCAAAGAATGGATAAGAATTGAGACAAGAATAGAAAGAAAGCGTGAGATAAGAATGGAGAGAAAGCTTCAAGAAGATTGTTGCTTTAAATCTCTATCACATCCACCAAAAAGTGGGAAACTGCCTCTCTATCAGGAGCATTGATACTCTCTATAGCCATATTCCGTTTTTTTAGGATCTTCTCCTCTTTTGTGATCAAACTTAGAGAATCTTTGATATCTTCATCTTCTTTATGAGTTCTATTCTTGAAAAACATCGCTGCCCCAAAAGGTGACTCATTGATTGATAACTTGGAAACTTTATGCTTCTGACACTTCTCTTGATTCTCCCACGGAATAGTATTGTACAACTTTTTCCAATACTTCTCCTTTCACTCATACAACTCTTTTTCACATTCTTTAATTGATATGATGATGTTGTATGTCCATGATGGTACTGAAAATCACTTCCCAACATCATCCGTTTAGATAATTATGATACAACACTTGTTTGGCTCTGAATTCGATGAGAGAGTACTTCATGCTGAAAAACTAGAAGATTGACTGTAAACTCGCCTATGTTCTAACAAGTTTTGCACAACTTTCTATTTTTAGCTTGCTTATTTTCTTCGCCAAACGGATGAATTTTTAGGAAATTTTTCTGAGATATGGGTTTTGTTTAGAATTTTGTTACAAGAAAACCCAGATCATCCATTCTTGAAAATTCCGAGTGTAGACTAAAAAAGCAACAAACCATAATTTTCTCTGAAAAAGCTAGCATTTGGGTATTGTTCATGAGCACATTCTGGATAAACCCAGTTGATCAGATCTTGAAAACCTCAAAGTCTAACTGAAAAAGCAACCACTTTAAGTCTCACTGAAAAATTTGTGATATGGGTTTTGTCCAGAAGAAGATTTGAGATAGACCCAGAAGATTGGAAATTGAAAATTTTGAAGTTTTCTCTTACATGCAAAATAAAAAGCAATTGCTGCAAGCTTGAGAAAATTCTTAAAAATTGTCCAAAAGATAGAACTAGTATAAACCAACTCGCTAAAAATTGAAAACAATAACCTTCTTCTTCAAAGAATTGATGTTTTGGATGAAAAAGCATGAAGAATCAAGTTTTCTCATGTGCTGATCTACAAATTCATAAGAACTTTTGAAAAACCAGCAAGTTTAGGTTCTTGAATCATGAAAAGAAGAGTTTAAATTTGCTGCTCTATTTTTCCTTGAAGACCACCTACAAGAAAATATGAAAAATGAAACACAAAGGTGCCTTAAATAAGCTTTGTCTTGAGAGAAATAACTCTCTTTAACCCTAATTTGAGTTTGTGCAATGAACTTTGATGTTTTCTCTTCTTTCAAAATTTTGAAATTTTCAAACATTTCACGAAGGCAAGAGAAGTTAGGCGCCCTTCTTGGTTAGAGGCGCCTATTTCATCCAGACTTAGTCATTTTTTCACTGTTTTCAACTTCTCCTCAATTTTCAACCCTAGTTTGATCATGTCTCCCGACTTCTAGATTGATTTGATAGACGAAGTGAATGTTTCACCATGGAGCCTGATCGAATCTGACGACATTGTATTGGAGACATCATCTAACAAAAACTTCATTTGACCCTTCAAATTGTCGAGTGCCTATCTCCTTCAAGGGCGCCCACTTTCTCCAGTGTTAGCCATTTTTATGATCTTCAAACTTTGCTTGTCTTCTGACCTTCAGATGAATTCACGATTCTGAGCGTTATATTGGTTAGATTGATTGGCTGGTGGATTCACTGGATAGCTAAGAATATTCTGGAAGGGGTCTCCTAGATACCTCGTCTCTAAAAATTGACATTTGATGCCTCAAAACCGTAGGCGCCCTTCTCCTTTAGGGGCGTCCATCTCCTCCAAAGAGTTTTTATTCTGAGTTTTTCACTATTGCTTTTGAATTTTGTCATTTCATTCACTTTTCCTCTCTGTTCAGCCTGCAACATCTGATGATTGTCTACTCCGACAGACGTGTTGATGATTGTGTTGGACAGCTTGATCAGGTTTGACGAAGTCACGTTGGAGGTGCCTCTTGCACATTTCATCATTTGACCTCTTAAAAACTTGGGCGCCCTTCTTCTCCAGGGGAGCCTAGATTCACCAGACTTAGAATATTTTTCATTGTTTTACGTCTTCAGAATTTTAACACCTCTTCTCATGGCTCTTGTTTGATTTGGTTTTGTCGACGACTGAGTGATCGAACGAGCTGACGAAGACATCCACTGCGAAGCTAACAAGAAACTGAACAATGTTGCCTAGGGAAGCCAACCCTGACTTCATTATCTGATCCTTCAAAAAGATGGGCACCCTTCTTCTCTCGAGGCACCCAAGTTGAGCAAACTTAGCCAATTTTCACAATTTTCAAAATCTTCCCTCATTTGACATGCCTTCCTTGTCTCGACTATCGAAAATAGAAAAATTTCTAAGGCATAGAAGTTTGGGCACCCAAACTGAGCAGAAGCGCCTGGATTCACCAGTCTTAGACAATTTTTTGCATTTTTCAACTTTTTCAACTTCTTTTCTTCATTCCTCGTTCTTTGTGCACGTTCGTCATTGACAGCTTCTGTTTAACACTTGAATGTCTGATTCTGACACCTGGTAGCTGGTTGACCTCCATTGATGACCTTGGATCTCCCGAAAAAGCTTCTGAAAAAGTAGAATAGACCCAGTAGGGAAAAACTTATATTTTCATGATTCTGACTGCACTAGCCCGATGAGGAAGTATTTTAAGCCAATCAAAATCAGTCTTAACCCTAGAAGCCAAACTTTTTATTTTTAGAAATTTTCTATTTTTAGAATTTTTCTATTTTTAGAAAATTTTGCCATTATCCATTTTGAAAGAAACCCAGAAAAAGTTTCTATTTTTAGAAAACTGCTAAAAATAAATTTTTTTCCTAAAATTTAGGGTTGAAAAACTGAAATCTAGGTTTTGTCAATTTGATCGTTCTGAACCGACCCAAATTGTCAGACTTTGAAAATTTCAAGTTTATGACCCCCATGCAAGATGTACGAAACCCCAGTTTTGACCTTTTTGACAAATTTCAACAAGACTTTAACTCATTTCTTCAAAATGCCTAAGTGTAGCAAAAAAATTAATTTGGGGTACAACACAAAGTATGTGGGGACATTCAATGTCCGATACAACATACATAGTGTCAAGATCGACACTAGAACATATAACCCCTATAATATGATCTATGATGATGTCACATGCTGATAAACTCCTTGGTGTGTCTGGTGTAGATATGAGTCCATACAAATAAGGCAAAATATCAAGCCACTTGACATGTATCGGGATGTCATTTCTCCAAGACTCATAGTTATCCTTATCCAAGTTTATCATAGAAGGATGAACAAAAAAACCCATGATACTCACTCAAATGAAAAAATCATAGACTAATAACCTCAATACTGATAAAGCAAATCAAAATATGTCATCCTAAGCAAACAGACGATTTTCAGGTGTCAAGATGTCCAAGTAATCTAGCAAAGTGGGAAAACACAAAATTTTACTTGGGGCGAATTTTGGAAAGTGGATGGATGGATCTGAAGAGCTCTGAAATACCTTTCCAATGACACTTGAATCACGAAAAATTGGAGATACAAGCAAAAATTTGAGCTCGAAAGTGCAAAATGAAGATCTAACTTTAACTGAGAATAACAAGAATGGACAGCAAAATCTAATAATGAGACCTACACCACTGAAAAGTTCACAAAAACCAACTTTCCAATGATATCTCATTTTCTTGATTTTGACACCGTATGCCCAAGTTATGCCAAAAAGAAAAAAATGCTCCTTAAGGGAAAATTAGGGTTAGGAGAGGGCTTGGAATGTCTGTTGTACGGGTGATGTCATGTTGACGTCAACACTTCACTTGGTTGAATTTTACGACCAGATGGTCATCACCGTAAGAAAACGCATTTGCCTGTTGGAAAATTTTCATGGTTGTCGCTAAACCTACTATGTTGTCGGAAAAGTTATGTTTGATGGGCAGAATATTCTAGGTAGTCGATGAAATATTCTTTTCCCCACAGACATTCCCTGTCCGCCGAATTTTTGTGTTGTCGTTGGCTAGTTTTCACAGGAAGTCGGTTTTAATGGCCTGGCCAATGAAGATTTAAATCAGCCTTTTAAAGTTTGAGGCCGTTGGATTTTTTTTGTAGTTGCCGAATTTTTTGATGAGCCGATGGAATCTTTGCAAATTCTGGTACTTGTTGGATTGTCATTTTTTTATAGCCAGTGGGCTTTAATGTTGTCATTGAGTCTTAATAGAGCCACCTCCCCCAAAAAATGGTGGGGTCCACGTAGGTATGGGTAGGGCGACGGCAAGGTATTGTGTACCCTATGTTGCCATGAATGCTACATATCTTGATACCAAGTTGCCATATAAGCACTTTACTAAGAATAAAAGTGCTTGTTGGAATCCAATTGCAAGGCATTGGTTGGCAATCCCAAAAAGAGGAAAATCACAATTGCCTAAAATTTGCATAAGACACACTTCACAGTTGATATCTCCAACATCATTGTACTCCATCACAAATTAATTGGCAATGAAGATGCCTACAATTTTGAAGAATGGTGTACCAATTTATCATGGTCATCACCCACAAAGAGCAATTCATCGACTAGGGTAACATAATCGGCAATAAACTCCACAAGTAGATCGCCCAATTTTAGCTAAATAAATCTTTCTATATGTCATCATATTTGTTTTACGTCATTTCCAACATGAGAGCTTGGTTGAGATTATTCGCCATTAGCAATTTTGATGAGGTAACCCAAATTTATGATCACTATTTACATCTCCAACCATAGAACAGTTATAGAAGTTTCAATGATGCATTCACAATGTATGTGGTCTAAGAACTCCAAGGTGATATGAGCATGAGGCTATCCTCAAAAGCTATCCAATTGATCAGCACATATGTGAGTGTCTTCATCCAATTCCAAAGTTTTACCTATATCAAAATTGGAGGTTTTGATGGGTTCCCATGTAAATTTCCCAAGTATGTGAGTGAAAAGTTTATTTTAATTTAAGTATGTAAGCAAATTGGTAAACTAAATAAAGGTTGTAGAGAAAGGAACAAGGCAGGTGTCCCTTTTCCCATTAGTTTAGCTCACTATCTATGCAAATCATTATTTGACGTATTGAATATTGAAAGAGATATGGAAAAATATATAATACATTTCTTTGAGATGATATTTCCATTTGACAATAAATATTATGTCAAGAACAACTTGCAACTTGGACCCAAAATCAACCATCTTCTTGGAATAGAGGACTATTGGGCTAATTGTGATAGTGAATGAGGTTTGAAGAAGAGATTGGATGAGGTTGCCATTGAGGCACGTCGAACCTTTCAAGTTAAATTGGGATATCCAAGGCATAGAGGATGATGAGTCTGATTTGGTGAATCCCATATATTTTGATCACATCCAAACACAATCCATATTGTCCATCAACTAAGATGTCAGAGAGGTGAACCTTTAGAAGAAACAAAAACAATGATTCTTAGAAGGACAAGAGAATGGATGTTAAAGAAGACTGATAAAAAGCCAAGTACAAAGCCTTCAAAGACAAAGGAAAATGTCAAACAATGAGAAGAAAGGCAAGTAAAACCTTTCCCTTTCTCAAGTAGCATTGTCAGCTAGCTCTCAAGCCACAAGAGGAGATGGAGGTGATGATGAAGACCCACCCAAAAGGAGAAACCCTAATAGAACATGCAGGGATAGCTCAAAAGGAAAGGTGGAGAAAGGAAAGGAGAAATAGAAATTAAAATCCATTCAAGAAGAATTCATAGGAGCATCAACATTACGTCCTCTCTATCCCAAGTAAGCACTTCGTCTCACTCATCACCAAATCCCTCTCAACCACATTCACCTCAAAACCCCTTAAATCAACCCAATCTTTCACCTTCATCCTCACCTAACATCACATCATTCAATAAAGTGGGACCTTCATCAACTACACCCCTTCCCATGAAGTCACTACAATTCTCTCATGGTAGTACTTAGACCTCCTCTAGTACTCCATCCAATAAAACATCATCCTAGTTATAACAAATTGTCAAAAAAAAAAAGGTTGTCCAGCTAAACATTCCCCAATTTGATGTGGTTGCTAACTTGCTTCAAAGGTCACCCCAAACTAAGAAAGTCAAGGCAACTTCTAGGTTGATGCAAGACTCAACTTCAAGGTCACATGTACATGGAAGTTGCTCATCCATCTACTAAGAAGGATATTTGTGAGGTGATAGAAAAGGACTTCAATATCACAAGAATCAATCTGGGCCCTTCCTCACGTGATGGGGATATTCATAATTTTCAGGTGTCAGCTACCAGACTTACTGAAAGAATGGAAAAAGATAAGCAATCCAAAGACAAACTTAAGCAGTATGTAAAAGCTCTAAGTGTTTGCCTTAAGTCCATAGTTGAAACCTTGAGAATAGCCTCATACTATATCATCTTTTGATCCTAACTAGAGAAGTGGGAAAGAGGTAATTGAGAAAATATGTAAATATCACTTTTATGGTAGGGTAGCTAAAGATTGGGTAAATGAGATTGTGTACAAAGGATTAAAATTCATAGCAAAGAAATTGTATGATGAAATTGACAACAAAAAGAAGGAAATTAATGATGAAATCAACATGTCAAAGCAAGAAGTAGTTTGGGCAAAGAGTACAAATAAATCTCAAGGAAATGATTGAGATAGCTAATGATAATCTAGTTGCAAAACAAATCTTTCAAAACACTAATGAAAACAACCACTTCCTATGGAGAAAAAGCATTGAATGGAAAATAGTGGCCATCAGATAGAACATCCAAGAGCAAACCTAGCTATTAAGGGAATGGGATCAATTGAAGGCATTCAAATTGATTTCATGTCCATCAACTCGGATATTCAGACAAAGGATGATTTGCAAGTCTTTGATATTCAATCCATCAATGAAAGCTTCAAGGCAATGATTGAAAAGTCCTTAGATAAATAGGTGTTTTAATGTGAAAGCTATAAAGAAGTTAAGTAGCATCAACATAGCCCTGATGCATTGTATCAATCATCTTGCCATGTTCCAAAGAAAACGGGAAAACATTCGAAACAATAGGGCTATCTGGAAGTTGAAAACCGACAATGTAATCATCCCAAGACACAATGAACTCACTCTTATTGTCAAAGCTTTCGATGTTTATAAATCCAAAGTTTCTACTCAAATGCCACAATCTCTAGTAAAGGACAAAGATGAAGCAAATGGGGATATCTTACCACCTCGACCTAATGTTTAACATTGTTTCTCTCACTTTATTTCAAAGATTTTTTAAGTTATTAAAGTGTTGAAAATTCTATAATTATAACGATTCTTTTAACCTTTATTTAACGAATAATTAAAAGAGTCGTTTACATTCTAAATGTTATTTATATGTAATGATGGGTTTTGCAAAGGACAATTTTTTTGGATCATTGTCTAATTTTAGCACAAAGTAGTTGAAAAACATAATATTTTTTATATGGAAGATTGCAAGTGAGTTTTGCAGTTTTTGAACATTTGTTATAAAGAAATATGTTTTGGAGTCTGTGTTGTCAATAGCTTTTTGGGTTATTATTCCTATGAAGTGTAATAACTATTTTAGTGTTCTATATTCTGTATTGATTGGTGTTTTGATTTTTCTCTAAACAAACATAATCCAATTAGTTTGGAAGGTGGTTTATTGGTCTTTGTGCCTAAAATCACTTGAAAAACTATTTTTAGTTACATGCTCTATATATATTCATGGCTTCAAAAGAAACAAACCTTTGAGTTTGTTTTCTATTCACATTAATTAGAATATAAAAGTTATTTTCTTTTCTTTACTCTTGACTTTCTTGCTTTCTGGTTAAAAGCAAACCTCAAAAAAGTTAAAGCTATCATAAGAGGAAGCTATACCTCTAAAATTCAGAGAAAAGTTATCACAAAATAATGGCATCTCCAACTGATGGTTTATTTGTCATCAAAGCTTGGGTATTATATAGTCATTTTACTATTAAATTAGTGGTCACAAATATGTTAACCAACAATGTCCAATATTTTTAATAACATAGCACTAATAGTTGTGACTTTAAAGTTGTTAGTGTTGATTATGAGCACTCATAATTGAATGGAATATATTTCTTAGATCTAAAAAGCAACAAATCATGTTATGCCACATCAGCGCACCAATAAAACATGGCTTAGTGCACACCTGCTGGTCTAACTTTTTGGGGGGGCATTTTTGGACACCTCAACAAAAGCATGTTGATGTGGCATCATATTTGATGATGTGGCCTTGAAACCTTAGTTATAAGCAGGGGACTTGCCAAGTAAGCTGCTGTAAAAGAATGGAACTTGCCACAGGATTTTGAGAGGCATGAACTTAGTCCTCAACTACTGGGTCCTCTTCCCCTATACACAGAGAAGTTTGTCTCAGTGAAAAGCAATAATGATCATACATTGAGATTATGGGGATGCATTGAATTGGTTGTTACACTAGCATGTCTAATAGTGGAGCTTCGAAGTAATTTCATAATTTTATATATGTAATGAAAACAGATGACCGTGTGGATGCATGAGAGATGATCTGCTTTTATAATCTATAGAATTTTTAACATTTCATCCTTCAGCATTTCAATTTTGAGTTATATGGACTCGGATAGATTACATGTAATATGGTGCTCAACAATTGGCCTCAAGACATCTGCGGGGAATTCTAGGGTACCCTAAACAATGAATAGACTCCAAATATTAAGTCAAACAATTTTATCCTTTCCCGAAGATTGCAAACTCTCATAGTTCATGAGACAATAACCACCTTTGGCCTTGTTGGTTTTGTCATTCTGTGTGCTTGCAAGTACAGGAGTTCTTTTGTATTCTATATTTTAAAGGTTGCATTGCACATGCATTTAAATGCACACAAGCGTGCATACATGTGTATGCAATAATCTGAGCTTTTTCATTAGAATCACAAGTTTTAAATATATTCACTTTGCAAGAGGTTAACAGTATCCCTAGATTTTCAAACAACCCAAACCTTAGTTATCAGTTTCTTCAGATTGGATAGTACTCAAGAATGGATGATTTTGGTACTCAGAATAGGGGGCGAGATCAAGGGCTTTCTCAGCAACGTGCCTGTCCTCATGAATTCTTTCTATCAAACTTTCTAATGATGGGAAGTTAGCCTGCAGTTATCATAAAGAAAATGAGAAACAATACTTTTCAGATCAAAATCAGAAACGATTCTTTTCAGTTAAGGAATGAAAGCTTGTAATCAAATACAACAGGATGTCTTTGTAGGAAATACCTCAGGACGAATGTACCCAACAACAACAAGACGCAGCTCCTCCCCATAAAAGTCTTCTTTAAACTCATGAAGAAGCCATGGTTCCTTCAATTACATTAATGTGCATTGCACATCTCCAAGATTAGATGGGATTTTATGAAATGCCTTAAAAATTTCTTAACCTTTTACTTGGTCAACAAACTGGAAAAAGAAATTCAAAATTGTTGTGTTATCTATCACATTCCATATACTCACAATTGTCTTTTTGGAATTGTTGAAGTATGGGTTCCATCCTATGCTCATAACTGTCTTATAGATACCATATTTAGAAAGTCCAGCCCAACCAAAGTATACACCACATGCTTGCTCAGCAAGAATTGAGGAGAAGTCATCTGCTGATAAATTGGCTGAAGATGGAACTCCATGAGTTATCAGATTCAGAAAATTACCAAAAACATAATTACAGACAGTTGAGTTTTGAAGCAGCCTTCCATAATGACTTGTTTAGCATGTGACTCTTCTAGATTTTATTGCAGACCTTGCATTGACTTACCAGTAGGTATTCCAAGCATCTTTGAACCACGACCAAATCCCTTAATAACAGGTCCTCCAATGTACCAGGGTTCGATAGGCAAAGTGTTTGCTATCCCTGCATGCAAAAAACAATTAAGTCATTTATGGTGTGGTGCTTTACTTTAACGTGTAAAACCATTTGAACAAAAACCATGACAAATTTTTTACCTTAAATAAAAAATTATATTTTATAGTAGAGCTTTTGCTTACACAATAAATTGCATTTCCCAGTGTTAAAGGATAAGCCCTGAAAAGATCTTTTGGCTTCTTGTACCACATGCAATTACCTTGGTTGTTTGTGGCCATGTTACCAATAGCAACAACGATACTGCCTAATCAACTTGATGCTATTGACTTTATAACCCTGCTCTATAAATAGGTTGCTTGATGCCTAAAGGTCTGTGCAAGCCCCCGAGGCATGTGATGCCTAATCATTGGTATAAAATCATTCCATTTTTTATGGTTCAAACAAGAGAAGAAGCATCATTTCCTAGATCTATGAGAGGTTGAGTAAAACATATGACTGTCCTAATCAAATAGATGGAAGTTTATGACCATGCAAAAACTTAAGTATCTCCGTCCCTCAACCAATTAATTTCTTCTAATGAATGAATCTTATATTTGAGTAACATTGCTTTTGCATTTGGCACACGCCATTTTTTATTATTTTTTGTTTTTAACCAAGCTCCAAAACCTTTCAAAAAACTTGGGCATTGAGACCATTGAACAGTAATTAGGGCCTAACTAAATGAGAATGAAATGGATATTTACTGGAGAATGAGTGCCTTTGAGTGTACATTGATTGATCCAATGTTTGCTTACTTTAAGTAAAATCCAAATCTGCAATGTAAAAATGAGGGTTTTGACTGAAAGAACAAGTAATTAATATGCAAACTGAAAAAACTGGTTTATTCACAAAATAAACTGCAGATTTTTTAAAATAATCGTGAAAAAATTGGCAATTATTCATCCTTAGAAAACATGCCGATGATTAGTTAGAAAAACTATCAATCCAATTCAGATCTGAATGGCAGCAAGTCTGGTTGCCAAGTAATCATGATTAATTGAAGCTTTCTGCTTCTCCGGTTTACTGGACTACTACAGAGGAATTAGTGCAGCTCCTTTGCCCAAGGAGACCTCTCCACCAATCCAAGCGGATTGCCCTAAATTTCTACTCAGAATGACTGCTTGTGTCTTTTTCTTGCTTAAGGATCCTAGTTAAATCACTCTTGGTTTCTATGTTGATCCTTTTCTGAAATGTCTCATTTCTACTAGTCTCAATCTAAATTGTATATGTCTTTGTCATTGATATTCTTGTTTATGTCTATACATGTGTATACATATGTTTATGCCGTCTTTGTTTCAGTCTGGCATGACCCTAGGTGTTCTTTTGTACACCTTTATTTTATCGATATAATACTTGATTTTTTTCAAAGAAAAAGGAAAAGACATTTGATGCCTTTCTTTTTTGAGTGGCATATATATATATATATATATATATTTGGAAAAGTGCAAATATATTTGCCCACCCTATGCTTGGTTTTCAAAGTAACGAGCAGGTGGGTTAGTGGCTTTTAAACTAAGTTACCGATTCGTTTTTGCATTCGGGTACGGGTACGCGAATCTAGTACAGGATTTGGCGAAAAAAAATTTGGGGGTTGGGTACATTTTGGGTACGGCAAAACAAAAAACATATAAAAATCAGAAATATATACATATTTGCAGCAGTAATTAAGCTCAGAATACACCACCATATTAATAGTCTAATAACATAGCAAAAATACATCACCACTTTCAGAGTAAAATATTAAAATATTAGTGATACTTGAAAGTCAAATGCCATGATATAAAATTATAAATTAAAGTTCAAACATAAAAATGTCAAGTGTTTACAATCAGCCATTATTGATCATTGATCAATCTGAATCATATGGGTCATCAAAAAAAGCAGCATCATCAGCATCATTAGATGTGTTTGGAGGCAAAGATTAGGGTTGGAATGAATATTTTATTCTTTAGAAGTAAACTTTTGGTCCCAAAAAAAAAAACGCACTTTTTTTGTTGGATTCACCTAGGCATATCCTAGACGAATCCACAGTCAAAATTCCGAATCATGTTTGAATCTAACCCGAATCGAACCCGAATTTCGAATCCGGTACGAATCGTATCGTATCTGGAGGCTAGGAGTGGCGAATGGTAACTTAGCTTTTAAAGAATAAGAATGGTTGTAGTGAGGACGGGATGTTTTTGAGTGAGGGGTAAAAATTAAAGTTTGGGTGGTGATTTCTCAATAGGAAAAGGAATCACATGGCTAGGTTGGGAGCATGGACATGGCTTATTGTTTTATGATGGATGATTCTTTTATGCTTATGAAAAATAATATTGTAGCTATGCGCCCAAGGCATTAGGAATAAAATGGGGATGGTGATTAGGTTGGCAATGTGGACACATGTATAGCCATGCATGTGTAAATTTTTGGTATCACCTTTATGATTTTTAGAACATGTGTCCAGCTGACCATGTTTTTATTGTTATTTTTATATTGGGCTTGTTCGTTCATTGGGACCATGGTTTGGAATGGGTTTTCCAAAAGTATGGATTTTCCTTTGATTACAATGAGAATCTTGAAAGGATCCTGATCAACCCCTACTTTGGTGAATAGATCTGTAATCCAGTTTTGATTTTTTATCCCATGTTTTATATCAATATCTTGGAGATTTTCCATGCACTGCATGATCTTGACATTATGTATTATATTTTTCAGTGACTGGTGTTGTACCCATAATAATTTTTTGCTTCAATAAGGCATTTTGCTTAAAATAATCCAAATCATGCAAAATAGTTGTCAAAAGTATGTTTTAGGTCAAACAAAACTTAGGGTTTTTGTGGGTTTATGTCAAGGAAAATACTTGCAAAAGGGTTTCAAACCCTTGTTTTTAGGAAAACCCTAAAAAATAGGACCTTTCCATAAATGATTGAAAATGATTTTGATATGATAATTTGACTCCACAATCACACTGGTCAAGTCAAAATCACCAAAAATATTGTTTTACTCTGGTGGGTCTATTTTCATTTTTCAGGAAGAAAGTTAGGACCTCCGTAGCCATTAATGGCAGAATGGCCAATACCAAGTGGCGAAATCTAAGCTTCAAAAGCTTCAACAAGGAATCCATGGCGGAAATGCTCGAAAAGATGCTTTGCGGCGGAGGGGATTGTCAAAAGTGAAAAATGCTAAAAATTGACTAAGTCTGGAAAATGCACGCCTTACTACCGAGGAGGCTGTGTAGTTGAAAGCCTTAGTCATTTTTCCAACACCCGTACATGCAACATGCTGAAGGTGATTTTCTTGAAGACACGCGTCTGCGTCGTCAACGACAAAGCCCAAATCAATCAAGCTACACAACGAACGTGAGACGTAAAGAGATGAAGATTTTTCAAAATAAATGATGTAACTGCACCTAAAAGCGCCCTTGCTAGCCAAGGGCACCCTTGAATTCCAAAGGTCAAAGGCAGTCGTCAACTTTCACCAAGGCAGGCATCTTCTTCGTGCTCCTTCTTGCTTTTCGACGCATCGTCAAGCTAAGTCATCTGATCCATCGATCAACGGTGAATGCAAGTGGAGTCAGGAGATGTTGCAATGCAAGTGCTATCAAAATGATAGTCAAACATGAGAAAAAGTGCCCCTACTGACTAGGGGCACCCTTGAATTAGATGCTTCAGATGTCAATTGTTGGAGCAAGCCTATATTCAGGTGATCTCTCCGGCATCAGCCCAACTTTGCGACGAACCTGTTTGTCAACCTGCGAGACACATCAAAAGACAACAGCTGTTAATCATTCAAGCATGCCAAATGGAGGGTGAATCGGTACAAATCAAAGCAAAGGCACCCCTACAAGCCAAGGGCGTCCATCATTTTGAGCCACCTATTGAGGTTTTCAATAGCTACTTTCTACAAGGCATTTGTTCAGCTCTCTCTCAGCTTCGCAATCAATCCAACTGCACATTTACAAGACCTATCAAGCACTCATAGGCAGAGATCAAGCAGAAAACACCAAAGGTGAAGGCTAAATGAAGAACATGGAGAAATTGAACAAGTGTCAAGGAAAAGCACCCCTACTGAGAATAGGCGCTCATCTTTTTGGGCAGTCAGATGCAGTCTGTAAGCTCAGTGACCTCCATGATGGCCTCCTCTATTTTGATCAATCTCAACAATGACACTGTCAGCAAAGACAACAGACAAATCAAACACTTGATGACAGAGACCAATCTGGGGCAGTTCGTGAAAGTTTGCAAGTTGAAAATCACAGGTCAAAAGGTCAAAAGCGCCCCTGCAAACCAAGGGCGCCCAAGCTTTTAAGGCATCCAAATCACCTTTCAAGATTTGTGAAGTCAGTCATCCTTTCTGAGGTTGAGCTGGCATTCCATCCCATGTTCCAGCAAGATCATCAGACTCATCAGTCAATGGTGATCTTAGATTAGAGCACGAAGGGTCAAAATGGAGAAATTGAAGAACACTCAAGAATTGACTAAGTCTGAAGCTAAAAGCGCCCTTGAATTTGAGGCATCAAATTTAGGTTTTTGGCTTTGTAGCTCTTGAGCATACCTCTTCAGAGTTGTCTCAACTTGGTAATAAATTCGTCAGCAATACTTTAGGATCAATCAAACAACCGGGATCAAGGATCAAACAAGGCACATCAACATGAAAAATAATGGAAAAAGTGTTCACCTCCTCAAAGGGACGCCTAAAGTCAAAGAGAGTCTCAGGTGATTGAAGTTGTCTATTTAGAGAAACATTTCATGTCTAAAATGGCCCCAAATTGATGGAAATCACTCCCGGGAACTCCAGATCAAGCAAAAAGACTCCTCCATCATGAGTTGGCGCCCAAGCTTGATGCATTCAACTCCAAAACAGTATATATCAAGCCTAGGCGTAACAATTCATTATCTTTCTTTGCAGGTTGAAGACAAAAATAGCAATATCTTCTCCAAGACGTCTTTTTAAGATCTGACAGAGGGTTTGTCACCGTTCATATTTTTGAAGATCAGTTGCACAGAAGGACAGCTTATCAGAGGGTGCACCAAAAGGCATTATTTTTCTAGAAAGAGTTAATAACTTCCAATCTTCTTCTTGTCTTTTTCCTCTTTTCTTGTCTTAGGGGTTCTTGCATGTCCCAGAAAATAGCGGATAATCACAAATTTGACCAACTGGGTATGATCTACACAATTTTTCAGCAAAACCCACTTCTTGAATTTTTCCAAAATCAACAAACTTGTTGCCCCTATTTTTAAGGATTTTCCAAAAAGTCACAAATCTGAAAATCAAACGAGTTGGGTTTGTTCAGCATTGAAGCACGAACAATACCCATGTGTCAGATTTTTTTTGGAAAAATACTTCTCGACAGGTGCTATTTTTAGGGGTTTTCAAAAAAGTACTTGAACAGTATCAAGTGCACAGTCTATCTTTAAGTTTTTCATAATGCAATTCTCCCAAGTGCAATACAAGACCAAAACAGTCTTGGTTCATGATTTCCTAAAAACGATAGACACTGACTTGCATCAAGTACACCCAAAGGTCAACTCATAAAGGTTGGAAGGCATCAACCAATGCACATTACAAAACATCGAGCAATCCGGATTGCTTGAGGATGCATCGATCCCCATCACATTACAGAGCGTGGAGTTTGTAATTGCTTGCATTAAGCATTACAACCCTACCACACAAGAGATTCGATCAATGGATGACCGATTGATATGCAACCTCAAGCTGAGGGATATTGAAAGGTGTTTTGCCATTCCACCATGTGCAACAAATGTGGTCATATTTGTGACAAAATGCAAGAAGGCATTTGATACATCAAAGGACAAGTGTCAGATGAGAATGGTTGAAAAGTGGCTTAAAACAAAAAAGGCCAAATTTCCCAAGAATGTGGGACATGGAGAGTTTTGAGATGAGTATGCGGTGATGATAACTTTACTCAACTGTATCACTGGATAGGAGGGAAACCAATTTCAATCATGGATGTACTATATCATCGCCAAAATTGTAAGCAATAGGGAGCACTACGACTAGCCCACCCTCATCAATGATACGCTCCACAAGCAAATGACTAGGTTCTTAGAGGCTCACAGGTTTCACATGTGCTCATATCTTGCATACCTGATTGCCTTCCAAGGCCAATTCAAAGCATTAAACACAGTTGGAACCTTAGGTGTGCAAAAAGTCCACAAGCATTTCCCGCGACTTGAGTTCACTCAAGCAGAAAGACATTTCAAGCGGAAGAATGATCTCTTCATAATGCACACTATAAGAGATCTTGACCATGAGATGCACATACGCATATCACCAACAACCAAGGAGGCAATGGTGGATTGGGCAGATTGGTTCATCCAGTTCCCCACTTTCACCTACATACGCGTATATGGATACAACGGTCATCTCCCCATGTTAACCCGCTATCCTTCAGATAGGGTGGTTTTCATGGAATTCTTGTGGCAGTTGTTTGAAGTTCATTCTCATCTACGCAACAAATGCAAAACCGTAGCGAACTTTCCTCTTGAGATGGGACTGTAAAGGTGCAAAACAACAGTTGATGCCAAGGCCGTAGATCACGCAATGGTGAGACTTAATCTTAAGTACCTCATCGAGAGACGGTCGTATGATCCTCGAGGTCACTATGCAGTAAACCATGAGCAACAATCTTCACACGAGTCGTCTATGGAGGACTATTGGGTCAACTGTGAAGATGAGTTTGATGTACGAAGATGCAATTACAGCCGGTTTAGACTTCCACAGATTGTTGACTTCATGTCAGAGGACGTGGAAGGCCTATCCGATGATGATGGGGAAGGTATTCTCCCTACATTCTTCGTGGATCAAGTCGACTCACAACCACTTGGAAAAGTGGATTGGTATGCTAAGGAAAGTACGTCGATAGAGGAAAGGACAAGTAGGGTTGTTAGAAACAGCCAACTCTATTTGGACAACAAGAAGACAAGGTAGTAATTCCCCGCACAGAGTCGCCACTGGTTCATTCTTCACTACCTTCCACGTCAAGGAAGAAGCCCAAATAGAAGCAATGGAATAACCCTCTTAGACGAGCTTGGATGTCAAGGCATAAAAGGGGAAGAATACCAATTGTTGACACAAATCAGCAAGGGGTACATGTGGAGACAACCACAAACATACCTAACACGATCATGGAAACAGCTGCAGTTGAGCCAACGATTGAGATCATCATAGCTGAGACAAAGCCCATCATGGAAGCAATCGTAGTAGATGCAGCACCAGAGGTAGAAGTTGAACATCCCACTTCACCACCATCACAGCTGTCACCGATCCCCATTGACTTGGACTTGCCACCATATGACAATGCAGCGCAATCTCATTCATCAAGCATTCAAGGTCCTATCTTCCATCCTTCCAACAGGGCTAGTCAAGATACCTCATGGATTGAGAATCTCCTAGGAAGGAAAAGAAATAGACCATCCTACCAGTTGGGCTTCACAGAGTTTGACCATGTCCCTCAAGACATGCCAGTAAAGAAGCTGAAGAAGCAAGTCCATGTAGGAAAAAATGCGAACAATGAAATTGTCATAGAGACAGCTGCGCCACCTGAGGACAAGAATGCACATGAGGTAGAGGTTAATGAATTTACTTTGTCAAAGGTCGACCTCAATAAGACCACTCGTCAGGTGTAAGCAGACCTTCTTGGAGTTGCATCAGTAAGCGTCCAAGAAAGAATGGCTAACGATGGAAGCGATAAAGCAGCCTTAAACGCTGAAAACCAGCAGCTGATATTGTACATATCTAGCTTGATACATGGCACACCAAACATCTCTGCCTTGCCTCGAGAGATGCTAGACCTCCCCACGGAGAAAAATCATCACCAGCTGATTTTATATGGAAAACACTTGAGAAATCAAGTGGAAGAATTTTTCATCAAAGGATGGTGTATACTGGCAGAACTATACCAGTTGAGGACCAAAGCTCGTGAACTCCATGCAGAGATTCAGCAATTTGAACTAGAGGCAACAAAGAAGAGGCCTAAGGATGAGATCACAATCTCAAATTTACAATTGGCATACCAATCAATTACCACTGTAGAGAACAAGCGACATCTTTCCGCTTGGAAAGAACAAATGGCATACAAGGTAAAAGCCTATGATACCAACTCCATGGAACTGATTGAGTACCAACAGATTGTAGCAGGTGTTATCAAGTTCGTAAGAACGTTGGTAACATCCATCCCTTGTCGTTATCAGCATGAAGGAGGTGCCTACATTGAGCTAGTTGAAGTGAAAAAGCAATTCCAAGATCTCATCCACAGCAGTCTCTGCAGTGATCCTACTGGTCACAAGTTGAGTAAGATTGCAGCTATGACAACCAAGCTAGATGACGCAGCTGCAAAGTGTAGAATATCAGCAGCAGCTTGTGAGTGGTGAAGAGATGCTGAAATGCCACGTCATCATCCTACAAAGCATTGACTGTCCAGAGGCAGAAGAAATCAACGACTAGATAGAAGAACTATTGATTGAAGGTGATGAGGTGTAAAGCACCCATTTAGGACATCCAATCCTCCAAAATAGCATTAATGGCAATGGGAGTTAACTTGATGCCTCATTCCAAGTTAACTCACCATCCCACTAATCATGCATGTTAGATCCCACTAATTATCGATGTCTATTTCTAGATCTCCACTATTTGTGGATCTCTATTTTGGAGGCACTTTGTACATTTGGAGTTCACTTTTGGTTTAGTTTCAGTTAACTGAAGTAGATTTCCAGTTAACTGCTAGGTCACCTACATTTAGACATAGGAATAAATCTTGCAGATTGGCAAGAACTAATTGTTAACTCAAGGAGATTTTAGGGTTGCCTACTCCTTTGAGTCTCTATAAATAAGAGTATTTGCTCATAATTTTGTAACTTTACTTCACGGCAGCAAAATGCTGAGCTAAAAAGCCTTCATATTGTTCGCTTAGTATTTGTTCTTGGATCGTATTTGTGATAGGGAAACGCTAAGTACAACTTGTGTTCTTCTTATTCAGATAGGTGTGTCCAATCATTGTTCATGTATTCTTGGTTTGATTGCATCATGTGTGATTGTCTCTTTGACACACATTGCTGTCCCAAAGTGTAATCTTTGATCGAAGATTGAGATAATAAATCAGGAGATCTACCTTGCCTTTAATCCAAAAGTCTCAAAATTTATCATTGAATGTTGTTCTAATAATCTGTCTTTCGATCTACACCTCGGAAAGGCCTTGGTACCTCCTTGGGAATTTAGAGAGTTAGATTATCGTCTTTTGTTGTTTCTAGTAGACTATCTTTTAGTCTACACCTTGGAAAGGTCTTAGTACCTCCTTGGGAATTTTGAGATCTAGTCTACCATCTGAAGATTACTTGTGTTGATTCTATTTCGGTGAAAATATGGGAGTTCAGAGCCTTCGGATGCATTCTGGGAGAAACATTCGTCCAAGTGATCGAACCATCCATTCCCGCTCCTATGCCCTCATGCTCTATTTATCTTGAGGAGATAGGATAGATTAAAAGTTAGCTTAGTTGTAGTTAAGATCTGTAGAAACTAGAGAAAACCCTTAGCTGCAACGCATTGTGTTTATGCATGTAATGTCCCCGATTTAGCCCTACTCTCTACAATTGGTTTTAGCCTATTTCCAGAAACTTGTAGGCTAAGCAGAATGGGAAATTAGGGTTTCCTATTTTATAGGAGGTTTCAGATGCAGTTTTGAGGGTTTGCATGTGTGTTTTTCTGATGCATGTCTAGTGGAGCTTTCTGGGTTTTTGAAGAGCTTCAGGATGGGGTAACTTGCATCTGAGTTTGACATCCTTTTCGGGCACTTACTATTTATAGTAAGCCATGATGGTTGCCCGGTTTGTGCTTAAAAGATATTTGGAAACACTTACTATTTATAGTAAGTCATGATACTGCTTAGTTGGAATACAGATGTGGTTTTGGCAAACTTACTATTTATAGCAATATGCTATTTTTGGTAAGTATATTTATAGCAGTATCACTCTAGCAGCAACTCAATCTTTTGCAGTTCAGTGTGGTCGATCAGTTTGGCTTTCTGTTGAGTTGAAGTGAACTTACTATTTTTGGCAGCGGTTATTTTTAGTAAGTCTAATCTTGGCAGTATCATCATCTGCAGTTCAGCTCGGGTCATCATGCTATTTGTGGTAATCCATCAGTTTCAATATTGGCTTTGGTTTTGGTTATCTCCTTGGACTAAGTGTTATACTTAGTTAATTTCATGTTTTAAGTTATACCCCCCACGCCTAGGAGTGATAACTTCATGTTGTTTTAAAGAGGGGACATTAAGGGGTCATTGGAGCATTTAATGGGAAGGGAAATAATGTTTTATTATTTCACAATAAAGTGAATGGTTGAAGGTGGCGTCCCTTGGGAAGTTGATGTGATTCAAGTTCTTGGAATTCAAAGTGTTTCATTTGCCCATTGAAACTTATCTATTGTTGCATTGTGGAGAGCTGATTATATTATGTTTTGGAAAGCAAAGTTATGCTCCTGATTTGAAATCCAGAATCCGGCTAAGGGAAAGCTTAGCAATTCTATTCCACTCTTCAGGCCTGAAACTATGGTTCCCTAGATGATGGATTGAGAGTGTGCTTCATTCAAAAGTGCACATTGAGCCTCAATGTTGAAGATTCAGATGTTATTTCCAGATTTTATTGTTGCTGGTTCAGTCATAGTTGTAGGTGAAAATCATTAACAGCTTTAAGGGTAATTCTAATTTGATTATGGGTATTGGTTCATCATGATTCTATGCTTGAGGCGACCCCACCTTGAAGTTTGCAGATTTTAGTTTGTTGTTTCTGATTTTTAAGTAGCAAATCGCCCCTCAAGAAGGTCGTACCATGTTGGGACTGCCTTGGGATTCATGCCTAATCATTCTCTAAGCTTTAATGCAGTTTGTGGGTTGAAGATTGGGGGCCTACCTCTTAGAGTACTGCAATTTATTCTACACCATTCAAAGGTATATTTGGAGAGTTATGAGCCTTTCATTTGATTTACATGTTTGCTGATTGACATTTTCAGTCTGTTGTTTATGCATATCAGATTGTTAAACATTCAGATTTTAGCTTATATCTTGGTGATTGAGAAGATTATATATTGTAATAAACATTCTTCAAAAGTTTGCATTGATTATATCATTGTAACACATGGAAATTGCAGATTTATTTCATTGTAAGGCTGAGAATTAAATGTACTAATCCAGTCATTGTTCTTACTGCATTTACTTGTGATTTCCTAATGCAAACACTTTAACCCCTGGCTGGTTCACCGCCAGTGTGGAGAATATTCATAGTATCTCTCTTTCTCACCCACTGTCAAGTGGAGAATTCTCACTATTGAGTGGATGCCCGCCGCAACGGATGAATTAGTTTTGAATTGTAATGCTTATTCCCCCCACTGATTAAGTGATGGTGTGGAAATCTCTCATGGCTGGTTCACTGCCTATTTACATTCCAGTTTGTCAATTACTCCACCATATGTTAGCACCTCGTCTTTTAAAGGATCTTGTGTGCACATTCTTGGTGTCGAGTTTAATCTCTCTTTTTCAGTGTAATCGTTGTAATATTTGATTCAGTAGATCCTAGGGATCCTCTGACCATATGCCCGCCCCTCCTCCTTAAGTGGTTTTAGGGCGCATTCTTGGTTAGAGTTCTTTCATGCACGTTTTGGGTTATGCTAACCTTAACGGGTGCTTGGTTACATTGTAAATGTTCATTTAAACATCAAAAATATTGAGAGACTATATTTCAATGCACCCTTGTGTCTTGCCGCTAAGTAAAAAGATAGGAACATTAGTTTACTTTACTTTTTATGCAAACAATCAGCAACAAGAGGGATCTTCCCCTCCCAATGTAAAGAGCAATGACTACAAACTTGCAATAGCTATTGTTTTCCAATAAGCACTCCAAAGGTGCTAATTGAAACACCAACAACTAGTAAGGGGACTATTATTCATCCATTCTTCTGTTCATGCCCTTCTTACTTTGGTGACCAAATTAATGATAATTTGAGTCCCTTCTATATATAGGCGAAAATATAATTTATTTCTGCCAAATTGACTTCTTTGAGCAAGTATGATTCCTTTTCCCCTTGTGTTTCTGATGATCCTATGAATCCCAGCCATGCCTAGTTGCCTTAGCTGCCCTATCAAAATTTAATTTGGAGAATCCTAGAGGAGAGGGTCCTTTTTCTCCCTTACAGTAAGACTACATGTTTCATACTGATAATGAATAGTCCAGTGTGGACAAATCTAAAAATTTGCCATACTTGACAATTGAAAATTGTTGGTTGAGCTTGTTGTGTATATCAAAACAGTGGGGTGTATCTGTGTCTGAACTAGTCGGGATAGGTTCCAAAAATGAATCCCAATGTTAACCTATGCATGCATTGAATTATCCCATTTGTCTCCAGTTTTCACAAACAAAATGTAGTTTTTGCAAAAGAATTAAGGTTGAGAAGGTGATGCCAAGAGAGTTTAGTGGAGCCTTACAGATTGCTTTGGCATAGGTGTAGTCTAGAAGTAGATGTACTATACTTTCCTAATCTTTTTGACAATTTGGACATACTTTGGAACCACTCCATCGTTTGCATGGCTTGTTATTCTTCCATGTAATACAAGACATATGAAGCCTTTCATCTTAGGCTAGACTTTCATATTCCATTAGTCCTACCATTTTTTATTGAATTGCAGACAATGGCATGCTCTGTGAACATTGTGCATTCTTCCCCTGTAGTTTATGGCCAAACTCCTGTCTTCTTTAGCAGAGTAGAAAACAGGTTGTTGGATAGTTTGGTTATTAGGGTCTCCCAGCTACCTTGTTTTCCAATGTGGCTGCATAGTCTACTTTGTATTCATTGCCGTATTTATTTGATTTCATTAAATGTTGTAGTTGAAGATTTCTAGTGGAGGCATGCCATTCCAGCTATATTCCACCAAGTTTCTAGGATGGGGACAGCAGGGGATGGGAGGTGTATTTCTGGGATGGATTTTTTAAGTCATTTTAGAAGACAACAAAGGACAGCAACACAAAAAATAGGGAAAATTTTAAATATATAGGAAATTTCAAATATTCATATTGTAACATTGATAAGACATTTATCATATACATTATGGATCCTTAATACACAACATTAGAGTTGAATTGAGTGTTCACATGAGAGTCGAACAAATTAAAAAATGTCAAAATTTAATTGCTTTCATAATTCATTAGAAGTGCATATGATATATTAATATACTATAAAAAAATAAAAAATACAACAAAATGCCCGAAGGCTGCAAATTTAAACTACAAAATGACATAACATAGAAAGTATGATGCTGCCCCTAATTGGCATCTGCCAACACTACATCAAAATTAGAGTCTGATTTTAAATCACTGCCACCATTAAGGACTCTCTCATCCAATGTAATCCTACCAATCCCTCTTTATGCCTCCTTTCATCAATTTGGGTGACATCTTCGAGATCAACATCCCACTGTAAAGCTGGAGTTTGTCAATACTCTAAAGTATGACAATCCACAAGTCGCAAAGCACTATGCACAGCAACCAACTTATGTGCTCATCTAGAGTTTGGATTGAGGACTGCTAATTCTTTTGGTAACATAGAGATCTCAATCATGCCTGATGGCTCCCAATTTTTCTACACCCAAGCTCTTAGCCTTTTGGATCTTGGATAAGCCCCCATAAAACATCTAATTAATGCCTTGTCTTTGAGAATTGAAATTCTTTGTTCCATCACATCCATGGTGAAATGTAATTCAGCTGGCCATTTCATTATCAAGTAGCCATCATAGTATTTCCTTTATTGGGAAGTTAAGCCAAATTAGAGGTTTTTGGAAATTTTGATGCAAATGTTTGACCAGAACATATCTAGATACCTGGTTGGTTTCTTGTGAGACTATCAGTACCTGCCACAAAATGCAGAAAATTTTCAAGTTTGGTGATCCCTTGTTGCCTTGCCCTTACTTTGCCCATCATTGATAAATGTTTAGAGAATTCTTTTAATTCAGCCCCCTTGGCCAGATTTGTGCTTGGTGTTGTGCTTTACCTCTCATACTTTTGTCATGTTCCTAAGTGTCAAAATTCCAAAAATATCAAGTATGAGGTTTTTGAGTCGATTTTTGGCCTTGAGCAAGTTTTCAGGTCTTTCCTTACCTTAGTGCCTTTCCAGCAAGTTCCCCACTTCCCAAACCCCCACTTCTCCTTATATGTCGAAGTTTTGGACTTTCCCATTCCAATGTCCCTTTTCCTTCATTTCCCTCAATTGCCAATTCCCCACATTTTGAGATTCCACGATTTTCATTCTCAAAATGCCTTCCTTTTGACCCCCAAGCTCCCACTATTCATATGTGATGATATACTATTGCATCATCAAGTCTCTTCATATCCTAGAGTGTTTTTGTTTTCCTTTAACCTGATGAGCACTAAAGTGATGTGGCTTTCCTCTTACTTTAGTGCATTTCCCTCCAAGTCCCCATTTTTCCCCAAGTCCTAATCACTATTACGTGGCAAGATTGCAAACTTTTCCATTCCATCTTCTCTGAAATAAATCACACCGTAGATCCCCAAACCTTGAACCCCAATGGGCTTTCAATCCTTCCTTTCCTCAACACGGTGGTATCAAGTATTCTAAATCTCTAATCCTAGCTCACATCAAGTATCTTTGACTCTTGATCCCCGTTCACCCTTTCAAGCCATTTGCAAGCTCCTAAAATTTCTCATCCCTTGTTTCTAATGGCACAAGGTTATCCCAAATCCTCAAATCCCAAACCCCAGGTGCTATTCAAGTCTTCTCTTTTCCTCGTATGTTGTGGTATTGGGCACCCCATAGCCCAAATCCTTGCTTCTTCTTCTTCAAAGTTGCTCATAGACTTACAAATTTCTCCATCCCCTATTTCAGATCACATCAAGTATGTCAAGACCCCAATACCCACATTCTTGCTCCCTATTTCCCATGAGTTTTCAAGATTTCCTTTCCCTCTCCACACTTCATCCTATGGTAGTGGGTATCCCATTTTCTTAATCCCTATTCCCAAGTCCTGGGCTCCTCCTTAGACCTCTGGGATTTCTAATACCTGCCTACCTATGGCAAAATTGTTCCTTGGCATGCCAATTCTACAAATCTCACTATTCATCTATTCTACCTCCTTGGGCCCATGAACCTTTGTTTCCCTATCCCCCTCACATATCAATCTCCCAATTCTTGATTCCAAGTGCCTCCATGCATTACTATTATGGACTTCTTGGCTCTTTGGCATGCAAAAACTCCCAAACCCTTGCCATTTGAACACCAAACCCTACCTACTTCCTTACACGACCAAGGAAGCCACTAATGGCCCTGAATGAATGCAATAAGACAAGGGAAGGCTCTCAAACACCTCTTAGCACATGTGGGCCCATTAGGGATATAATTATCAATGCAAGGGATGTGGTTTCAGGTACCAATGCCATGTGAATGTGATGCTAGCGGGCATGGGTGAGATGTACACTTGCAAACAACTCTTGCTTTCCCTCCAATATCACTCAAGGATGTTGCAATGACATATATATGCAGCTTTCATTTTGCATAGGAGGTGAAAAACATTGCAATACATAGAAGGAGATGTTTTGACATCATGTTGTAGGCCAAATGCATTCCAATTGTAATTTCCTTGGTTTTCTCCCCTATGATGTAATATGACTCTATAATCTTCAAGGGCCAATTTTAATGTGCAGATTTGTCATCTATTTGAATGTATCCATGAGCATTGTACGAACTCTTGATGGTTTTATTGAACATCAAGGTCACATTTGCTGATCTACATTTTGCTCTTGAATAGTTCGTCAAATAAAAGATTGTAAAAAGCCTTGCAAAGATTTTATAAGGTATCTTACCAAGGCAATATATGAAGTTTATGTGTTTGCTCATGGATTACAAAGGTATGTTCAACTAGATATGTTGTAATTCTATGTGTTTTTTAGTATACATGCATAAAGCCTATTTTATGTATGGGATTGTGAGACATAGCCCTTGTTGTCATCTTCATTAAGGTGTCTTCTACTGGATTACATACATGTTACTCTTTGATTTTGAAACATAGACTCTACTGCCCTTACCAAATAAAGGAACCATTTGCCCATGTACAATATTTCATTACATCATCACACTTGAAACAACAAAACATAAATCGTTTAATAAACATAGTGTTATTAGCCCTACCAACATTGCATAATCTCAGTAATTTTTGCAATCTTTACCTTAAGTGGGGTGTGCATTGTTGTTCTTCTACATCCATGTATGAATGTATGCTAAAAGGTGAACATCATTAAGCATTAATAAGGAAATATTTTTGGACTCCTTGCATGGCTATGTATTTTCTTAATGGAGGTGTGAAGTTCTCGTATCAATAAACCAACATATAGGTGCTTAGTGACAATCAAATTGGAGTTTCATATGCATTGGGTATGGGTTGTCTCAGTGTCCATTCTCTTGTCATTTCTATCTAATTCACTTAAAGATAACACCTCAAGGAATATTGCCCTTGGCCTAATATAGCCTAAAGCAGAAGAAAGAATTGCCCATCCTTATCAATAACTTTTTGTTGTCCCTGCCTAATCATAAGCTGCAAGCTATTTGTCTTGAGTTTGGCACCCCTGGCATTCAGGAATAGCTTAGGTTTAGGGAATCATGAACCCACAAATTTGAGCACTCACAAAGACAATCACTTAAAATGAAAACAAAAAGGATTTCAAAAAGGAGGCCACTTCCTTCCCTCTAGGAAGACCTTTTGGGCTGCTTTTCAGGGGTGTGTCAATATTGGATCTGGCTGAAATGATTCTGATGAGAGGGCTTGATGTTATAATGTAGGATCAACTTTGGCATGATAGGGCTTGAAGGTACGACGTAGCACCTTATACGATGTAAATATCATGCATGGCCACAATTGGCACTAAAAAATTTGTTTCTAAACCTGCCAGGAGTGGCAGGAACAGGAAACTATTTCTCCACGAAATATTGCCTAATACTTTATTTCTGCATCAGGAAGTTGGCAAGAGAGATTTGTAAAGAGGTATCCATGTTAGCATGTGATAAGGCTAAGGAAAAAGTGATTAAGCCCAATCAGCTGCTCTCATCATTTGTAAAGATTTATTAACACTCTACGGGACAATATCAGCATACCTTTTGATCTGTAGAGTTGTATGGAATTTGTGCAATTTCTAAAACAATTTGATTTCGGTATATAAAGCTTTTGCTAAAGGTCCCATCGACCTCCGAGTAAGATGTATGTGACTATAATTTTCATTTTGGTTTTGCTTGATACAGAATAAATCAGGGAAAATCAATAGACCAGATAATTACAATCTTCAAATGGTGGAAGACCCCAGTGTTCAGGACGCAAATCAAACAGATTGCTCAGCACAGTATCAGCTTCAGTGTACAAATGAGCTTGTTTTGGAATAGATGGCACAGCTACGACCTCCATCCCAGCAGCTTTTGCAGCTCTAACACCAGGCCTGTTAGATATGAAAATCATTATAATTGGAGAGCTTATCCAGATTGACATACTTTTCAAACACAACATTTCATTTGTTTAGAAAATACCATGTGCACAACTTTATTTTAGAGGCACAAATAAATTGAAACCCAATTCCAAGTTTCTAACTTCTAGATAAACCCCATTAAGTTCTAAAGAGAAGTATAACCTGGTGTAAAGAGATCTGACATGGGACTGAAAATAGTATTAGCATCTTGACAAATTTGAATGAGAAGACAATGGTCCGTTTCAACTATCAGTAGAAATTTACTGAATTTCTAAAATGTATGCATAAAACATCTGGAGGCATTGGAGTAAACAATTAAATTTGCCATACAAGATTACAGGAACTTTGGTGCCTCCAGCCATTGAATATGTAATAAGAGGCTGTAAGAATCACAGTTGAAAACTAGAACTGAAGAAGAAACTGGAATAATCAATCAAACAGGATGTGAAGTAAAATTTTCAATTCAATTAGCTAGCAACAGAACCTTGAATCTTAGTTCAAGCATCCTTTCAGCAATATACAGGAAACTAGATGTTTAAGCGACACACCAAAGTCATCATTAATATTTCTATTAACCTTTTATGAAATACTGTAGATTATAATCCCGTGTATTGCTACAAGCTTATATACTAATACAATGTATAAACTTGCTGCAGCATTCTGTGTTGCAATGTCGGGTAAATTCTGATGGAGATTGTCGACACATCAAAGATTCACACATATATAATGCTCTGTACCATATTCCATATATTTCTATTAAATTTGAAAGATTTTAAGCTTGATTATCATTCTGAACTGTAGAAAAATCCTAATGAGCCTTCTCAGCATACTTTAAAAATAATGTCTTGATATTTAAATGACATGTTGTAACAATAGCTTCTTGACTTGGGAACTATTTGAATCTCAAAATATTGGTGCACATCAGGTATGTCATCACTAGTTCAAGAGAGGCAAAGGCTAATTTACTATCTGAACTATCTAAGCCTCATTGTCCTCTGCCACAACTGTTCTTAATTTAGATCCCACTGATATCATATTGAAAGTTTGGGTAAATTCCACCTTTTCAATGCGAACTTCAGAGCTTCATTACGCATGCCAGCCTTGAAGAGTGTCAAGTGAGAATCTCCATTCCAGATGATACTATAATTCTTATTCTATAATCATGCCAACCATTTGATGAATTCCACTTTGTGGAGAGCTTCCATAACCATTTCTCTAAGATTCTCTTCTCCTCCTCCTAAAGTAGTTATAAATTTCAGGTCTGTCTAGCCCTTCATACTAAATTTAAGGTCCATCCTACCCTTTAGTGCTGTGGTACTTACACTTAGGCTTACCCTACCCCTTCACACCTCATCATACCCTTTAGTGCTCCCCCCGATCTCTTAGGTCCAATATAACATCAAGGAAACCTTTTCCACAAGCATGGCAACATTACCTATTCACACTGTCACTCAAATCTACTAGCTCTCACAGCCATGTGCACTAGGTTGTTGGATATATCAGAAAGATCATAGACAGGACTTCTACCTTGATCTTCCATGCCTCCAATAGTACTACATCACATTTTCACAGGCATCCATTTTGTGCTCACCAGTAGCATTTAGTATGTGTTTCTAGTCATTTTCTTCATATTGTAGGCTCCTTATTCTCATCATACTTCCATACAATCCCAGACTGCTTGAAAATTGGCAAGTGGTCTCTGTATATGCATTTATGGAGAACGGCTGAGGGTTCCTACATTAGTAGGATAAAATCTTTATTTTGTATCACTGCTATCTTTGAACATTGAGGGTCTGGGCATCATTGATTGTCATTGCTCATGTTAGAGCACCATCTTGGTTACATACCTCACATAGTTTTTAACCTTATTTTTATCTTCACACCCCTTTCTCTCCCCATAAGCATTATTAAATGCTTATGTGACTTCATAGAATGTAATGGCAACAGTCATAACATCTTTAACATGAAAATAATTTCCATCTTCCTTCATACATCCTTCAAGTGTTTTTACAAACATAAAATTGAACTAAAATTGTCTACAAGTTTTCAAGTCTCCACTACCAAATATGGTTCAAATCTCTAACCCCAGCAACCATCTTCTCAATATGATTGCTCTTATCATTAATGAACGAGCCATGCTTCTTATAAATGTAAAATCTTTTTAGATGATTGTTCTAATTTTTTTAAAATTTGATTTATATTTTTTAAGTTTTTAGTTCCAAAACTTCATATCATCTTCCAATTCATTCCAATTCATTCCAATTACATCACACTCAAATTTTTATAATGGTTAATAACCACCTCTGATTTCATTTTTCTCTATAACATCAACCAACTTGTATTTTACTTTTAGCATCACAGCAACTGCATCTCCTCCAATCATTTCTCTATATTCCAAGTAACATGAGCACTTTTTCCTTCACTTCATTTGACAGAGATTCTCCCTTTGCTTCTTTTTTTCAATTTGTTTAGCAGCAGCCGCCTTCTTCTTGCTACTAGTTTTCAAGTGTACAACAGTTTTCAATATGTTAGATGCTGGAAGTAGCACCATCAATGTGAGAAATGGTGCTTAATCCAAAGCACACCTACACAGCCCAATATAAGAGATGCAAATCAATGATTTACCACCAGCAAACTACTCAACTCTGAAACTAGTGGCTAGAAAATAAATTAATCAACTTGCATAAAAAAAAAATTGAATGTTCTGCAGTTTCATTTTGCAGCTTTGAGTAATACAAGTTCAGTGTATCGATAATGCTCGGCTTTGGGATTTTTTAACACAAAAAAGTACACACTTTCAATCTGACTATAACATAAAAGTTATACCCTTCAATGGACCCAATATTAAGATTAAAAATTATTTGGCTTAAAGCATCAATTGTTGCACTTTTTCAGCCAAATTCAGGGTCCACCTCTTTGCGAGAAAAGATTCAGATCATAATATGGCATGATTCTCTCGAGGCAAACAGTTTGAGTATTTTGATGGCATTTTCTGTAGTTGCAAGAATGGTTATTGGTTGTTGCTATGGTTTTCAAATTCATAACTTTCAGCTGTTAGTGTTTTTGAGTAGCTGCAGGAGGTATTTCCCAAAAGAATTATTACTCAAGGCAAGTCGGCCTATTAATCATAAAACAAATATTGAAATTTTTGGGTCGGCTCTAGAGGAGAATGACACCTAGATCAGTATATATAGGAGAGAGACTCTTCTCATTTATTCATTCAATTCAACACAATTTCGATTTTCTGATCTGCAGAAGCAGATTCACATTCAAGAAGGAGATTTGCTTATTATTTGTTGCTCAGAATTTCGCACCATCTACAGTGCTGGATTTTTTTGTTATATTCTGCCTTTCTAGGCCTGATTCTGGAGTGCTATTTCTGCGCTATTGTATCTGATCTATAAGTTATTAATTTGCTGCTGGGTTTTCCCAGGATAAATTGTTGTGTCTTTTGTTCTATGTTGTGTTTTTTCTGCTTATTGTGCATATCTGATCTGAAAATTAACATGGTATCAGAGCTTAGGTTCAGGAAAAATTGATCAAATTTGACTAAGCAATGTGTGGAAGACAATTCCTTGTTTAGGGCAGTTACTCAGAAAAAGAAGATGGTGACCGGTGTCAAGGTAGAAGATAGGCTTGAT
The DNA here is from genome assembly GCA_007115665.2 of Sequoiadendron giganteum. Taxonomy (NCBI): domain Eukaryota; kingdom Viridiplantae; phylum Streptophyta; class Pinopsida; order Cupressales; family Cupressaceae; genus Sequoiadendron; species Sequoiadendron giganteum. The sequence goes on from CM021104.1 coordinate 662,223,594, forward strand.
GGAACTTCAAACTTCAACTCTTGGAAATTTAGGGTACTCATTGCCTTAGAAGAGAATGATCTTCTAGAATTCGTAGAAAATGACATACCTGAGCCATCAGATGACACAAAGAAAATCCAATAGAAGAAAAATGGCATGAAGGCTAGAAAGATATGATAGACTCCGTGAAGGATCACCTAGTGCCGATCATCTCCAAGATGAAGACAGCTAAAGAAATGTTTGATGCTCTAAAAGGACTGTATGAGATCAACAATACCAGCAGAGCCCTTGCTCTAAGACAACAGCTCCATCATGTAAAAATGGCTAAAGGAGATTCAGTCATTTCATTCTTTATGAAGATCTTTGATTTGAGAAATCAGTTAAACACTATTGGGGGTATAGTTGCAGATAGAGATCTTGTTATGTTGGCACTATATGGTCTTCCCCAATCTTGGGAGCCTTTTATTTAGAGCATCAATGGGAGATCCAAGTTGCCCAAGTTTGATTGCCTTCGGGCTGACTGTATTCAAGAAGAAACCAGATTGGCAACAAGAGGAAATGGGCAAAACTCCCATAATGAAGAAAATCAAGTCCTTGCTGCACATGCCACTAGAGAAAGAAAAGGAAGAGAAAGAAAAAGAGGCACCTTCAAGAGGAATAGAGATAGAAAATCAGATTCTATTCTAGAATCGAAAAAAGAAGGATCTCTCTCATATTCAATGCTACAAGTGTGACAAGTATGGACACTATGCCCGAGATTGCAAATTAAAGTTGAAGCAGCATGTTTCTACTGCAGACATTGATGAAGAGACACCTAAGAAGGAATCAAGACATTCAAAAGACGATTCAGAGGGATTTATATTCATCTCCAATCTTTCAAGTAATGTAACAACTAACAGTGATACTTGGTTGATAGATAGCGGTGCTTCACGTCACATTACAGGCTACAGAGAGCATCTTACAGACTTAGTAGAGAAAGAGTCTAATTTACAGGTGATAATTGGAGATGATGCTAGTTATGTCGTAAAGGGAGTTGGGACCACTTCCTTCCAGCTAGATTCAAGTATCCCTCTTCATTTGAGTGATGTCTTGTTCGTACCAGGGATCAAAAGAAACCTTGTCTCCATTTCAGCCTTGGAGGACAAAGGGTACAAGGTTGCCTTTTTTGAAGGAAAATTTCTTGCATGGCCCAAGAACTTTAGCATAAAATCAGCTCATGTGATTGGTATTCGTCAAGAGAGCCTATACAGATTATCAATTTGACCAATTCAAGCATTATTACACGACTCTATCAATTTGAGTGAGCTATGGCATAGGAGACTTGCTCACTTACATTTCAGAGCCCTTCCCTCTATGGAGAAGGTGGTTACTGGTCTTCCGAAGCTTAGTTTAGAGCACGATGGCATCTGTAGAGGATGCGCACTTGGTAAGAATATCAAGAGTCCCTTCCATAGCAGTGATAATAGATCCAAAGGGATCTTAGATCTTATTCATTCAGATTTATGTGGACCAATGTCTATGGCATCATTGAGTGGATTCTGGTACGATGTGACTTTCATTGATGATTATTCTATAAAGACTTGGATTTACTTCTTGAAATCCAAGGAGTCTGAGGAAGTCCTTAATAGATTCCAAGAATTCAAGGCACAAGTTGAAAACATGTCCGCGAAGAGGATTAAGGTTATGAGATCAGATAATGGAGAGTACACATCTAGAGGATTTTGTAATTTTTGCATTGAGGTAGGGATCAAGAGGGAGTTTTGTGTTTCGTACAACCCTCAACAAAATGGAGTTGTCGAAAGAAAGAACAGATCTATAGTAGAGGCAGGTAAGGCTATGATCCATGATCAGAGTTTGCGGAGTTTCTATGGGCAGAAGCTTCCAAAACCGTAGTATATGTTCAAAACAGAAGTCCTCATCGGATATTGGGAAACATGACTCCAGGGAGGCCTTCACAGGTATGAAGCCTGAGGTTAGACACTTGAGAATATTTGGTTGTCCTGTGTGCATTCATGTGCCCAAGGACAAAAGATCAAAACTAGAACCTCCAAGCAAGAAGGGTATATTTGTGGGATACAGTGAGTCTTCAAAGGCTTACAGAATATATATTCCAAGACAGAAACAGATTGAGATTAGCAGGGATGTCTCCTTCAAAGAGGAAGTAGCCTTCAGAAGATCTAAAGGATCTTACATGGAGATAGACAGTGAGGAGCAGGAGACTTCACAGGATATGGATTTATCTCTTGATCATATTCCTAACATTCAAAGGGAGTCCAACAAACCGGCTGAGACTATTGATCCAGTTGATCCTATAGAACCAACTAATGGGCCTAGAGATATTGCCATAGGTCAGAAGAGGCCTCTATGGGCTCGACAAACCATGCAAGAGGCGAAAAAATATGCAGCTCCTCGAGGCACTTTAAGGGAGAGCAAGAGACTTCAGAAGTTCCCAGGTTATGTGGCATTGATGAGTCACATCATTGATTATGAGCCTTCCAGTTTTGAGGAGGCATCTAACCAGTAGGTATGGAAAGATGCAATGACATAAGAGTATCAGTCCATCATTAACAATGATGTATGGGATGTTGTTTCGAGACCTAAAGGGAAGTCAGTAGTGACTTCCAAATGGCTCTACAAAATCAAGCATGCAGCTAATGGTAGCATTGAGAAACACAAGGCGAGATTTGTGGCAAAAGGATTCTCTTAGAAGGAGGGAATAGATTATGAGGAGACATTTGCTCCTGTTGCTCGATACACTTCTATCAAGACGATTATTGCTAACGCCTCCGCCAAGGGCTGGAAGTTACATTAAATGGAAGTAAAGACTGCATTTCTTAATGGTGTGATTGAGGAAGAAGTGTACATCGAGCAGCCAAACAGTTTTGTGATTCATGGGAAGGAATCTCATGTGTGCAGATTGAAGAAGGCTTTGTACAGTCTTAAACAAGCACCTTATGCATGGTATGAAAGGATTGATAGATACTTGATGAGTTTGGGTTTCACCAAGAATGATGTTGATTCCAACCTTTATTTCAAGATAGTCGATGGTGAGGCCTTGATCTTGGTCCTTTTGATGATTTATTTCTCACTGGAGCAGAGAAGCTCATTGTCAAATGTAAGAAAGAGTTAGCCTCCGAGTTTGAGATGAAGGACCTTGGCCATATGCATTACTTCCTAGGATTGGAAGTATGGAAAAGACCTGATGAGATCTTCCTAAGTCAAGGGAAATACACTATAGATATACTGAGAAGATTTGGGATGATGGACTGTAAGTCCATGGCTACACCTATGGAGACAAATTTGAAGAAGTTGAGTGACTCAACATCCGATTCAAATTTGGTAGATCACACCATGTATAGACAATTGATTGGATCCTTGATGTACCTAGTCAACATTAGACCAGACATTTGTTATGCAGTGAGTGCTCTCAACCAGTTCATGTGTGAGCCAAGACAAATACATCTAGTTGCAGCAAAGCATATACTGAGATACTTGCGTGGTACTGTGGGATATGGCTTGAGGTATACTTCCAGTGGGGATCTGAGATTACAAGGCTACTCTGATTCTAACTGGGCTGGGAGTGTAGCTAATAGGAAGAGCACCTCTGGATGTTGCTCCAATTTGGGGTCTGCCATGATTTCTTGGTGCAGTAGGAAGCAAACCTCTGTGGCACTAAGCACAGCAAAGGCTGAATATTTTGCAGCATGTGTAGCAGCCCGTGAAGCAATATGGCTTTGAAAGCTCCTTGCAAGATTGTTTGGTCAAATGTTAGAGCCGGCATTGATTCACTGTGATAACCAGAGCTATGTAAAGCTCTCAGTAAATCCTGTATTTCATGATAGGACAAAGCATGTGGAGATCAAGTTTCATTACATCAAAGATATGGTGCTCAGGAAAGCAATCCAACTCAAATATATTTGCACTGATGATCAGATGGTTGATATCCTCACTAGCCTCTCTCCAGGGTAAAGTTTGTACATTTCTGAGACATGCTTGGGGTGGTGGAGAATGTCGCCCTCGTTGAGAGGGAGTCACAGCATCATTAAGATTTGTTGTGTATATTTCTCTAAAACGAAGAAATATGAGGTGAAGGCCCTTGTAGCGTATATTTCTTTGAGACTGAGAAATATGAGGTGAAAGCCCTTGTAGCATATATTTCTCTGAGACGGAGAAATGTGAGGTGAAAGCCCTTGTAGTGTATATTTCTCTGAGATTGAGAAATATGAGGTGAAAGCCTTTGTAGTGTATATTTTTTTGAGACTAAGAAATATGAGGTGAAAGCCCTTATACAAATCACATCTTTGAGACTAAGTTGTGTTTTCCACAATTGGGTGTAGCCATTGTGAACGTCATGTTGAGAGAATCCATGACCAGATATTTGAGAATACCTCCCTAGCTAACAGGGAGTGTTACTATTTTTGAATAGCTACGGGAGGTATTTCCCAAAAGAATTATTACTAAAGGCAAGTCGGCCTATTAATCATAAAACAAATATTGAAATTTTTGGGTCGGCTCTAGAGGAGAATGACACCTAGATCAGTATATATAGGAGAGAGACTCTCCTCATTTATTCATTCAATTCAACACAATTTCAATTTTCTGATCTGCAGAAGCAGATTCGCATTCAAGAAGGAGATTTGCTTATTATTTGTTGCTCAAAATTTCGCACCATCTACAGTGCTAGATTATTTTGTTATATTCTTCCTTTCTAGGCTTGATTCTGGAGTGCTATTTCTGCACTATTGTATCTGATCTATAAGTTATTAATTTGCTGTTGGGATTTTCCCTTGAGTAGAAGGGTTTTCCTAGGATAAATTGTTGTCTTCTATTTTGTGTTGTGTTTTTTCTTCTTATTGTGCATATCTAATCTGAACGTCAGCTATGTAATTTGGACTCACAACTTTGAGTAATGCAAGTTTAGTGTATCAAAAAATTCTTGGTTTTGGGGATTTTTAACAGAAAAAAGCTAAGCTACTGGTTCATCCTGCTAAAGCCTAGGGTCCGGATCCGCTCCGGCCTGGGTCCAAAATCCGGATCTGGTTCCCAGTGGGTCCGGACAAGGTTCGGCCCACAGCCTATGGGTCCGACCCTGGCAAACTAGGGGAGAACTCAGGTCAAACCCAACACCCAATCACGCCCAGCTGCAGATTTGAAAACGAATTTGCACTTTTTTAATATTTTTTTTACTTTTAGACATTAATAAATGCCTCCAACCCTAATTCATGCCTCCTAAAACATCTAACAGGCAAAAACAAACTCATTTATCAATTTGTGAATGAAAAACAAAACTTTTTACCTCCATTGCTGAACTTTTTTTCTTGCTTGCACAAGCACGAATAGAGTTGAAGATTGATTGTTCAACGTTCAAAGTTGGTTGTTGTGCTATTCCTAAGCATTTGCAAGTGTTTGTTTGTTGACAAGAAGATCATAGAGGAAGATTTCTTCAAAAGAGGTAGGATTTTTGAAGTTTTTTTTTAACAAATGAACTCTTTTGTTTTGTTTTGAAGTTTTTGTTTTTGTCTTCATTCTTCTAGGTAATCTATAACACATGTTTAATTTTTTTTAAATGAGTTAAGTTATTTGGTTTCAATACTTTGAAATTTTAAATAAATGGAATGTGTTGTTGCTTAGGTATTACAATGGCAACCATTTCTAGCTCCACGAACCAATCTTGTTTCAAAACAGACCCAAACTCTCCCTTTGGAAACATGTTGAAATGGTTCATCAACTTCCAAGTGGTGGAGGTTATGTTTGGATTTGTAATCATTGCAAACTTAGATATTCAAGCTCATAAAGTTAAATGAAAGGACACTTGTGCAAGATCCTTGGACTAGGCATCAAATCTTGTCCAGGTGTAGATAATAATGGCATTCCAAAAGCCCAAGTATTGGCATATATTGAAGAGAAAGAAAATGCAAACCAAGCAGCAGACCTTAAATCAAGTTATCCTTTGATAAAGAAAGGATCTTGAGGGATGAAGCCCCCTCCACCACCTTCTCATTTTCCACCTACAGAGAGCCATCCATTTATGTCCATACCTCAAGAGCAAACCGTGCCCTCTACACATAAGAGATCAAAGGGACCGTTGGAAACTTCATTTTAGAATGAGGCTAGAGGGATTGCCAATCAAAACATAGCAAGATGTGTCTATGCAAATGGATTGGCATTCAACATTGTTCGCTCACCATATTGGCAAAAAATGGTGAAATCTATTAATGAGACTCCAAAGGGGTATAAGGGCCTAGGTTTTGAGAAGGTGCATAGCACCTTACTAGATAAAGAGGTGAAATAGGTAGCAGACTCCTTGAAGCCCATAAGGGATTTGTGGATCGAAACAAGGGTGACCATCATTTCTGATGGATGGAAAGATGCAAAAAATCGCCCATTGATCAATGTTATTGCAGTGTCCCCTAAAGGAGCAATGTTTTTGAGAGCAGTGGAGTGTGAAGGAGAGGTGAAGGATGGTGCATTTATTGCTAGCATCCTTTGTCAAGGCTCAAGCTATTAATGAAGTGGGCCTTCGAAATGTTGCACAATTTGTAACAGACAATGTAAAAATTTGTAGGGCTGTTGTGTTATTGGTTGAGGAGAGGTATTCACACATTTTTTGAACACCTTGTGCTATCCACTCCCTCAAACTAATGCTACAAAAAATTGGAAACAAAATTGAGTGGATCAAATAGGTGTATGCTGAGGTCAAAGGCATCCAAATGTTCATCACCAACCACCATATGTCACAAGGCATATTTAGAACCTTCTCAAAATTGGAGCAGTTGAAGGTAAATTAAATAATAAACATGTTTCACTTTGGTAATATTTTAAATTTTAGATTTTAACTTTTGTAAACATAAATTTTATTTTAATTTGATTTTCAACTAGGTTGCTAAGACCTATTTTGCCTCCAACACAATTATGTTGAGACGACTTGTGAAGGTTCGTGAGGCACTCTCTAATATGGTCATTAGCCTTAATTGGTTTGTGTGGAGGCAATCTAGCACTACAAGGGCAACTAAGGTTAAGCAAATGATCCTAGATGATAGTTGGTGGGATCGTGTTGAGTATCTCCTCAGTTTCACTGAGCCCATATTGAGCATGATCCATTATACTGGCATGGTGTCATGCCCAAAATTTGTGCTATGGGCAAAAACACAACTAAAAATTTTTTTTGAAAACCAAGCAACCCAAAGTAATAACCATGCGAACTTTAGCCATAATAATGTTAAGGATATCATTAGGACATCATAGTTGGTACAATTGAAGTTTCGGTGCAAACTTGAGGGGTTACGAAGGTTGGGCTTCAGCTTTCTTTAAAACTATGTTAGTGGGTATGCAACCCTTTCTAGGGTCCTTTTTCCCCCCAGACAGTCTCACGGTGGGCTGCCACCCACTTAAGTGAAGCAGGAGATCGAAAAACACGCCAAGTATACCCTAACAACATAGGGGGTATTTAGTCGATCACAGGGAGCTTGACAAAACTTAGTCATGCATTTTACAATTTGATTAACTTAAGCTTGATACATAATGTAATAATGAAGAATGCATTTATGAGAAAATAGATCATGGTTCCTTCAGGCCTCAGGCTTACTTTATATCACTTGCCAAAGAGAGGAAGAGGTGGATAGTCAAGGCTAAGTCTGAAGGGCTTCAGCCTATGGACATCAGACATGCCTTATTCCGAAAGCCTTAGGGAAAGGAAGGTTGAAAAGACGAAGTCTGAATTAAGCGTCAATCATCGAGCTTCGGTCATGCCCTATGCCAAAAGCCACAAAGAAAGGAGATCGAAGTAGCGAAGTCCGATCTAGGTGTTGAGCATCAAGTGTCGGTCATGCCCTTTGTTGAATGCCTCGACAAAGAGGAGATAGAAAGTTTAAGTCTGATACATTGGACTTTGGTCATGGGTATTGCCTCACACCGAACTCCAATTGAAGGAGACCCAAAAGGACTAAGTTCAAATACGTCGGACGTCGAGCTTCAACAATTCCCTTTATCGAATACCTGAAAGGAAGGATAAATTGGTGAAGTTCGATTATGTCGGACTTCGGACTTTGGTGATATCATTTGCTGAATACCTTTTAAAAAAAAAAGAAGAAAGCCAAAAGGGATAAGTCTGATTACATCGGACTTCATGCTTCAACAATCCCCTTTTGTCGAATGCCATTAATCAAAGGGAGAAAACCCAGGGGGATATGGCTGACATCTTAGGACTTCGGACTTCGGGCTTTGGCGATACCCATTGCCGAATGGTCATAACCAAAAGGAAAGAAGGCTCAAAAGGGTAAGTCTAATAGCTTCAGACTTCGGTCTTCGGCGCTGCCTATTGCCAAATGTCTATAATAGAAGGAACGGGAAGCCATAAGGGATAAGTTTGAATCTTCAGACTTCGAGCTTCGGCGATGCCCTCAACCGAAAGCCCTAGCACAAGCAAGGAGGTAAAGCGAGTCCTCGAATCTCAACGCCGAGATGGCCTTGGTGTTCGCGGATTCAACCTGAGGCTTTTGCCTTAACCAGTTTGACAAATAAGAGATGGAAATAAGATTCAAAGCCAACTCCCAAAAAGGTTAAGTCCGTTGACGGTTGAGAAGAAGTGATTCAGGCATTGCAGGTCGGAAAGACAGCCTACACCCATACGTAAAGGCATGTAAGCGGCCTCGAGTAAGGAAGGACCCCGACCTTCGACAATTTAAAGCAAAGTCGGAGTTCGCGCTTCGGTGGTTCAGCAGTGAATCTAAGGTAGGTAGATGGTACCAAGTAAGGCTGATGGCCGAAACCCAAATGGACATAATGAGCTTCAGACTTAGGAAAATTGGACATGACTTTTAAAGTATGCCTAAGCTCTTCCTACATAAGGTAAAGGGAATTAGTGATCCCCAACTCCCGACTAACGTGAAGGTTGGAAACAACAAATTTGCAGAATGTGGCAAACGTCAATTGCTTCAATCGATTCACATCCTCGTTGTGAATCGACAGGGTTCAACCACTGCATTTAAGCTGTGTTAGTGGAGCAATAAACGTCCACTCCAAATGCGATTTAAGACAACTCCCAAGCATGATTTGAAGTTAAGATTTTGACAAAGTTGAGTATGGGCACTGAGTGGAAATCTTATTCTAGATCTGTTTGATGTCAGATAATGTAAGTCTAATAAATGCGGATGACAACAGAGGGTACGATGCATGAAGCTTGACGATGAAGCAAGCGTTGGAGGAATGAACTGACCATGAAATCTACAAGTTTCACTTCTAAGCAATCGGCTCGACAAGGAAAATGTCTCCCCAGCAAGGATGAACAGAGGACACTAATCAATTGATTATCCTTCTCTTAATGAATACACCAGTTCACGCATTCACCGAACATTACATCTTCAAACGCAGGGCTAATCTTTTATACTTAACATGATTATCATATTCTATCGACTGGATTGGAGAAGAAATTTAAATGAACATTTCAGAATATGCATTCATACACAAAAATAGTCGTTTATATAGTAACAAGAATAAACATGTATCTTTCCAACATAAGTTCAATTCTATCATAGGCAAACAACGGAGAACAATACAATACAGCTCTTTCAATATCTCCTATCCTTACATGCCACAACACTTTCCTTATTTATCCAACGTTCTTTTACAACCTGGACTTTAACAAAATTCTATGCGACATTCAATACAACAGAATTTGCATCCAACTAAGAGAACTTCATTTTGCTTTCAACAATACACATCATTTCCTTTTAACAGAATAACAACCATTATCTCTTCCTTCTATGCAGCAACAATAAACAACTATATTTCATTTCTTTCAACGGCTTAAATTCAACACTGTGCTTGAAGTAAAGAACCCAAAGTCACAGTTATAATTTCAACAAATAAACTCGTAAAAACATTGTAATATCCCAAAACTTTTCGATTGATTGGCCAACATCATTGAGGAAAAACAATGTTTTTTAACACGATATGATTATAATTAAATAATAATAAATTTATTTATTTTGTCATTGTGGTCAACTCCCTTGAGTTGGCGCCAGAATCATTATTTGAATTTTTGTCTTTCTGGCCGACTTCTCTCAAGTTGGCGTTAGGATAAGTATTTATATTGATCGACTTCTTCTCCAAAGATCATCGAATAGTGACAAGAAATAACGGTCGCGTAGCATGTCAATCAGGTAGGGCGTAGTCGCTACCTGAGGTTTCTTGTTCCTATTGATTCATGCTATCATCTTTCACCGATCCGCCACATCCTCATACACTCACGCAGGTCATTTACAGGACCATCAAGCTTAATCTTTTGAAGGCCATCAATTTGGAGGAAATTCGCATGAGACGGGGAGGAGATATCTCCAGGCTTCAGATTACACGCTTGACACTAGGAGGAGTCTCTGGCTGCAAATCATATTGTTGGCGGTTGCATAGCCTTCGGCTCTCGCCACCAGCACAATTAGATCCCTTAGCATCGACCTCCACACTTCGGCATCAGACCATAATCAACAGAGCATCCAACGCATCAGTCTTTCACGTCAAATCGAGTTCGTCACTCTATAGAATCATCTATCCGGTTACAAGAAATGGCTCAGACTTAATATTCTTGGCGAACGAATACTCCTCCACTATCCCTAGTGATCAATTGTTCCATCTAAGGCAGTAAATCATCTGACATCTATTCGTAACTACTTTGCAAGGCGTCAAGTCCTTCTCTAGCGGGACTCCACCATCGGAAGGTCAGTCATTGTGTTGAGAGCAGTCACCTGGGCCCGTGTATGCAAATTAAGTTGCTTGTGCCATCCACAACAAACGTTCAGTTGAACACTGGACGGGAGATTGAAGTTTTCCCTAGGATCGACATTTTAAGGCTACCATATTTTGGATACTACTGTAATAAAAGAATTGCTAGTAATCGAAACTGAGTTGGAATTGCTTTCATAAATTTTCTACATTCAGTTCGATATTAATAATTTGCATTGGAGTGGTATTTCTAGAAAAAATACATTTCTTAGTTTTTGTCTGATATATCACAATGTCAATGTCATTTAAATCTGGAGAACAGTGTTTTTTGTTCTTGTGAAATTTAACCAACCATCTTACACATGTGTTACAAACATTGCGTCTATTGCTCAAATCTCTCTATTTCGTTGCACAGGGAGAGGCGTTTTTCTCTATACTGGAAGCTACAATATCACAGACCTGCATGTATGCACATAAGATCTTCTCCCATGGCCATGGATAAGCTCACCTCCTAGCCATAGGTTTGCTCACAAACCACCCCCGAGCTAGGAGATAACCAAAGGGTACGGGTACACATAGCAATAACATGAAACAGTCCATTTTGAAATACAACATTCAACAAAGATACTCCCAACCAAGATTCACACATTTACATAGGGATTCTTCAAGAATCCAAAGATGGGGATAGAAGTGGACTTCTATATGGGGAGAGTTTTTTCTAACAAGTAGCAATGACCAACACATCTTATTTTCTTTCTTTTCTAAACACCCATACACCACAACCCTTCATATCATACACCATCCATACTACAATCTCCCAATACACCATACCATCATGAAATACAATGGAGTATTCATACCCTTTTTAGTCTCTCCTTCTCAAAAGAGGAACAATCTCCCCATAGAAGTTCTTACTCATTCCTATCCCCCACAAGGATGCTCTTCCCACATTGGGTGAGTTTATCCTATACAACCCCAAACCCAAACACATGGAAATGAAAAGGCACATAAGAATGAACAAACAAACCACATAAGCAATCTTCTCACACTTCCATACACGAGATAAAAAGAACATGTATACACGTAAAGTAAAACTTACCTCAAATCCAAGCCAAAATGAAAAGAAATTGAAAATGAACTCCAATCTTCTATCCCTCCAGTCCCAAGCCATTTTTTTCTCTTCCAAAGCAATCCCCCCCACCAAAAAATGAATAACCCTTTCTTTGGCTTTCAAAAGGATTGAAATAGGAATCAAGGGTTGAAAACCCTTGGGAGAGAGAATGACACATGTCAATCTCCTATTCACTCTGATGGACACACCTCCCCACAAGTTCTCACAAATGTATGAGAACTCTTGGAAAGTGAAAGGTCAAAGAGTGTTCACCACTCAACAAAGGCCTTCAAATCTCATAAATGAGATTTTGGAGCCAACAATACAATTCCATTCCCAAAATCCGTCACTTTTCTTAATGGACCATTAAGAAAGGTCACAACTTGCAATTTTCAAAAGTTATGGGCTTGATTTGACCCCTAACCCATAGGTAACCATCCTAGGGGTTAATTAGGGGTCAATTAACCCAATTTAAAGACTAACTCAACCTTTTTAAACCCTCAAAAATAATTTGAAATTCAAACATAATAAAAGAATTTCCAAATTGCCTCAAGACCCTCATCAAGAGTTTAATTGACTTTAAACACCTAGTCACAAGATTCAACATTAAATATTTTTAATCACAAAATAAAATACAACACAGAGAGGCTATGGTCCATTTTGTTGATATTTTGTCCTTGATGTCAAACTTGGAATTATGGCACTTTGATCTTGTCTCTGTGATCTTGGCATTTCATTGGTTTAGCTATGGCTTTTTGGTATTGACATTGTACTCCTTGATTCAAGCTCAAATTACTCTTGGTCTATTCATATTATGGCATTTAGTATCTTGTCTATTGCTTTGCTTTGGTACTGATCAGGTTGAGCTTCATATGCAGATAAAGGTTATCTTGCTTACAAGTATTTGGCATGGTTACTCAGGTATATCATTATTAGTTGGTTTTTCAATTCCATTGTTTCGTGTCAGATTGGTTCACTGGTATCATTGGTTGATCTTGGCACATATCACTCTATGATACTTTACATGTTAAATGACATATTGGGTTGGCATTATACTAATGTTCATTTTGGCACCCGAGTTTGATAATTCATTTGATATCTATGTTGGTAAATATGTCATTGGTATATAATATGGTTCATGGCTAATAAGCTGATATCATTTGACCTCTATTTTGAAAAAGGTTATTTCATGGCAATTTTGTAATATTGATTGGTGGCATTACTTTGGCTTACTTGCATTTGAAAATGACTTAGAAAGAAGTCACATTTGAATCGGGTCCTATATTGTTGATTCATTAGGCCTTAAGGCCGACAGCAGGTATGTTGAAATAATTATAAAGTCACTTGGAAAGTGACATGGCATCGACCCTTGGTAATAATGCCTTGTTTGTTAAGGTAGTCGGCATGTTGGAAAGTCAAAGAAATTGCATAATGATTAAGGCATCGACAAAGTTGAAATGCGTTGAAATTGCAATGGTAATTATTATGCCGGACTCTTTACATGGTATTAAAATGTTTTGATTAAAAATTTTGATGCCGCAGACTTCAAGCTTTATCAAACCTTGAAAAGGCATTGAATGCCTTTGTTTCAAAAGGAAACAAAATGAGATTAGGGCATTTCTTATTGAGTGTCTCTTTATGCCAAGGGTTAGAAACCCCAGCCTCGTTGCCGCCATGAAAGTTTAGTAACTGCTCTGCCTTGTTGTTCTCTTGCTGCATTTTGTCTGAAAATGGTTAAGCTCTCTGTAAGAGCATTGTCAGTGTTGAGTTCTTGGTCTACCATGTGTCATTGGGAGAGGGCACGAGCTTGGAAGGATGGTACAGGTTGAGCTCGAATCTGGTTGCAGAATCTCAGGCATTTTGTTTCTCTATTTCAGGATTCACTAAAACAGGTATTATCATTCCTTTTGGAAGTTTTCAAGTTAAAATGGAAAGGCGGTTACAATTTTTTCTTGGTTCGAATCTGGAACAGCAAATAGGGTTTTGGTCACTGTGCTTGCACTAGTTTCAGTTACAAGTGTTTGTTCAAAATCAGAAAATGCAATAGTGGTTTCCAACAAGGCATGATATGTTTTCAATTACTTTATTCTTCTCATAATAAGTTGTCAAAATGAACAATGCTAATGCTGTCATAAATGCTCTCAATGCAATCAGTCAGCCCTTTTGTCAATAGAAAGGAATCAGGTTTGAAAGTCTTGATTAAAGTTTAAAAAGTTTTAGACATCGATTCACCCCCCCTCAGTGTCTGTCCATACTCCAACACATTCTCCAATGAACCATAGTGGGTTTCACTTGGCTAGCACAATCGAGTACCCTTCGTTACCTCCAATCCCATTGGCCATGGGTTGTACTTGCACACCCAAATTCCACATGTCAAAATATCTCATGCATGATAATCAATAATTATATCAGCAAATCCATATGCATTTATTTAGCACAATCTAACTCTAAATCAATAAAATTCAATATCCATAATCATTCTTCCTCTAGCAATAACATATTCTATCAATTCATCTATAGTCATGGCATAATAAGGAAGTCACATCATCACCAAATTAAATTTAGCATCCTATCAATTCCATCTCATAAAACAATTATCCATTTCTATTGTGATTACCAAATCATATGAGCATGTCAATAAAGGAAGCACAACGTGCATATAATAATCATATCATCATAAACATAGAACAAGCATAACATCAATTGTCTATGATCATCCAAAATAGTCCAAAACACATAGAGTTTCAACATGATCGAATCAAAATATAGTCAAATGGGTGTATCGAATGGTAGGCCTCACACATGAATAGGCCTTATTTGGGTGAAGTATATGATGGCATCGACTCAATGATACAAAAGATGAAATCCATCATCAATGCAAAAGAGGAAGATCTTGAAGAAAATTTCTTCAAAGAGCTACACAAAATCATTGTAGAGAGATGGAACAAAATGACCACTTTGCTGCATCTTCTTGCTTTTGCATTGAGTCCCAAATATTATAGTGTTGAGCTACTTTTTGTGTCATCAAGAGTTGCCCCATATAGGGTACGAGGCAGCACTTCATAGAATCTTCACTGATTGTGACCGGCGTGATCTAGTGAGGGCCGAGTTCATGGGTTTTGCATGCTCCAGTGATTGTGGTGTTGTTGCTCTTCGAGACAAGTACATGGTCAATGCTCATAGCTGGTGGTACTTCCATGGCCAAGAATACATGTACCTACAACCTCTTGAAATACAAATTTTATCCCAAGTAAGTTTTATAGTCAAAATCTTTTATCTTTTAAATTTAAGTTTTATAATTCAACGAAATTGAGTTCCAACTCTCTATCCGGAAGGAAGTAACAACAACCTAATTTTTATTTTTATTTATATTTTAATTAGTTAAATTTTGTAACTCTTAACTATTTAATTTGGTCTTAATAGGTTGCTAGTTCATCTTCATCTAAGAGGAATTGGAGCACATACTCCATCCACTCAATAAAGCACAATACTACATTCAAAAAAGGCAAAGGACTTGGTGTATGTGCATTCAAACTTGCGCCTCATTACACACAAACAAAGCTCCTACAAAGGAAACACAAGGAAGTGGGATATCGAGCCAGAGCATCTTGACTTGAATGCTTCCACAAGCCACTTGATGTTGATGATGACTATGAGGCAGCTAGTGAGCATGACAATGGTAGTGCTTTTGCTAGTGCTAGTGCTAGTGCTAGTGCTAGTAATTTACCGTACATACATCATTTAATATGGATGGTGATGATGATATGTTTGATGACCCATATGATATTTCATCAATGATCAATGATTGTAAACACTTGACATTATTATGTTTGAACTTTAATCTATATTATGGTGGTGTATTTTGAACTTAATTACTGCTGCAAATATCTATATATTTCTGATTTTTATATCATTTTGTATTAACAAACCCAACCCCAAAAACAAATTATCCCAAACACACGAACCGAACCGTCGAACCCGTAACGGTAACTTACTTTTGGTGACACCAAGTCTCGACTGAAGGCGATTTGGAAGGCAACCAAAAGATTGCTCAAAGCTGAGAAAAGATGGAAGCTAAGACGTGTCTGTTAGTGCTGAAGAAATGTTGACTCCCAATACAATCAGAACCAGCCCCACAACTTGTGAAGTTCGGATCCAACGCTGAAAACAGGATATCCAGTAACTGAAAGGTGGCTCCAATGAAAATGAGTTCACCAAAAGCTCCTGATGTTGATGTTATAAGCAGATTAGGGCTGCACTTCCATTGCACACGCTTCAAGGAGAAAGCATAAATTAAATGATAGCCTTCCGGCTATTTAATTTATATTGCTAATATTTGATAAACATAAAAAAGGGCCAACCCTATAATGGTTCGCATGTCTTGTTTATTCATTGGGCCGATCTACATTATAATTAATATATTTATGTATTCTTCAAAGGGGGCCGACCTAATTGAGGAGGTGCCTCAATTGTATATATACAAAGTCTCTCCTTGTCATTTATTCATTCAAGTTCATCAAGCATATTCGCAGCTAGAACAGAAGTTCGCACCTTTATAGCAGCAGTCGGAATTCAAGGAAGATCATATTCATTTGTATATTTTGCATCTAGGAGAGGTGCGATTTCATTGTATCAATTATTGGCCATTGCTGGGCCTAAGTTGTAAGCAGATTTCTGCTCTTGTTCTACCTTATATAAGAGGATTATTTGCTGGGTTTTTTTCTCCCTCAAGAGGAGGGTTTTCCCGGGGTATCTTGTTGTGTTTATTATCTTATGTGTTGCAATTTTATAAGTGCTTTCAGTTGTTTATCTGATCTATAAAACACTAACACCTAAACCCAACCTGGTATGCAAAGAAGAGTTGAGATGGTTCCTACTGCTTCTAACTATCATGTGACAAATGCTCCTCAAAATATTCAGTTCGGTAGCAGCAACGCTCTGGAAAGCAACCACAACTGTAAGGGCCACCTGCTCAGGAGCAGTGACCTCTTGAGAACGATGTTAGCATTCCTCGAAAAGTCCTATGTCATCTGTCAGTTATAACAAAGTTCAATTACTTCCACAGGTTAGTTTTGTTTACTAACAAGAAATAGGGAAGCTTAAGATTCCCACTCTGGTCACTGAATTGCTGAAAATACCAGGTTGTAAGAAGAATGTCTCTTGGTATTGTGGAATGGTCAATTTTATAGCCCACATGGAAGGGCTTGATAGCATTTTCCAAGAAGATCGGGTAGCAAAAGTCTGAGGGAATGTGGTAGTGGAGGTTGAAGAAGTGGCAGTTGAAGAGGAAGCATCCCAAATTATCTCTGGATGACCCAAGTGTTAGTGTTTCTTAGATCAAATCATATAACAGAAAGTACTTAAAATATTGCAACACATAAGATAATAAACACAGCAAGATACCCTGGGAAAACCCTCCTCTTGAGGGAGAAAAACCCAGCAAATAATCCTCTTATATAAGGTAGAACAAGAGCAAAAATCTGCTTACAACTTAGGCCCAACAATGGCCAATAATTGATACAATGAAATCGCACCTCCTAGATGCAAAATATACAAATGAATATGATCTTCCTTGAATTCGGACTGCTGCTATAAAGGTGCGAACTTCTGCTCTAGATGCGAATATGCTTGATGAACTTGAATGAATAAATGACAAGGAGAGACCTTGTATATATACAATTGAGGCACCTCCTCAATTATGTCGGCCCCCTTTGAAGAATACATAAATATATTAATTACAATGTAGGTCGGCCCAATGAATAAACAAGACATGCGAACCATTATAGGGTCGGCCCCTTTTTATGTTTATCAAATATTAGCAATATAAATTAAATAGCCGAAAGGCTATCATTTAATTTATGCTTTCTCCTTGAAGCGTGTGAAATGGAAGTGCAGCCCTAAGCTGCTTATAACATCAACACTCCCTCTCAGCTAAGGATGATACTTCCAGCTGCACAAGACATATCATCTCAATGTGAAAACAAATAGGATATCACCTCATCGTGATATCAACCATCATGGCTACCTCCATAGATGGTATGTACAAATGCTCATCACTATATATGATATTGTCACCTCAATGTGACTTTCACCATGGCTCCTCCAGAGGGTGAAACACAAGTACAAGTCATCAACGATTCCCTCACGTGATGCTATCATGGAGTCACACACATGACATCCACCATAGCTCTCCCAGAGGGTGGAAATAAGGGCTTTCACCTCAAATCTCTCTCAATAGAGAAATGCATTACCAAGGGCTTACACCTCAAATCTCTCTCAATAGAGAAATGCATTACCAATTTTAAAGATCACTGATATTGAGACTCCTTCTCAGTCAAGGCTGCATTCTCCACCATACCAAACTTTTCTCGAAAGTACACAAACTTGATCCTGGAGAGAGGTTTGGTTAGAATGTCTATCATCTGCTCATCAGTGCTGATATACCTCAACTGTATAGCTTTCCTTTGTACCATATCTCTAATATAATGGTACTTGATCTCAACATGCTTTGTTCTGTCATGAAACATAGGATTGACAGAAAGCTTTACACAGCTCTGGTTATCACAATGTATAATGGTAGGCTCCATTGATTGTCCAAACAATCTTGCAAGGAGCTTACGAAGCCACACTGCCTTACGAGCTGCTACACAAGCTGCAATGTACTCTGCCTCGGTTGTACTCAAAGCCACTGACGACTGTTTCCTGCTACACCAAGAAATCATAGCAGTACCCAAACTGAAGCAACAACCAGAGGTACTCTTCCGATCTGAGACACATCCTGCCCAATTAGAATCAGTAAAGCCATGTAACTCCAAGTCCTCACCTGAAGAATATCTCAACCCATATCCAATTGTGCCACGCAAGTATCTCAAGATATGTTTAGCTGCAACAAGATGTATTTGCCTTGGTTCACACATAAACTGACTAAGTGCACTGACTGCATAGCAGATGTCAGGTCTAGTGTTAACTAGATACATCAATGAACCAATCAACTGTCTATACATAGTAGAATCCATTAGATCTGAACTAGCTGCAGCCTCCTTCAACTTATCTAGATTAGTCTCCATGGGTGTAGACATAGGTTTGCAGTCGATCATACCAAACCTTTTGAGAATGTCAATAGTATACTTGCCTTGACTTAGAATCATCTCATATGGCTTTTGCCAAACTTCTAAGCCAAGGAAGTAATGCATGAGACCTAGATTCTTCATCTCAAACTCTGAAGCTAACTCCTTCTTGCATTTTAGAATTAGGTGTTCTTCACCAATGATAATCAAATCATCAACATACAAAACCAGAATCAAAGCTTCACCTTTTACTACCTTGAAGTAGAGGTTAGAATCTGCATCATTCTTTGAGAAACCCAGACTCAATAGATAATGATCAATCCTTTCGTACCAAGCACAAGGAGCTTGCTTAAGACCATACAAGGCCTTCTTCAACTTGCAAACATGAGACTCCTTCCCATGCACCTCAAATCCTTCGAGTTGCTCAATGTAAACGTCTTCTTCTATTACACCATTCAGAAAGGCTGTCTTTACATCCATTTGGTGAATCTTCCATCCTCTAGATGTAGCAATAGAAATGATGGTTCTGACAGACATATATCGAGCCACAGGAGCAAAAGTTTCTTCATAGTCAACTCCCTCTTTTTGTGAGAACCCTCTAGCCACGAATCTTGCCTTGTGCTTCTCAATGCTCCCATCGGCTGCATGCTTGATTTTGAAGAGCCATTTAGAAGACACCACAAATTTGCCTTTTTGGCTTAAGTATGGACTAATACTCCTCAGTCATGGCATCTTTCCATACTTGTTGACTAGAAGCTTCTTTGACGCTTGAAGGCTCTGACTCAATGATCTGACTCATCAAGGCAACATAACTAGAGAACTTATGAAGTCTCTTGCTTTCTCTGAAAGCTCCTCTTGGAGCTGCAAAACTTTCTGCCTCCTACATTGTCCTATGAGCCCAAAGAGGTCTTTTCTTTCCAATCACAATATCTAAAGGCCCATCAGTAGGATCCAAGGGTTTAACTGGATCATCATCTTCTTTAGGTTCTGGAGCCTCCTTCTAATTCTCTGGAATATGGTCAACTTCCATATCTTGAGGAGGTTCTTCTTCTTCGATCTCCATAGGAGTGCCCTTGGATCTTCTAAAAGCAACATCTTCCTCAAATGTGACATCTCTACTAATCTCAATAGACTTCTGACCTGGAATGTAGATTCTATAGGCTTTTGATGTCTCACTATAGCCCACCAGAATTCCCTTCTTCCTAGAAGGTTCTAACTTTGTTCTCTTTTCCTTTGGAATATGAACATATACTGGACAACCAAAGATCCTCAAATGACTAACTTCTGGTTTCACCCCTGAGAATGCTTCTTTGGGAGTTTTATTCTCCAAGATCCTGTGGGGACTCCTATTCTGAACATAGACGGTTGTCCTAGATGCCTCAACCCAGAGAGAGATTTGCAGATCTTGATCATGAATCATAGCTTTGACCGCTTCCACAATAGACCTGTTTTTCTTTTCAACAATACCATTTTGTTGTGGATTATAGGGAACACTGAACTCCCTCTTAATCCCTGCTTCAATACAGAAATCACGAAATGTCCCAGAGGTGTATTCTCCACCATTATCGGATCTCAAAGCCTTGATCCTTTTTCCAGACAGGTTTTCAACCTGTGCTTTGAATTCTCTGAATCTTTCTAATACTTCTTCAAATTCTTTAGATCTCAAGAAATAAATCCAAGTCTTTCTAGAGTAATCATCAATAAAAATAATGTAATACAAGAAACCACTAGAAGATGCAATAGACATTGGACCACATAAATCAGAATGAATGAGATCAAGAATACATTTAGACCTACTTTCACTAGAATGAAACGTACCTTTTGTATTCTTGCCTAGGGCGCACCCTTTGCATGTACCTTCATGTTCCTGGTTGAATTTCGGAAGGCCGGTGACCATCTTCTCCATGATAGGTAATGCTTGAAAGTGAATGTGGGCCAATCTTCGATGCCAAAGATCACATATGCTGGAAGAGTTATGCAGAAGAGCTTGAAGGGGACGAGTGCATAGCCTGTAGAGACATTCATGTCTAACTCCAATTACCCGAGCAGTTTTGAAGTTGGAGTTCTTTGCCCATATAAGAACTTTGCCTTTAGAAAATGCAACTTGATAACCCTTGTCTTCTAAAGCTGAAATGGAGACAAGATTCCTCTTTATGCCTGGAACAAATAGTACATCATTCAACTCCAACGATATGCCAGAATCCAAGTGAAGAGAGGAGTTCCCAACTCCTTTCACAGAATACCTAGCATCGTCTCCAATAACAACTTGTTCACTAGAGTCATTCCCTACCAAGTTTGATAGATGCCCCTGAATCCGGTGATGTGCCGAGAGGCACCACTATCAATCAGCCAAGTGTTGTCATCGGTGGATACATTGCTTGACAGGGCTGAATAGAACAAATAATCACTCGAGTCCTTCTGTGGGGCCACTCCCTCAACATTTGCAATGGCAACCTGCTGCTTAGGTCTGAGAGGACATTCTTTAGCAAAGTGGCCATACTTGTCACACCGAAAGCATTGAACCTTGGACAAGTCTCGTTTCCTTTTGAAGGCAGGAGCACCATCATTTCCATTCTCTCGATTCCTCTTGAAGAACCCTTTCTTCCAACCTTTTCCTTTCTTCGATGAATGAGAGGCGAGGACATGTATTTCTTCATTCTTTGAACTTTGACCAATGCCCCTAGCCGTTAGTCTCAATTCCTCTTGAATGGAGACAATCCTTAACCGATCAAACTTGGGAAGTTTAGATCTTGCACTGATTCCTTGAATAAACGACTCCCATGATAGCGGAAGACCATTGAGAGCAAGCATAGTCAAGTCTTTGTCATCAATCATGTGACCAATTGTAGAGAGTTGATCTCTTATCTCTGAAATCCTCATGAAGTAAGTAATTACAGATTCTCCTTTTGCCATTTTCACATGATGAAGTTGTTGCTTCAATGCAAGTGCTCAACTGGTGTTGTTGATTTCATACATCTCTTCCAAAGTTGTAAACATCTCCCTTGTTGTATCCAACTTGAAGACAATCGGTACAACATGATCCTTGACGGAATCAACCAATACTTTCTTTGCTCTAGTATCTTTCTTCTTGCACTGCAACTTCTCTTCTTCCTCCTCAAGTTCGAGAACTTTTGTTTTCACAAACTCAGCCAAATCGTTCTCTTCCAATGTGAGCATGATCCTGAACCTCCATGATGTGTAGTTAGAAACTCCTTCGAGTCTATCCTCGATTTTCAGACCATTCACCATCTTGAAATTTGAAATAGAAGATAGACTGAAAAAGATTAGAGTGAGTGTTGCAAAATAAATCTGATCACGATCTTTTTCAAACCCGCTCTGATACCATGTTAGTGTTTCTTAGATCATATCATATAACAGAAGGTACTTAAAATATTGCAACACATAAGATAATAAACACAGCAAGATACCCTGAGAAAACCCTCCTCTTGAGGGAGAAAAACCCAGCAAATAATCCTCTTATATAAGGTAGAACAAGAGCAGAAATCTGCTTACAACTTAGGCCCAGCAATGGCCAATAATTGATACAATGAAATCGCACCTCTCCTAGATGCAAAATATACAAATGAATATGATCTTCCTTAAATTCTGACTGCTGCTATAAAGGTGCAAACTTCTGCTCTAGATGCAAATATGCTTGATGAACTTGAATGAATAAATGACAAGGAGAGACCTTGTATATATACAATTGAGGCACCTCCTCAATTAGGTCGGCCCCCTTTGAAGAATACATAAATATATTAATTACAATGTAGGTCAGCCCAATGAATAAACAAGACATGCAAACCATTATAGGGTTGGCCCTTTTTTATGTTTATCAAATATTAGCAATATAAATTAAATAGCCGGAAGGCTATCATTTAATTTATGCTTTCTCCTTGAAGCATGTGCAATGGAAGTGCAGCCCTAAGCTGCTTATAACATCAACTCCAAGAACCCACGCCAGGTGATGTTCCATCTTTCTATGTCCCTTTTCATATAAATGGATTATCATTGCATAACTGAACATTAGATTCAACAGATTCAACTAAACCTATGCTACTTGATGTAATACAAGAGTTGGAGTTTAATTTATCAGCAATATGATTTTCTATGCTATGGACTCCAAAGCAGTCAAAGTATGTCACCTCTCCAAGGACCTTGAGGTCATATCACCAGTAGAAAATTTAAGAATATACCATGAAAGGAACATCTTGTTCAACACTAAAAACCCTGCTGAAATTAATGGCAAGTTTGTAGCACTCATGCAAGAGGTGAGCACATATATGTTGATGAATGTGAAGGATTCAAAAGTTGAGCCATATAGTTTATTATACAATGATGAATGTTAGAAATGATTTGTAAAATGCACTTTCTGTTCTTACCTCACCACTGAGAAATGTTCTTCTTTTGTCCTATTGTCTAGTTTCTTTTATTGCACTAACTATTTTGCAGAATATGGGGCATTGATGCTAATTTTGAGATAATGAAAGGCATGGATGTAAAAGAGCTCAAAGTATTCAGATACTCTGAGTTTTTAATCAAGCAAAAGAAAATGCTAAAATGACAGAGAAACTCTAACAAAATTTTGGTTCGGATAGTTAGGAGCAATTCAATGCTTTCAACAAAGTGACTGTTCTCACAGAGAAAAATTGACAGGTAGACACCACAGCTGTGTCAATCATTCTTTCAACAATGCTATTACTCTGCATTGGTAAGTATGAGGTAGAGTTGATTTTCAGACATTTCATGCCTAGAAATGTTAAGCATTGACAATTTTTTGAGGATGACAAACAGATTGAAAGATTCCTTCTCTGTGAAGAGGAATTTGAGTCTCACTGTATTAATACAGCAGTGAAGGAACCTGAAGCAGACCAGTGGAGGATAAAACAGCAAAGAGAGATTGATCCAACTAAAGGTTCAAAATTCCAAGGAACTGAACTAGAAGAATTTTTGACAACTCAAACATTCCTTCAATAAGTGATGTAGGTGAAACAACAGAAATTAATCTCCACTCAGAAGTGGAACCTAAAGAGAGTAAAACTTGGAAAGATATACTCAAAACAGGAACATGATGCTTTCAGAAGATTGTTTCAGAAATATAAGGATGTCTTCAGGTGGAGCTACGAGGAATTGAAGACATCACACTGACATGATCAGTCATCTGATACCCACTAAGACCAGATGTTAATCCTTTCAGGTGAAGAAAAGGTTGGATAATCCTAAGTTGGTGTAATGAACACCCCTGATTTTTATTTATTTTTGATAACTCAAACATATCATAAATTTGCAAGTGCTAAGCATATACACTGCTGACATGAATTTGATAAAGGAAATCAGCAACCTTATATTCCTTGATAATAGTTTAAATAGTGGATGAATAACTCCATATCATTATTCAATGACAAATACAAGTTCAATGAGTTAAACCCAGATAAATACCTCAAAATGAAGCTAATTACAAACAAGGTATGACTGAAAACACTCATCCAAACTATGTTGCAGCATTGTTTACAAGTTTGACTGATGGCTGGTCTGATAATGGACTGTCACAGTCCCCAAACAGCACGTAAAATCTGCATACAATTACCAACATCGCACAAGAACATCTTCCCATTGTAATGATAGACCCAACATGCCTCCAACCTCTCTAAATCACTGATAATGGCCAAATATGAACAGCTACAGGCCTGTATTGAGCTGGATAAGCTACAGCAGGTCTGTAATGTACTTGCAGGTCATAGCACTCATCATAATCTTTGAAACCTACCCCCGGGGCTGATGCAAATGACATCTCCTAAGCATTCCAAACAGCTCACAAACACCCAACAGACTAGTATAACCACTGAAAGTTTCAAATAGCATGCCCAGCAGGTCTGATCATTATTTTGTGCATGCACAGGTCTGCTATCTTCCAGCCATACATCCAAACTGCACCTCATAACTGTCATCAAGCCACAACAATAATAAAGCATTGTCTAAACAACTTCGCTCAGAGCATAAAATTGAAAGAAAAGACTGCAGATTGGTTTCAGATTGGCACAGTTCAGGAAAACTAAGAGCTAGAGACAGGGGCAGCTGGAAATAAGTGCCCGGAACTCTCTCCAAAGTGAAGAAACCCAGTCATAAACACCTGCAACTGATGGACCAGACCTGAAGACTCCTGCAAATCACTACCGAGCACTCCAGAAACCTCTAAAATTCATTACCAAACCCTCCCAAAAATATGTATTCAAATACCTTGAATATTTTTATTTTTTTAAACCCTAGAAACCAAAAACTCCATGAAATACCAAGGTGATTCCTGCGTGAAATCACTCTACCAGCTAGGGAGGATCTTTCACCACCAAAACTAG
Source organism: Sequoiadendron giganteum (assembly GCA_007115665.2). NCBI lineage: Eukaryota > Viridiplantae > Streptophyta > Pinopsida > Cupressales > Cupressaceae > Sequoiadendron > Sequoiadendron giganteum. The sequence continues at coordinate 662,248,820 of CM021104.1, forward strand.
TGATTTGATGAGGGTTTGCATCCTCAATCAATCCTGGGAAGAAATTTTCCATTCACTCCAACAGCATTCTGTTATATGTGCAAACTTGAATAATGAAAATGAGAGCCCCACACCTCCTTTTATAGCTTTTTCACTGTTTTTTCAAAAAAGCGCCCTTTGTTTTTTCATTGCTTTTTCGAAGAAGTGTTTTTTTCTTTTTGTTGTTTTTTCGTTGCTTTTTAAGAAAAAACAATTTTTTCCTTTTTAAAATAACTTTGTCTAAGTCCCCTTTTCCCTAGGCATCCAATTGAAGGGGCATAACATAACTTCATTAAATTGAAAGCACTTTTTGCCTTTTTAACATAACTTTAGTGTAATAATTTAAATAATCCAAACCATTTTGCAGAAAGCACCACCAAGGCACCAAAAACCAAAACTAATCACACCAAGATGAAGCTGATGTTGAAGAATGATGTCAGGTGCCAAACGGTACTTACTAAAAATAGCTATGTTCTCCAAAAACTATGGAGAACAACCCAAAAGGCCCAAAATGCTACAAAGAGCATCATCACAAACCTAAAAACCAACTGAACTCCACACCACCACTGGATGCCAAGAAAACCCTAAATTGAGCTCTCCAAGAATGTTGGAACTCTCCCAACTCACTTGGAAACTTACGGAAAAACAAAGAAAACTGGCCAACACTCACGAAACAACATGGCGTAAAAATGGGGACAATACAGTTGGCACTTGCAATTGAGGCTGAATTGCAAAAGCTAATCAATGACAAGATTATGTTTTCAGGATTTTGATTGAAAAAATATGGAACGTGCAAGGGGAGGAGGCCTTTTGCTGCTTTGTTGACTTTAAAAAAGCCTTTGACACTGTGCCATGGGACAAGTTGTGGATTAGAATGGAGGAACTAGGAATTTCAAAGGTGCTTAGGGCGGCTGTTCATAGGCTATATGAACAAGTCAGAGCTAAAATCAGAACAAACGAAGGTATGTCCGAGTGCTTTGGCCGCGACATTGGGGTCAAGCAAGGGTGCCCGCTTTCCCCAATGCTATTTGGGCTTTACATTGACAAGCTGGAAGAGTGGTTAGACAATGGGGGTGGGGAAGGTATTCAATTGGTCAATTATGTTATAAAATTGCTCTTGTATGCCGATGATCTTATTCTAATCGTTAAATCAGCACATGAACTCAGAACACATTTGAAAGCTCTTGAATCCTTTTGTCAAGAAGTTGGGATGCAAGTGAACACTAGTAAAACTAAAATAATGATCTTCTCTTTACGAAGGAAAAAACAGAATATTAGCTTTATCTTCAAAGGCAATCCATTGGAAATTGTTGATGAATACAAATACCTGGGGCTAGACTTTCACCACAAGCTCAGTTGGGAAACTTGTAGAGCAAAAATGATCCAAGGGGGTTGGAAAGCGCTTTACTCTCTACATAACAGATGTAGAAATGTTGAATTATGGGATTGGAAAACTAAGAGGACATTGTTTGGCTTACTTGTGACCCCGGTGGTTTTATATGGGTGTGAAATTTGGGGCAGCAACATGTCAGATCAGAAATGGAGGCAAGTGGAAAGAATTCAAAAGCATCTAATTGTTAGCAGCCTTAAGCTCAAAACTGCAATACCTTATGAGATTTTATTAGCAGAGACAGGCACCTTCCCCTTGGAGGCTTTCGTGATGATTAGGTTACTAAGTTACCTGCAAAAGGTGCAAAACATGGAGAACCACCGTTGGCCTAAATTGATTGTAGAAGAAAAGCTGGATAGAAGAAAGAATACTTGGATGAAACAAAACAAAAAGTGGATGGAAAAGTGGGGTGTGAAAATGCAAGATTGTCCAAGTACAAATGAAGAAATAAAAAAATATGTGAAGCAAAAATTCAAAAATGCTATATGAACAAAACAATTAAGACGAAAGAAAGACTACTATATCAAAGAATTTAACCCCAAGGGGGACCATGAAGAAAAGGCCTATGTAGGAGCGAATATTAAATGGAGAGCAAAGATGTTGATAGCTCAGCTCCGGACTAGCTCACATCGTCTTAGATGTGAAACGAGCAGATGGTTGGTTCCTAAAGAAGAGTGGGAAGAAAGAATATGTCGATTTTGCGACATGGGATTGGTGGAGACAGAATGGCATTTTGTTATGGAGTGCTCAGCGTATAATGATATTTGGGCCAGCTATGCGGACACCTTACAAGTTGATAATTTGAATACCCTGTTTGAGGAGGAAAGGTTGGCCAAATCAGCAAACTGCATCATCAAAATTCACCGTCGTAGGGTTGACCTCGAGCAAAGAACTCAAATTGTTTAGGGTTTCCCCTTTTTGGTGGCAGTCTCGTGCTGTTCCTGGGTCCCATAGGCTGTTGTGGCCTCGTGGACGTAATTAAAATCTTTCATTTCATTTCATTTCAATCCTCTTGAATCACATTTTTAATACTTATGAGAGAAATTTTCCTTTGCATGGGCTTTCAGAACTTGAGCAGACTTTTTCTCAAACATAACCATCCTCTACCAGATATAAACAATTGATACAGATATTCACAAGAGCATAGAAATTGTTTATTATTGACAGCTTCTCTGAATATAATATAATCCTACTTACTTAGTAAGACCAACATAAGATAACACTTAGTGCTCCTTGGGATAGTTTTATGTATATTCAAATATCATTTGAACTTGTGAATGTGGAAGCAACATTCAAGAGGAAATGTGACGATAAAATAACTGTTGCAAAGCATAATGATCTTACTATGTTTACCTAACATTGCAGATAAATTGAACCATCTAAGGTGAGTTTTTGATGGATACCAAGAGTTTGTAGCATCACCATATTCAGAGTGACTCAATGCAAGCTGCCGGTACACATAATATCTAAGGATGGAGTAGACTGCAAGAGATTAGATGCAATTGCTCAAATTTCTCTCCCCCCAAAAAAAGGGATAGGCAAGTGCCATGAGTTTGGAGTATCACTAAGTCCTATGTGACTCAAGGCAAGCTGCTAGGACACATAGTATCTCAGGATGGAGTAGACTCCAAGTGGGAAGATGCAATTGCTCAAATTTCTCTCGACAGAAATAAGAAGATATCCAATCCTCCTTCATGAAAATAAGCTCCTTTGAAAGGTTCATACAAAAATTTACAAGATCATAGAGCCGATTGTCAAAGCATTAAGGGACAAGATTTATAATGGATGAAGACAAGAAAGGAGGCATTTGAGCAATTTTAAAAGGGCACTTGCAGATGCGCAGCTATTGGTAAACCTTGAATATGCAAAACCCTTTCGAATATTTTCATTTGCTTCAAAGCATGCAATAGCAAGCATTGTATTGCAAAAGAATGATGAAGGGCATGAGTAAGCGATTGCCTTTATAAGCAAGGCAATAAAATATGCAAAACTAAAGTATACGAAGGTAGGAAGGCAAGGCTATGCCTTGATTAAAGCTCTAAGACAATTCCACAAGTACATTTGGAATTGCACTATAGTGGCTTATGTGCCTCACCCCATGGTTGAGCATTGTTAGAATAATAATGTGCAAGTTAAAGAGGCAAATGAATCACCCAAATCCAAGAATTTGACCTGGAACTAAAACCACTAAATTAGTTCAATGCCAAGGTTTTCCAATGCTTGTTATCTATTGACCACTCTAATTGGTCATTAAATAAATCATTGAATTCATAACTTTCACCTAAATCATTTTTTTTTTAAAATAGTTTTTTTTTGTTTTGTAATACGACATGCTACACCTGTCACTCCACTCATCAATAGCTTGTAACTTTAACCAATTAGCCTGGGTTCAAACAAGACAAGTTTTGAAACACACACACAATGCCTAGACATGACCTATTCACTTGGGTCCATTGATTTGGACTACTTAAATATCCCAATCGGAGAATCCGGTTCATGCAGTTCTCCCAAAGGACTGTAGGCTTTATGTTATCGACAACCCATCAATTAGTTAGTATTATACAATTTTTATTCTCATTGAGATTTGAAGCTCAACCATCATGGAAATTACCAAAAATTATCATAGCATTCAATATCTAAAACATTTAGGATTTATAGCTCCATTCTTGAGGGTGTGCATCCCTTTGTAGGTTGTGTGCAAACCAAGACAGCAGTCTAACCAGTTGCCACCCACAAGACATGAGGACAAAAAACCTTATAAAAAATACTATAAACCGGAACACTATCAAGACACCTTTAACCTGTTAATCATTATAGTCTGATTTGTGATGTTGACATAGTTTATTGATAAACTTGTTGACCAACAAACCACTAACAATACAATCATAAACACATATCACAATGATAGGTGACTCTTTCTGTGAAATTACAACATACCTTATCCATCTATGGTATAATTCTAGCATAGTCTTAGTGGATTTATCATCATAAATAAATTTACAGATCATCTCAAAATAGGAAATTTCATATTCTATTTTGATCGCATGGTGCAATTCATTAGATCAACATTCTAAAACAAAATCACAATACCATCTCTGCCTTTCGACTGTTGTACCCATACAAAAAAATTGTATTGTGTCAAGTTCCAAGCTAAAATTTGTTGTTTACTGATCAAATTGTAAGTCATGTTTCAAAACTTGTCCAATCTACTGTCTTGTCATCCTTTTGTCCTTTTTGAATCTTCACAAGATCATGGAACTGAAATTTTTAAATCATTCGTCATGGCAAACAAGGATAGGTTGCTGCTAAAAAAATTGTCAAGGCTGGCATGCAAATGTGCACCTGATTGAAGGGAAGCATGTTTCGAGTTCCTAGCAATCAACACCTTTGACAAAGACAGCTTCAAAATCTGCTAAGTGTGAAGACAAAGTGTGCACGTTCGGGATAAGTTTTCACATTGATAAGAGGCACACATTTCAGGAGGCATTGAAAGCAGAAAATTGGCTGAGTTAAGGCACGTGCTTATGGATGAACAAAACCAGAGTTTCATTCCAAATCAGAAAGTATCTAACTCGTGAAGATAGGTGCACCCCTCATTGAAGGAAGTTCCAATTGAATTCAAACTGTGTTTGTATGCACCCCTCATTGAAGGAAGTTCAAGTTGAATTTATAGTGTATGAGTTTGCACCTAGAAGAGGTAAAGTCCAATATTCCAGTTTCCACTATAAGCTAGATGTGGGAGCTTGAACGATGTGATTATACAAAACAGGATTTGAATTTTCAAAGCAACATAGTATTGTAGTGCATGGCTATAAAGGTAGAAGGTCTATTTCAGCTCATATTGAAATCCACAAGTAAGGATGCACCAAGAAATAAGGATCAACATTTGCTTTTAGTTTCAAAACACATAGTGAAGGGCACACTTAATAGACAAAATGACACAATACACAAATGTGCATTTGGAGTGTAGGCGTACCTCATCAAAGAAAGATTCAATTCAAAATTCATAACGCATGTTAAAAGGCAAGCACAAATATAGTAGAGTGCATGTTTCAGAGGAAAGTCAATGAACAAGCATGCACCTAGAGAAATGGTGCACACAATATCAAAGGAAATTTAATTTCAACTTTAAAAGATTGAAGACCTGAAGACCTATACACAAGTGTGTTACAAATATAGTGGTACACCTAATTGTCAAAAATAAAAAATCATTTTCAACTTAAAGGTAAATGTCAATGTTCCACAAAGCCTCAAGAGGTGGGAACATGAGGGATGAGTCTCAAGGATGAGGTGACCACAAGCCTAGCTTTTGGCATAGCAAGGTCGAGGAGCAATGCCTTTGGTGCTTCCCTATCACGATACCACACAAACCTTCATGGCACGCACCATTTTCACTATTTTATCACTTTGTTTTCAATGACACCAAGTCCTTACTATTTTTGAAACTCAAGAGTGATTTGAATGGGGCTTAGATGCCTATTTATAAGTTTTTTGTGACTTCTTAGAGTGTGGGTGGTGCCCATAGACCATTAGGGTTAGGGTTTGTGGCACAACGATCCAAAAAACTCATTTTTTTAAATTGAATTTTTACTAATATTCCAAAAGGGATGCCAAGGAGTCTTGGGTATAGTCAAAAGATGCTTAGGAGTCCCCTAAACACCTCAAGATGTCACAAAGTCTCAACAACATCACCAAATCAAGGGGATGTCCTACAAATGTCCCCTCTTTGAGGAAGACATCCCAAAAACATCCCTAGGTACGTGGTGATGATGGTGGGACAATAAGGGAATGTTTGCCCCACATTCCAATGTCTCCAAAACATCCCCATCCTAGAAATTCCTAGTTTTGGGGGAGGACACATCCCTATGGAGCAAGGGTAAATGTCCATATACAAGTGCATGTTTGGTTATGAGGTGTGTGCTTTGTAAAGAGGTTTAAAATGCATATAAATCTAAATCAATGGACCACATTTCTAGGTGTATACCTTGTTAATTAGTGTACACCTCACCAAAGTTCAAATCAAAGTTTGAAAACCCCATGCAAAGGCACACATGGCATGCAAGGGTATGCCCCTCACAAGGGGGAAGCTCAAGTCTCCATTCCTAAATCAAGGTCATTGGTTCCCCTATCCTTAAAACCTGTCCCCCCATTCCAAGACTTTGTGTAGCATATCCTATATATATAGGAACTCAATAAAATGTTCCCCAAATTCAATAATATACTATTATGCATGTTTTCAAAGAATATTTGTACAAATCTATGTTAGAAATATATATAGGTATATATATATATATATATATATATATCTAATCGTCCCCTTGCTATCCCCTACCCTCACCAAAAATCATCCCCCCATCCTGAAAACTCAAGGAAACATTAGAGTTGACAATGAAGTTAATTTAATATTATGCTTGTATTTTGAAGTATGTTTCTCTCGTAAACATTAATATGAGAAACTCATAATATTCATCATTGCTACAAACAAACAAAAAATAGATCTTATATTTAGGTCCTGATAGAAAGCTAAAGGAAAACACAAAGAAGTCAAGGATATGTAGTGTACTACAACGCAAAAGATCACACATCACACCAAAGCCAAACACTTAAAGAAAATGATCATGAATTACAAGACATTTCATCAAGAACTCCCTATACAAACCTAAAGAGCATGCTTGTGCAAGTACTCTTGACACAAAAGAAGCAATTGACACCACCCACTATGCTGAAAATCTGAATCAAAAAATTAAAAAAGGCATCAAAATAACAAAGGTAGAAATCATAGTCATAATTAGTACAACTCCCAAGGTCAGTTGATTGTAAAATGCCGAATCTGTAATGAATGGAGACATTTCAAGAGAGATTGTCCCATAAATAATAGCAATACCAGACTTTATAGATCATGTGGGCCCAAGAATCATAATCATGTCAAATATCTAAATCAAGCATCCAAAGTGAATGTCAACATAATTGATGTTGCTGATGAAAAGTAAACAATGGTAATTACTATAGCACATGAAAAGAAGACTTGATATCCCAATCAGACCATGAAGTAGGAAAGTTTCCCCAAAGCAAGAGTGGAAGTTAAGAAGGTAATGGTCAAGGAATGAAAGAAAGTCCCATGATAAGACAAATATGAGGACCAATCAACTTGTGATGGACAAGGGGAATGCAGGAAAAGTCTTGCAACTGCAATGCATGTAACAGTAGCAGATGTATTGCAAAGCATTCCAGAACCTATGAATTTTATGACCATTTCTGCACCCAAGTCCCAACAGTGGCCCCTACATGGTGTAGGCGACAACACATTGAAGGGAAAACAATGGGGAAAACAAGAGCCAAAGATATAAGCTATAGTTGAGGCTCCATTGTTAGGCAACCAGGAGCCAACCCTATGCTCTTTACTATGAATCTACACATAAATCTGTAGTGGTGCACATGGAGACGCTTGGGAGAAATTTCGCAAGCACTATTGTGAATGGCAGTCTTAATGTCAATGTTCTTCCAAAGGATACTTGGAGAAGTCACAATAAGCCAACTATTTGGCCTCTAACCTCAATAGGTGGGAGAAGACCAATATTAAATAAAAGTGTTGGGCAAGCTGATGGCGAAAAAAGTATTCATCTGAAACTTACCCTTTTTGTTGTTGTCATCTCATTGGCAAAAGAAGGCCTGCAATGAATTGAAAGGTCTCAGTTGGTTGATAGCAGCCAAAGCCAATCACAATTGGAAGAAAAATATAATTTCCATTGAAACTAAAGGCCAAAAAATATGTGATAGATCTCAAGCATCAAGTGGTAAGCAAGGAACTTGCCTCATCAAACTCAAACTCTGAATATGAGCACTACAAAGGTGGAAACCAGGGTGCTAAAGAGTCAAAGAATGAAGGGATCTTGAAGTACAAGATAGTGCTTTGAAGATGAGACAAACTCCCTCAATAGTCTTTTCTATTGGCAAATGGAAGACTCTGAGGTGTTCCAGCTAGATTGTAATAGCATTGAATTTATGAAGATGGAGAAAGAAGGCTTGCAAAGAGATCTCTAGAAGCAAAAGTTAGTGAAGTGATGTTGAGTCCTTTAAGACTACCAACCTCCTCTCAAAGCCCTCAATGTGCCCTTAACCAATTTAAGATGGACCACAATTTAATGTCCTTTTGCTCGAAAAGATTTTAAGAATCATTCTAAGGATATGAAGTACCTGAAAACACTCACAACCAACCAATAGGGGCAGACTGAAATGCTCATAGTTCGACAGAACTATAATGCAGGAGTGGGAAAACAGATGGAGGTGAAACGCAACACCCTCTATGTGTTATCCAGGATGCCGACTTATTTAGTATTAAGGAGGGACTGTCTACTTCAGTAGCTTGGACTTTTCATTGTGTATATTGTTTATATTGTTTAAACAGTCAGGTTCCCAAGCTAGAGAGAATGTTGCAAATCTCAACTGCCATCTATATTTCGATGTTTGGTAGAAAGCCAAGTGAATAACGAACATACATGGCTTGCTCCTAAGGTCAGTTGCTACTTGATAGTGGAGATCAGTAATGCAAATTGGTGGTGGTGATGTCCTCCAGTGCCTCATCACTTTTGTCGTACCTAATTATAAGAACTTCCGATTACATTTGTTTTTTCCTTAGACTGCATGATTAGGGGGTATGGATCCAGTGATTTTTGTTATATTTCTTTCATCATTTTTATTTATAATGTTTGGACTAAAATCTGTGTACCCTTAGTCACAAATAACAGTGTATATGCAGAGCCCATAGGAGCAGGACTAAGTGCAGACTTAGTGTGAAATTTTTAAATGCCAAGTTGAAGCTAAAAGGCTTTTATTTTACACAAATTAGCATCTTGAACGGATGAATACCAAAATCTAAGTTCCTATTATCAAGGGACCATACAAATTGTCAAGTGCAGAAATCTTTATTAAAAGTATCAAAATGTGCAGTGGATAGTGTCGTCTTTCTAATATATGTATTCTACAAAAATCTTAAGTATGACATAATAGAAAATGTAACAAAAGTTCTAGTTGGAGTATTGAAAAATTGCCTATAAGGATTCACTGTTTATCTGCCTTGAAAGTTCAGCAAAAGCATAACATATACAAGTTTGTTCTTTGCTATTATAAATTAATAATTATAGAAATATTGTTATGTTTCTGATGAAAAAAGAGTTCGAGTAAATTACAGTGAATCCTCAATGACAAGACAGCTTAGAGGTTTGGTTTGTAGTTTCTGTGCTGCTTCAAGGAATCTGCAGTCACAAATAAAAACAATATTAGAGAGCTTATTATGTTAGTATAAGTTTCAACAAATTAATTTGTGAAATTCACATAGACACCATTGAAGCCAACTCAGCATCAATGCTCCTTAAGGTCTAACAAAACTCACATATCAGGTGATGGCTTGCCCTCCTTCACTTCATCTCCACCAATAATCACTGAAAAGGATTCCTTCCAACCTAAAAATTCATGCTAAAGTGTTCACTTTACCACACAGTAAAAGCCAACAGCTAACAACTAGGATGTCAAGAATACAAAGAAACCAGTTTCATCATAATTGGCTATCACAGGCAACAATCATGTAGTAAATGAAGTAAATGACTAAAAGAAGATAGAGTTAACCATGCTGATATGATAATTTTGCTTCAATATTCACCCTTGGTGAGTTGGAAGCCAGTGCCATATTTACACCATGACTATTTAGATGCTTGATTAGACGAACAGCACCAGGAAGAGGTTTCACCTTAGACCACCTGCAATTAATAAAGTCAAGTCTCACATCATCCAGAAACATTGTCTAGTCTGACTTTTTGCAACATGTTTCATACTACTAATGTACTTAACCAAGCCCTTATCTTGTCAGTACCTGTAATTGATGTATAATATAATTAACCAATTAAATTGGATTTCAGAAAGAAAGTAAAGTACAGAAATAGATTATCTTGCATACTATGCAACTTCTTCGTATGATATTATACTTAATGGTGAGATCTCCTCTTTCATACTAGCTTCATAAGGAAAATCACACTATTATGCCCAAAAGTGAACCATTTCATACCTCAGATTATTTGCCCTTAGGGAACAACTGTATAACCTGCTGATCTCATATTTCTTTGATATATAGTTACCCTTTCAGGAACAACTATATAATGATCTCATAATTCATATATATATATATATATACACCCCATACCCAATATTAGTTACCCTTCACAAACAACGACAGAATGATCTCATATTTCTGGCCATAGAAAACTAAAATTTGCATTGTGAACCACACTAAAATAAAGTGCCAGACAATGTATTTTTGGAGGGCTGTGCTCATGCTGTGTTTGCCTTCAGTTCCTTTTGTTGTGTGTTCTTGCAATGGATAAACCAGAAGTTCCAATCCTAACTCCATACAATTATTCTTAATGGAAAACATCAGCATGGAATTATCTAAGGCATTTTGGTTATCTACGCACATAGATGAAACAAATAATAAACCTGTGGATGCTAAAGCATAGGAGTTGGAAGACATTTATGATAGAGCTCTTGGTTACATTTGCATATTTGTGTCTCTTGATTTGCAACATCATCCCAAATCATGTACTACACCTAAGCAAGCATGGGACACACCTAAAAATTTGTATGGTAAAACTGACAAGATTAGAGGATATTAGATTGACAATGATTTGATGAATCTTGATCCTGATAGCTTTGAACATATCCCAGATTATATCTCCAAGGTTAAACAAGTAAGAACATAGTTAAATGATTGTATTTAAGATTGATAAAGAAGATTTACAATTGATTCTAAATGTGCTATCTAAGATTGGTCTTAAATATTAGGTTTTGGTTTTTGGGTCTCATACCCATCAACTTTCTGTAGGAGTTGCATATGTTGTGCCTATCTTTGATGCATTTTTCAATCTTCTAATTCAGGAAGTAAAGCTAATTCAAATGGAACTCATCAAGTCTTCAAGTAACATGCATTAATGGTAATCAAGCCTAAGGGGCAGAAAGAATCAAGGAATCTTGAAAAGAAACAAAAGAAGAAGAAAAAAGAACAAAAAGAAAAAGATCACAACCAAATTCTAAATTCTCTCCCTTAGAAGTGGATTCATCTAGAAATGAGATGCCCAAATGTGTATATTGCAAGAAACTTGGGCATGCTGAACATCAATGTAATTCAAAAATAGATTGACGAGCTGAAGCATCTTCTATAGAAGAATTAAATCAAATTGCCTTCACCTATGTCATAGGGTTCATCATTATATTCATCTTCTTCTAAAGAGCGTCATAAGGGGAAGGCACTTGTTGCTATTGCAAGTTCTTGTTCAAGGAAATGGCTTCTTGATACTAGAGCTTCACATCATATGGCTTCATCACAAACAATGTTTTCTTCATTCAGAACTTGTTTAAAGCCTCATATTCTAATGGGAAATGGTACCTCTACGAGTGTACATAGGAGAGGGTCTATAGACATGGGCAAAGGACCATTCAATGATATCCTCTATGTTCCTTCCTTGTCAACTAATCTCCTATCCATCTATCAGATTATGTATAGTGGGGCAGGTAAGAGAGTGGAGTTTACACTTAAATATGTGGTTATTCAAGATTTGCAGAGCAATGATATCATTACAATTGGGGAGGTAGAGGATCATTCTAGATTGTATACCTTCTGAGATTTCGCCCCTAATGATCTTTCAACTAACGTTCATACTCAAGTATCTAGTATAGACAGTTTTCAGGATGAGCAATATGTGTTGAAGTTATTGCAGCTTCGGGTTCATTCTTCCAGCCTGATCGAAGACATGAAATTGCATATAGCCCTTGGCTATTTATTTCATTGTGATAATTAAGTGAAGGGGCGCTTCACTTGGAAATTATATTATCTCTTAATGGGCTGACCCTCCTTGAAGTTCGCATTATTTATTTGTAAATATATTTTCCTATTGGAGGCCGACCTCCCTTGATGTATTCCCAATTGTGTATATATACAAGGTCATTTCCCATTCATTAGATAATCAAGTTCATTTATCATATTTGCACTCCTTGCAGAAGTTCGCACTTGAGCAGCTTGTCATTATCTTGAGCAGCAGATCAGAAGTTCGCACTTGTGTAGCAAATCTTCATCTTGAGCAGCAGATCATTATATTGTTACAGCTGATTGATTCCAAGGAGAAACATATTTATGTTGTAACTTCGCATCTAGGAGAGGTGCTATTATTCATTGTATCAAATTCAGCCTTGTGTTGGACCTGAGTTGTAAGCAGATTTCTGCTCTTACTCCTGAAATATATAAGTGATATATTTGCTGGGTTTTTCCCCTCGAGTTGGAGGGTTTTCCCAGGGTATCTTGTGGTGTTCTTTGTCTTATGTGTTGCATTTTTTTATTGCTTTCTTTTCTGATCCTAAATACTAATATGGTATCAGAGCGGGTCTGAGAGAAGAAGTAATCAGATTTGACTAAGACCACAGATTTTAGGAGAATTGATTTTGGCAAATTTTGGTGGTATGATCTCAGTCCTTGCAAAGGACGATTTTGTGCATTGGAGGACGCCTCTCTTCATCATTGTCTGAGTCGACCTTGCTGGTGTTTAGAAGACATGTTGGAGGCTCATATAAGGCTGGACGCACTTGCTACAGGTGCGATTTCATTGAGAACAGTCAAATAAATTATTAATAGATATTTATCTGTATCACACAACATAAGGGCTAGGCGCAGCATCTGGAGATCAGGCACAGCCATACCAAGAAGTTTTGAATATTCTTATGACTTCTGCAGCATATAATTCCAGGTTTCTTTCATGGCATGTTGAGTCTTATGCATTATTGTTAGTATGAAGTATAGGTGCAGTCATTAGAGCACTTCATGAACATTGATGCATTTAATTTCAGTCTTATGATAAGCATTGTAATCAGACTTTGAGGGCATTGGTCATGGCCTGAGTTGCTGTATGCCTTAGAGTGTGGGAGTTGCTTGAGTCGTAAGTGTTGACAGTGTACATTGCTTTTAAAATCTGAGTCTAATCATTTGTAGAAGCAGTGTTAAGTCAAGTTATCATGATACCTTATGTTTTCCAAGTTTGGTGTCATGTTGTATATGGAGGTGTTGTGAGAGACTTTTTTGCATGAGTTGAAGTGTTGTTTTATGAGTTTACTTCTGTGAAGAATCATGTGAAGAAGATTTGAAAAATTATTGAGAGATAATGAGCAGATCCCAGGAAAGATAAGTGCAGTACTTAAGGAGATTCTGATGAGATAAGTATTTCATGTTAAATAATGTTCATGAATTTTCTTTTTGTAGTTATTAATTCATGCTATAACATTGAGATAGTAAATCATGTATGCTTCTAACTTTCATATTTTCTCTTCGAGATAGTTGAGTTCCATGAACTTTTAGTAATCTCTCTCTATAATGCTTCCAAGATGGATCGAGAAGCAAGAAGGTGATGAGAGATCGCATAGAGAGGAAGAGCTTGAGGCATCCTGTGAGGAAGTCATGTCGACTAGAGAAATGGTCAAGCATGGAATCATAGCTTGCAACCAGGCAACTGAGTTGGTAGCTGAAGACATCTCTCGAAGAGGAAGAACAAATTTGGGTTGTCATTGTAATCAGTTTCTTTGAAGAGGAGGAATTAACCTTCATAGGGAGTCTGATGCAACCTTGGATGAGGAGGTCAAGAGGTTGATGTAAGTACTTGGAGATTCAGAGGGAGTCTACTAAACCAAAAGAGGATGGTGATTTACTTGAGCCTGTGGAACCTACTGATGAGCCTACCGACATTGTTATTGGTAGAAAGAGACCTCTATGGGCTAGGAAAACAATGCAGGAGGCAAAAAAGTTTGCAGCCCCTAGAGAAAGCAGAAGACCTCTGAAGTTTCCAAGTTATGTTACATTGATGAGACAAATCTTTGAGTCTGAACCTTCCAGTGTTGAGGAAGCTACTAGTCTGCAAGTATGGAAAGATGTTATGGTTGAGGAGTATCAATCCATCCTCATGAATGATGTTTGGGACATCATACCTAGACCTGAAGGCAAATCAGTTGTATCTCCTAAGTAGCTCTTCAAGATCAAGCATGCGATTGATGGGAGCATCGAGAAGTACAAGGCTAGATTTGTGCTAGAAGATTCTCTCAAAAAAAGGGAGTAGACTATGAGTAAACCTTTGCTCCAGTTGCTCGTCAAGACCATCATTGCTATTGCAGCATCTAGAGGATGGAAGATACACTAGATGGACGTGAAGACAACATTTCTAAATGGTGTGATCAAGGAAGAGGTATACATTGAGCAACCTGAGGGTTTTGTGGTTCATGGGAAGGAGTCTCATGTTTGCAAACTGAAGAAGGCTTTATATGGTCTTAAGCAGGCTCCACGTGCTTGGTATGAGAGAATTGATCGATACTTGATGGGCTTGGGCTCCTCCAAGAATGATGTTGATTCAAACATGTACTTCAAGGTAATTGATGGTGAAGCATTAATCTTGGTTCTATATGTTGATGATCTAATTCTTACTGGAGAAGATCACCTCATTATCAAATGTAAGAAGGAGCTAGCTTCTAAATTTGAAATGAAGGATCTTGGTCTCATGCACTACTTCCTTGGTTTAGAAGCTTGGCAGAAGCCGGAGGAGATTATCTTGAGTCAAGGGAAGTATACTATTGACATCTTGAAGAGATTTGGTATGATTGATTGCAAATCCATGTCTACACCTATGGAAACCAATTTTTAGAAGCTTAAGGAGGCTGCAGCTAGTTCAAATCTAGCGGATCCTACTATGTATAGGCAGTTGATTGGATCTTTGATGTATCTAGTCAATACTAGACCAGATATTTGCTATGCAGTGAGTACACTTAGTCAGTTCATGTGTGAACCAAGGCAAATACATCTAGTTGCAGCAAAGCATATCCTAAGATACTTGCGTGGCACAGTAGGATATGGCTTGGATATTCTTTTGGTGTAGACTTGAAGTTGCATGGATATATTGATTCCGATTGGGCAGGGTGTGTCACTGATCGGAAGAGCACCTCTGGATGTTGTTTCAGTTTGGGGTCTACGATGATCTCCTGGTGTAGCAGGAAGCAATCTTCAGTGGCACTAAGCACCGCAGAGGTCGATTATATTGCAGCTTGTGTGGCAGCTAGAGAAGCAGTGTGGCTTTGGAAGCTCCTTGCAGGATTGTTTGGACAATCGATGGAGCCGACTGTCATTCATTGTGATAATCAAAGTTGTGTGAAGCTTTTTGTCAATCCAGTGTTTCATGACAAAACCAAACATGTTGAGATCAAATACCACTATATCAAAGATATGGTATTGAGGAAAACAATCCGGTTGAAGTATATCAGCACTGATGAGCAGACGGTAGACATTCTCACCAAGCCTCTTGCCAGAGTAAAGTTTGTGTACTTTCAAGACAAGCTTGGTATTGTGGAGAATGAAGCCCTAGCTGAGAAGGAGTCTCAGCATCAGTGAGCTTCAGATTTGCTTTAATGCATTTCTCTCTGTTAGAGAGATTTGAGGTGCAAGCCCTTGTTAATGCATTTCTCTCTATGAGAAAATTTCAAGGTGAAAGCCCTTGTTTCCACCCTCTGGGAGAGCCATGGTGGATGTCATGTGTGTGACACCATGACAACATCACATGAGAGAGTTCGTGATGATATTCTTGTACTTGTGCTTTTCACCCTCTGGGAGTAGCCATGGTGAATGTCACGATGAGGTGACGATATCACAATTGAGTGATGGGCACTTATGTACATTTGCCATACATGGGAGAGCCATGATGGTTAATATCACGATGAGGTGATATGTGTTAGTTTTATGATCAGATTAAAGATACAAAAATTAATTCAAATTTCAATACAAGAACACAACCAATACCTTGGGAAAACCCTCCAACCTGAGGGAGAAAAACCCAACCAATATATCTCTTATATATTGATTGAATAAGAGCAGAAATCTGCTTACAGCTTAGGCACAAAACAATGCCAATTCAATACAATAAATAATAGCACCTCTCTTAGATGCAATACACAAGAGAATATGATAATCTCCTTGAAGTCGATCTGCTGCTTCAAAATGACGAACTGCTGCTACAGAATGAACTTCTTCTAGAATGTGAATCTAAACTTAACTTGATGATTAAACACAAATGAAAGGATTCATATATATAGGCAACCAAATGAATTCGCACCTCTTCACCAAGAGAGGTCGGCCTATAGAAAAGACGTCTTTGTGGAGAGGCGCGATTTTCTAGAAGGAGTTGGCCTTTATTAAATTTAATATTATTCATTAAATCATTTTTTTTATTTACAAATGGATGAAGCACCTCTTCATGTATTAAATCGATGATATAAATTTAAATAGCCTTGAGGCTATATTTAAATTTATTCCCTCAAATCGAATCTGGAAGTATGGAACCCGTGGCTACTTTATCATCAACACTCCCTCTCAGCTAGGGAGGAATACTTCCACCTGTACAAGGTATATCACCTCATTGTGATGTCAATCAACATAACTACATCCATGTGAGAAAAGAGCTTATCACCTCATCGTGAAAGCATATCACCTCATCATGATATCAACCATCATGGCTACCTCCATAGATGGTATGTACAAGTGCTCATCACTCAAAGTGATGTTGTCACCTCATCGTGACTTTCACAATGGCTCTCTCAGAGGGTGAAACACAAGTACAAGTGAATCATCATGGACTCCCTCACGTGATGTTGTCATGGAGTCACACACATGACATCCACCATGGCTCTCCCAGGGGGTGGAAACAAGGGCTTTCACCTCAAATCTCAAAGAGAAATGCATTATCAAGGGCTTGCACCTCAAATCTCTCTCAAATAGAGAAATTCATTAAAAGAGGATCACTGATACTGAGACTCCTTCTCAGCTAAGGCTGGATTCTCCACCATACCAAGCTTATCTCGAAAGTACTCAAACTTTATCCTTGAGAGAGGCTTGGTGAGAATGTTTATCATCTGCTCATCAATGTTGATATACCTCAACTATATAGCTTCCCTCAATACTGTATCTCTGATATAATGGTATTTGATCTCAACATACTTGGTTCTGTCATGAAACACAGGATTGACAAAAAGCTTCACACAGCTTTGGTTATCACAATGAATGATAGTAGGCTCCATTGATTGCCCAAACAATCTTGCAAGGAGCTTACGAAACCACACTACTTCACGAGCTACTACACAAGCTGCAATGTACTTGGCCTCTGTTGTACTAGATGCTACTAAAGACTGCTTCCTGCTGCACCAGGATATCATAGTAGATCCCAAACTGAAGCAACAACCAGAGGTGCTCTTCCGATCAATAACACATCCTGCCCAATCAGAATCAGTAAAACCATACAACTTCAAATCCACACCTGAAAAATATTTCAACCCATATCCAATTGTGCCACGCAAATATCTCAGGATATGTTTTGCTGCAACAAGATGTATCAGCCTTGATTCACACATGAATTGACTAAGTGCACTCACTGCATAGCAGATATCCGGTCTAGTGTTGACTAGATACATCAATGAACCAATCAACTGTTTGTGGATCATGGGATCCACTAGCTCTGAACTAGCTGCAGCCTCCTTCAACTTATGTAAGTTGGTCTCCATAGGTGTAGACATAGGTTTGCAATCAATCATACCAAACCTCTTCAAAATGTCAATGGTATACTTCCGTTGACTTAGAATCATCTCATCTGGCTTTTGCCAAACTTCTAAGCCAAGAAAGTAATGCATGAGACCAAGATTCTTCATTTCAAACTCAAAAGCTAGCTCCTTCTTACATTTGAGAATGAGGTGTTCTTCTCCAGTGATAATCAAATCATCAACATAAAAAACCAAAATCAATGCTTCACCATTAATTACCTTGAAGTAGAGGTTTGAATCTGCATCATTCTTTGAGAAACCCAAACTCAACAGGTAACGATCAATCCTTTCGTACCAAGCACAAGGAGCTTGCTTAAGACCATACAAGTCCTTTTTTAGCCTGCAAACATGAGACTCCTTCCCATGTACCTCAAGTCCATCAGGTTGCTCAATGTAAACCTCTTCCTCTATTACCCCATTCAGAAAGGCTATCTTGATATCCATTTGGTGAATCTTCCATCCTCTAGATGCAGCCATAGCAATAATCGTCCTGACAGAAGTATAACGAGCCACTGGAGCAAAGGTTTCTTCATAGTCAACTCCCTCTTTTTGTGAAAACCCTAGCCACGAATCTAGCCTTGTACTTCTCAATGCTCCCATCAACTGCATGCTTGATCTTGAAGAGCCATTTAGAAGATACCACAGATTTGCCTTCGGGTCTAGGAACAATGTCCCAAACATCATTCTTAAATATGGATTGATACTCTTCAGACATAGCATCTTTCCAAACTTGCTAACTAGAAGCTTCCTCAACACTAGAAGGCTCTGAATCAATAATCTGACTCATCAAGACTACATAACTGGAGAACTTATTAGGTCTCTTACTTTCTCTAAAGGTTCCTCTTGGGGCTGCAAAACTTTCTGCCTCCTGCAAGATTTTCCTGGCTCAGAGAGGTCTTTTCCTTCCAATCACAATATTTGTAGGCCCATCAGTAGGTTCTGAGGGCTCGACTGGATCATCTCCTTTAGGTTTTGGAGCCTCCCTCTGAATCTCAAGAACAAGGTCAACTTCAATATCCTGAGGAGGCTCTTCATCATTGATCCCCATATGAGTGCCCTTGGATCTTCTGAATGCAATATCCTCCTCAAATGTGACATCTCTACTGATCTCAATTGTCTTCTGACCCAGAATGAAGATTTTGTAGGCTTTTGATGTCTCACTATAGCCTACCAAAATTCCCTTCATACCAGAAGGTTCCAGCTTTGTCCTATTTTCCTTTGGTACATGAGCATACATATGACATCCAAAGATCCTCAAATGACTTACTTCAGGCTTCACACCTAAGAATGCTTCTTCAGGAGTTATATTCTCCAAGATCCTATGAGGCCTTCTATTTTGAACATAAACAGTTGTCCTGGATGCTTCAGCCCAAAGGGAGGTTTGCAAGTCTTGGTCATGGATCATGGCTTTGACTGCTTCTACAATAGATCTGTTCTTTCTCTCCACAACACCGTTCTGTTGAGGATTATAAGGAACGTTGAACTCCCTCTTAATCCATGCTTCAATGCAAAAGTTACGGAAGATAATAGAAGTGTACTCTCCTTCGTTATCGGATCTCAAAACCTTGATCCTCTTTCCGAACAAATTCTCCACCTGAGCTTTGAATTCTTTGAATCTCTCTAATATCTCCTCAAATTCTTTAGATTTCAAGAAATAAATCCAAGTCTTTCTAGAGTAGTCATCAATAAAAATAATGTAATACAAGAAACCACTCGAGGACGCAACAAACATTGGACCACATAAATCAGAATGAATAAGATCTAAGATACATTTGGATCTACTTTCACTACTATGGAATGGACCTTTTGTATTCTTACCCAAAGCGCAACCTTTGCAGGTTCCTTCATGCTCCTGATTGAATTTGGGAAGGTCGGTGACCATCTTCTCCATAATAGCTAGAGCTCGAAAGTGAAGGTGAGCCAATCTTCGATGCCAAAGATCACATACACTTGAAGAATCATGCACTAGAGCTTGAAGGGGACGAGTGCATAGTCTATAGAGACACTCATGTCTAACTCCAATAACCCGAGCAGTCTTGATGTTGGAGTTCTTTGTCCATATAAGAACTTTGCCTTTTGCAAATGCAACTTGGTAACCCTTGTCTTCCAAGGCTGAAATGGAAACAAGGTTTCTCTTGATGCCTGGAACAAATAGCACATCATTTAACTCCAAAGAAATGTTGGAATCCAAGTGAAGAGAGGAGTTCCCAACTCCTTTCACAGAGTAACTAGCATCATCTCCAATAATGACGTGTTCACTGGAATCTATCTTGACCAAATCAGATAGATGCTCCCTAAATCTGGTGACGTGGCGAGAGGCACCACTATCGATCAGCCAAGTGTTGGTGTCGGTAGATACATTGCTTGACAAGGCTTAATAGAATAGGTATTCACTTGTATCCTTCTGCATGGAGGCTTCATCGACATTTGCAATGGTGGCCTACTGCCTAGGCTTGGTAGGACATTCCTTTGCAAAGTGACCATACTTGTCACATCGAAAACATTGGACCTTGGAGAGGTCCCTCTTCTTCTTAAATGCGGGGCCACCATTAGCTCCTTTATCTCTATTTCTCTTGAAATAACCTTTCTTCCCATCTTTCCCTTTCTTCTTGGAGGATTGAGTGGCAAGAACATGAATGTCTTCATTAACGGAGCTTTGCCCAGTACCTCTTGCAGCCAACCTAGATTCTTCTTGAATACAGTCTGCCCTCAACCGATCAAATTTGGGAAGTTTCGATCTTGTACTGATTCCCTGTATAATCGATCTAATTCTAATCTTGATTTCCTTTGTAGTCTATGTCGTCGCTCTGCATATCAAATCGCCAATCAAAATGTCGTTGGACTAGTTGGCCCAATTAATTTTGTTCACTATGTCGGCTTTCTGTTGAAACCCTCATTCACATTGTCATAGCTCTTGGAGAGGTTCACCTTTACATTATGACCATCGATTTGTAGTCTTCGCACCATAATCCATCATTCCTCATTTAATCTTTCAACTTTAAAACACAGCCGTCAAATTAATCTCTTTTAAATCTTAGCCATTGATCTCCATCGCACATTATATGTCAATCGCATTTTGCCTAGCGTTGTTTTATTCACAACAGCGATGCAAATAAAGTTATAAACAATGCGATGCAATTGTATGTCACCACCTGTCCTTTGGGACACTTGTCCACCTTATCGCTCCATCGCAGTTATAAGACTGAGGGCCCACCATTGCCTTTCATCGCACATCGCCTTTATGCCTTACACCTAAGGAATGAAAAACGCAATGTGATAGGCTCGTGCAATGCAACCACTGAAGGCCACCTATCCAAGCTGATGTCACCATCCACTAACACTTTGTCCATCACATATCGCTAATAGCCTTGGTTGAAGCAAGTATAAATTATGATGTGAAGAACACATGCGATGCAACTATATCTCGACACCTGGCTATGCTAACATCATGTTCCACTAACTCCTTACTATCACACATTGCAGAAAACCTACTCCCGTTTGCTTCATAACAGCGATGTGAAGCAAAGATGTGATGACTGTTCAATCTCCTCCATTTGTTCTATGTCGTTGATCTGCCTCTATCACATATCGCTCAAAGCATATTTTGAGGTAAACTTCAAAGAGCAATGCAAAGAACTTGAGCGATAGTCGTCTGATCTTCCATCCTTCATCCTTTATCGTTGAACTTCTTAATTGCATATTGCACAAACACTAAGCCACGGTAATATACAAAGCGTGGTACGAGGGGACAACGCGATAGCCATCCAATCTTCAAACATAGATGCGCACCATTGATCTTCCTTGAAGGGCATATCGCACATTGCAAATTTAGCATGGTCGCAATGAACTCAAACACTGATGTGACGAGTTGTCGCAATGCAAACTCCGTTGAACCAATAGGTAGCACTCGGTAAAGGGGTCGATTATATTGACGACACACATGGCACAAGTTGTAACTTATGCAACCCGCTACTGCCAACAAACAGTCAACTCCAAAATATAAAACCTGATCAACGCCATGACTGCAACACATAGGGTTTATCTGCAAAACCCTGGTTCGACCAAAGAGCAAAAACAAAACAATTTTGAGCACATTGCATGTCTTCAAATCATGTGAACCACACCAATCAAATCCACTCAAAAAACCCATATCAAATCTGGCCTTAGTTTTCTCCTTTGACTTATGGAAGTAACCTTTGTAAAATTATGGCAACTTCGCAACTTTTGAGCAACTTTGCAGTATTTGCAAAAGCATGCTTTTCTCTCCATCATACTTCACCAACTCTTCAAAAAACTAATCCACTGAGCTCAATGACATCCCCTTTGACATCAATGACAACATTATGCCAACAATCTCCCCCTTTGTCATTGATGTTAAAACCAAATTCTCTATCTGCTCTGTACCAATTCATGCTCTTGTACCAATTGAACCAGCACTGTATCACCCAACTGAATTGCAATGTACCAATTTTGACAAAACCATATGAGTGCATGTACATAACAGCTCCCCCTTAGACATATCTCCTCTTCTTGCTCAAATTCTCTACTTGCTCAATTGCATGAGCATTTGTACATTCTCTCCCCCTTTAACATCAATGGCAAAGGATCTCTCCATGCATCTATTGAAACCAATTAGTCTCTCCCCCTTAGATTGATACCAATTGATATCAATTTGTGCTACTATTCTCC
Source organism: Sequoiadendron giganteum (assembly GCA_007115665.2). Lineage (NCBI taxonomy): Eukaryota > Viridiplantae > Streptophyta > Pinopsida > Cupressales > Cupressaceae > Sequoiadendron > Sequoiadendron giganteum. Next base: position 662,271,570 of record CM021104.1, read on the forward strand.
TCCTTTGACTGACTATTCAAAGAAAGAAGAGGTTCATAAATCTGCAACCATCAAGTCATTAGAAATTTGTAAAATAAGTTGACCTAACTTGATTTCTCCTTCTTTTCTAGGGATGAATTAAGTAGCTATGAAGCTCCCCCTGGACTTATGCCCTATCACTAAGATTCAGTGATATGATGTGGGAGCAATTACTCCCAACTTTTGTTTCAAATATTCAAATTGTTCCTTGGGAAGAGGCTTGGTGAATATGTCTGCAACTTGATCTTTGGTTGGCACATACTCCATGGTGACTTCCTAATCTACAACCTTCTCTCTTATGAAGTGATATTTAATTGATATGTTCTTTGTCCTAGGATGCATCATTGGGTTCTTTGAGATGTTAATTGCACTTGAATTATCACAAAGAATAGAGATAGATTCTTTGTACTCAACCTTGATGAATTTGAGTGTATACTTCATCCACAAAACTTGAGTACAACATGCTATAGCTGCTATATATTCTTCTTTTGTTGTAGAAAGAGTTACAGATTCTTGTTTTTTTCTCATCCAGGAAACAAGTTTGTTTTCCAAGAAGAATGAACCACCACTAGTGCTTCTTCTATCATCTGCACTTCCTGCCCAATCAACATCTATATATGCAATTTAAGTGAAATCTTTGCTCTTGGGATACCACAATCCATAGTCAACAGTATTTTTGATATATCTGAAAATTATTTTTACTGCATTGATGAAATATACCGGCCAATTTTTTTCAATTTTTCCACAATTCAATTCACCCATTAACGTTATGAAAACTCAATCCAACTAAAGGGAACCCTTTCCTCTGATCAGCCCAAATCCCAATGCGGGCAAGGTTGAGAGCATACTCGAAAGGGGATCGTTAGCATTGCTAAAACTTACTTGAAGAGTAATAGAAAGGAAATACAATCACTCAACCACTTATTCAGCGGGAGGACTGAAATGGAAAATACATTACTGAAAGTAAGATGCAACTCGACCACTTATTCAGCGGGAGCATGTTGACGGCTCAACCGATCAACAAATGATGAGATAATGCATTATATTAAGCAAATAGGCCGCAAGCCGGCCTCTTCCACTTGTTCAGCGGATGATGCAATAATTAAAATCTGAGCTACAGACTGAATGAGACTAGTCTCTTCCACAATCGTGGGAAGTGGCAAATAATTCAAAGATGCTGATAGTACTAATGTTCAGCTTACAATATTATGGAATCACCTGTCATCAAGATCAAGTATATAAAGTTGCAGTAAAATGGAGAGACTCTCCTACCCTTTCCTTGACTCCCCAAACTCAAATCCCAGCTCACAGACCCAACTTTAACAATCTGGTTATGACAGACCTGCACTGAAAATGCATGAACAGCAACACAGAAATTTACTAGAATATTGGTAACTCTCTCAAAACTCACTCAAATCTCATGAGATAAAATGCAACACACTCCAAAACTGATGGCGCCCAAAATGGAACCACAAAACCAACCCAAATGCTCCATATTTATTTGGCACACAAAACAAGGCACTTCCAAAATGGTATGGCCCTCAAGAAGGGGCGATTTTGCTCTAGAAAATCCAAAACATGGAAATAAAATCTAAGAATTGGTGGAAGGGGTCGCCTCAACCAGCCAAATACATCCCTCAACTACCCATAAGCAGAATTAAATCACTCTCAAACTAATAAGCAAAAACCCAGTTCAGCCACAATCAATACAGCAACTGTAAAATTCGACTGAAATACAAGAACTCAATTGCAAAATGCAAGACAACTCTAAAGTAACCTATTCTCAACTAGTTGCTATCTCTCAAGCAAGAAGTTAAGCCAGCTAGGAGGTGTGCATCCCTCGAAGCAACTCTGACACCATTTCGGCAACATAACAATACTGAAAACATAAGATGAAAAACATGAAGAGAAGCAACTCCTTATATAACTTGTGAGGAACACCCTAGAAGCTTCTAGAAAGTACGCCAAAACCCAAGAGTCAACATATTTTTGAATTTCCAAGTTGACTCGCCTTCTCACAAAGTTGGCGTCCCTTTTTGTCAATGAAGTAATTCATTGTTTTATTAATAATCCACCTTCCTCAAGTTGGCGTCCTTTTCCATAGTCCACTTTATCAATTCTGGAAATATTTCACTTAACCCCATGATGAGTCGTCCACCCATGAAGACCCCTTTTTAAAACAACTTAAAAGTCATTAGACTAGGCCAAGGGACATAATATTAAAATATAGCATTATTAAAATAACTTATCTCTCTTGGAAAAGCATCCCAAAGCCAAATCGAATTTTGCCAACTGAACTGCTTGAAGAGGAAAGCCAAGGGTACTAATACCAACAGGGTCACTGCCAGAAATAGAATTTACTAAAAATAGTAAATTCAAGAAGTTGCTCAGAACAGCATGCCAACTATACTGTTGCGAAGCCTTCAGAAAACCTAGAAAGAATCCACAAACAGAACTTCAAAATTCCAAGGGCAATCTTCTGAAAAAGCTAAACAACCTCTGCTAGAGAAGGAAACCCTAATTTCCACATCCGAGTAGCCTACGGGTCTCGGAAATAGGCTAACGGTCCTCACCAAGATCACTGTTGAGAAGGGGACATTACAATTGACATGAGACTCCTTAGGAGCAGCTTGAAACCTTGCAACCATACACACTGCTTGCATAATATTTGGCCTTGATGCAGTTAGGTAGAACAAACTTTCTATCATTGACCTATACATTGTCTAATTTGCATCTGGGGATTTATCTATTTTTCTCAATTTACATCCAGTTATCATGGGGGTACTAGCTGGTCTATTATCTTCCATTCCAAACTTTTTAAGAATTTCCTTAGCATACTTAGTTTGAGATAGAAATATCCCATCATCAGTCTATGCTATCTGTAAACCAAGGAAAAATGATAGTTCTGGCATTGACATCTCAAATTCATCTTGCATTTGAGCAGCAAATTCTTTAAATATTTTGTCATTGTTGCCACCAAATATGATGTCATCCACATATACAACAACAATAATCATGCACTCACCTTCAAATTTGAAGTACAAATTGTTATCTGCACATCCCTTTTTGAATCCTTCTTGCTGTAGATACTGGTCTAATCTTGAATACCATGCTCTAGGTGCTTGTTTTAGACCATACAATGCTTTCTTCAGTCTGCAAACATAATCTTCTTCTGATAGCTAAAAACCTTTTGGCTGTTCTATGTAAACTTCTTCTTCAAGGTTTACATTGAGAAAAGAAAATTTTACATCCATTTGATAGACCTTGAACCCGTTATAAACTAAAAATGCAAGAAACATTCGGATGGCTTCTAATCTTGCCACAAGTACAAATGTTTCTTCAAAGTCTATGCCTTCAACTTGTATATATCCCTTGCACACCAGCCTTGTTTTGTTCCTTATTACAACTTCATCTTCATTGAGCTTGTTTCTAAACACCCATTTAGTACCTATCACATTTTTGCTTGGGGGTCTATCACATTTTTGCTTGGGGGTCTAGGAACTAACTCCCACGTTTTGTTCTTCTCAATCTAAATCAGCTCTTCTTCCATGGCCTTTATCCAGCTCTCATCCTTGCTAGCCTCAACATAGCTTTTAGGTTCAATTTGAGACAAGAGAGCAAAGTTTACTTGTTCCTTATTCTTTGCAACTCTTCTCCTTGTCTGAACACCCTCATTTTTGTTGCCAATTATTTGATCTGTAGGATGATCCTTTTGAACATATTTTGCAGGTGCTTTTTCATTCTCTTCTTCCGTCTCTTCATCAACAATCTCTTCTTCACATTCAAATTCATCTTCAAAGCTATCTCTATTAGACTTAACATGCTTCAAATCTTCATCAATCTTGACATTTACACATTCTACAATTTTGTGCAGCCTTTTGTTGGAACACTTGTAAGCTTTGCTTTGGGTGGAATATCTAAGAAATATTCCTTCATCACATCTAGAGTCAAAGATTCTCAAATTGTCTTCTTCTCTCTTGATGTAGCATTTGCTACCAAACACTTTGAAATATTTGACAAATGTTGGCCTACCGTACCACAATTCATAGGGAGTCTTCTCACTGTTTACCTTTAGTTGGACTCTATTCAAAATGTAAACTGCAGTATGAACTACTTCTCTCTAATATACATCTAGTAACTTGGCCTCATTAAGCATTATTCGGGCCATCTCCTTAACTGTCCTATTCTTTCTTTCAACTACTCCATTTTGTTGTGGAGTTCTTGGTGCTAAGTATTGTCTTTTAATTCCATGTTTCTCACAGTATTCAATGAATTCACTTGATGTGAATTCTCCACCTCTATCTAACCTTAAGCATTTGATTCTTTTGCCAATTTCCTTCTCAACAATGGCTCTAAATATCTTGAATCTTTCAAATGCTTGTGACTTATCCTTTAGAAAGGTTACCCATGTCATCCTTGAATAGTCATCAATTAGCAACATGAAGTATCTTTCACCTTTCAGTCCTCTTGTCCTTGTAGGACCACACAAATCAGTATGAACTAGTTGCAAGGGCTTTGTAGTTGAGTATTCTTTTGTCTGAATTTTGACTCTTGTCGGCTTGCCTATTTGACATTCTTTGCAGATGGTGTTTGCAGGCTTAGTTATCTTAGGCATGTATCTTACCAATCCTTTTGAGCTAACTTTCACCAAATTGTCAGAATTTACATGCTCCATTCTCCTATGCCACAGCCAACTCTCATCAATTTGACTTATCTGACAATTCTAACCTTTTAATTCACTAAGATTATAAAGGTTGATATCTGTTCTTACTCCTTGTGCAATTGTTTTTCCATTTTTCCTTATTTTGCATCCTTCTGAATTAAATGTGACTTTATAACCATTGTCACACATCTGACTAACACTCAGCAAGTTGTGCTTCTAACCTTCAACATAGAGGACATCTTTCGTAGGTAATTTTTCATCTATGCTTAATGTTCCTTTAGCACAGATCTTTACAGCAGTGTTGTCACCCAAACTAACTGAACCTTCCTTACATTTCTTGAGTTGGATGAATTTGCTCTTGTCACCAATCATATGTTTAGAGCAGCAACTATCTATCACCCACAAATTGTATTTCTTTGCATGAAGTGCAATTTGTGCAATCATTGATTGTGTGGGCTTTTTCTCTTTTTCTTTCTACACCTTTTTAGATTTATTTTCCGCCTTCTCTTCCTTGTTTTCAAGGACTTTAGACTCTTTGTCCACTTTAGGAGGTGTGGTTTTCTTTTTCTCTCTTTGTACATTTGGTCTTATAAATTTTGTTCTACAATTCTTGGCTATATGACCAAAATTATTACAATTATAGCAAATTACATTCATGTCAACTAAAGGAGCAAACGGATTATTGCTTACAAAATTTGTACTCCTTTAAGGAATAACTCTACAATCTCTAGCAAATATAGCAATACCCATAGAAGTATGAGGGGTACCTGTTCATAGCATTTCCTTGAGCAGGATGAGGAGGTCTTCTTTGCCTTGGCTTCTTCAGATCTCTCACCCTTGTGAATCCATCAGCGTCAGTTCTTCTTACGTTCCACTTCTTCTTCAAATGATCAGGAACTGATTGAATGTTCTTCTTGTCTGTAGCAGGCTTCTTTTCTTCTTCAAAATTTTTATCTTAGTAGTCTTGTTTTCCTCTTCAAAAGTGTTCTCCTTGCAAGCTTTCTCACCATCTGTACCAGAATTTTCTTTTGCTCTAAATCTTTCATACAATTTTGCAGGTGCACTAGTAAAAGTACTCTTTCCTTTCTCAAGACCCAAACCAGATTTCTCTTATTAGAAGGATTTTGTATATTTAATAATCCATCAAGAATCTTTGAGCCTCCCTTTAGCTTCAAGCCTTTTTCTATTTGTTCTCTAGCCTTTTCCAAATCTTTTCTTAGGGCAACTATTTTTTTCTCTAGCTGCATACATTTGTCAACCTCGGACTGTAGTTTAGAGTTGACTACATCTTCAACTCTCTTTGCTTCCTCCACTTGTAACTTCAATATCTGATTAGATTCTTCAAGATTTTTTGTTAGCTTTTCAATCTCCTTTTGTGCTAGCTTCTTCTGATGCTTATTTTCCTTTTTTAGTTATCAACCTCCTCTCTTAGGTCATCAATCTCTTTTAAGATACAGATGAGTTCTCCTTCAAGATCAACTTCTCCTCCTTCACCTTCTTCACCAAGATCCTCAACCTTTCCATCCTTTTGTTCTTCAGAACCTTTTGCCATGAATAAAAATTCATTTTCTTTAACAACAAAGGCACAATCTTGTTCATCATTTGAACTATCACTAGCATCTGCTGTATCACTTTCCTCTTGAATGTACAAACTCTTTTTCTTTTCTGAAACTCTTCTTCTTAGGAAAGTAGGGTTTCTTGTTTTTACTATCTACTTCTTGTTCAAAGTTATCTTTCTTATCATAAGGGCATTTAGCAACAAAATGTCTTATTTTACCACAGTTAAAACACTTGAAGGGTAACTTACCTCTATATTTTTCGAAGCCTTTCCTTAATCTTCTAATGAAGTTTGCTTCTTCCTCATCAGTCTCTTCATACTTGGATGTAAAGGCTTCTTCCTTGTCTTTCTCGGATGCCTCAACCTTCTCCTTGTTGGCAGCCTTAAATGTAACTTCTCTTTTGGATGAATCTACATTTCCCATTCTCATTTCATATGCGGTGAAAATACCATGCAGTTCCTCAAGAGTGAGTTTATCTATTTCTTTTGCTTTCTCTATTGTGGATATTTTGGGGTCCTACCTGGATGGCATGGATCTTAAAACCTTTTGAACAATGACTAAATCTTTTACCTCTTCTCTAAATCCTCTGATTGAGTTCACAATTTCATCAACTCTAAGAAGATAATCTGCAATCTTTTCTTCATCACTCATCATGAGACTTTCAAACTTGGCTCTAAAAGTTTGTAGCTTTGCTAGCTTCACTTTATCATCTCCTTCATAGATGCTCTTCAATTTATTCCAAACATCATGCGCAGTTTGACAATGCATCACTTTGACAAACACTGAGCTAGACAATCCACAAAGAATATCATGCTTTGCCTTTGCATTGTTCTCATAGTCTTTCTTTCCTGCAGCATCAGTAGGAGCGGTAGCAAGAGGTGTATACCCATTTTTAACAAACATCCACACATCAAACCCTAAGGATGCCAAATATGTCTCCTTTTTGATGCTCCAAAAGGCATAATCTGATCCATCAAACAGAGGTGCCTTGTTTGTATATGAACCCTCTTGGTTGGCCATTGTGTTCACTTGTCCAAGATCTACTCGAGCTGATTAAGCTTCTCCAAGGGAACCAGCGCTCTAATACAAATTGTTGGAACACAACAATCTACTGAGAGGGGGGGTGAATCAATAGATCAATTAAAATTTAGCCCTTAACACCTTAAGTAGTTTAATTCCTTTTAGCCCTTTTAGTGCACATCAAAACTAAACATGCAAAGAAATAAACATTCACACACAATTGCACATAACACAACATATACGTGGAAAAACCACGGTGAGAATAGCTACTAGGATCTACTGTCCTAATCCAACCTCACAATCAAATCTTTTGATTACAATGTTTAAGGGCACCAACCCTAAGGAGACACCAATCCCCTTGTTTTAGGAGCACCCACTCCCTACACTAAGCACCTACCCAGTTAGGCACCCACCAATCAAATTTACAATGAAAGTTATTACAATTTGATTCTATTGAATCTAATTCAATGTTGCAACTCTATTTGCAACTAATCAACTCTTCGCTGCAAGCTCTACAACTCTATTTTCTACTCTGCACCTCTCTCTGTTCTACACCATGAATACAAACCCTTAATGATGATCTCTGATTTTTATTTGGTTCTACTCAATCTTCACATGTGCATTCTCTATCCGCTCTTTAGCTCACACATTCACTCTAATACATCAACTCACTTAGACTATTTTCTAATTGTCTTCTTTTCTCATATCTTCACAAACAATCATACCTTCCTCAAGCCACACACCACCGTCTAGATTAATTGCATATTCAAAATCTTGATCTGGAACCTTCTGCTAGGAATTTCTACATGCTTTCTTCACCAACAAGCTTCCTGTACAAATCCAATGAACTTGGCAACCTGCAAAACCCCAATCCAAATATGCATTTAATGCATTCCTTGTATAATCGATCTAATTTTGATCTTGGTTTCCTTTGTAGTCTATGTTGCTGCTCTACATATCAAATCACCAATCAAAATGTCATTAGACTAGTTGGCCCAATTAATTTTGGTCACTATGTCGACTTTCTATTGAAGCCCTCGTTCACACTATTGTAGCCGTTGGAGAGGTTCACCTTTAAATTCTGACCATCGATCTATAATCTTCGCACCATAATCCATCGTTCCTCATTTAATCTTTCAACTTTAAAACGCAGCCGCTAAATTAATCTCTTTTAAATCTTAGCCGCTAATCTCCATCGCACAGTATATGTCCATCGCATTTTGCTTGGCACTGTTTTATTCACAATAGAGATGTGAATAAGCAATGCGATGTAATTGTATGTCATCACCTGTCCTTTGGGACACTTGTCCACCTTATCGCTCCATCGCAGTTATAAGACTGAGGACCCACCATTGCCTTCCATCGCACATCACCTTTATGCCTTACGCCTGAGCAACGAAGAACGCGATGTGATAGGCTCGTGTGATGCAACCACCGAAGGCCACCTGTCCAAGCTGATGTCACCGTCCACTAACACTTTGTCCATCGCATATCACTAATAGCCTTGGCTGAAACAAATACAAATCACAATGTGAAGAACACATGCGATGCAACCATATCTCAACACCTTCTACTAGCACTTTGAGATGCCTCCATCTTCTCATATTTGACAGATGTGAGGTTTTGATGTGTTGGGATCCAGGTGGTGACAAGTATGGCACGTCAGTTTGGATCTCGATGAGTTGCTTCACCACTTTCAACATGGTGAAGATTGTATCAGAGTAGGGTATTGGAAGTCAGTAGGTGATGAGTATGGCGGACTTCTAGTTGGGATGAGGGATCTAGGATTCACAATGCTTGGCAGATTGCTTCTTATTCAGAGAGACTAACGGAGCTACCAAGTTTAGCTCTATCATTACCCAATGGTTGTGGAGGGGTTTTGGTAGAGCATTCTACAGGTTGATTTGGGATCCCGACATTCAAGTGACAGGCCAGGGTGTTCAGGTGAGTATTGCTTGGGAACAAGCAATCTTGGGGAGGGCGGACTGTAATGTCCCCTTTTCCTAGCCAATGTGCAGGCTTTGTGGTTAGCCTATGATTATGGTCCCTTTAGGCTAACATGGTGTTTAGGGGGGCCTGGTCCCTGTAGGCTAACATGGTGTTTAGGGGGGCCCTTTGAGAGTGATCTATGGCTCTTCAGCAAGCCTTTTGGAGCTTATTTCAGTACTCTTCAGCTCAATGTCCCAATTTATTTGTGATGTGCCTTCTGGAGGCCATTCTGGACACTTTGACCCACACTATTTTTAGTAAGTCACTTGGTTGTGTTGCTCATACTGAGTATTTATAGTAAGTCATGGAATGGTCAGCTGCTATCATGCCTATATCTAAAAAGTTGATGGATTACTCTCATGAGTGATATTGGTATTTATCAAGGAGTTAATAATTTAATTTATATTATTAAAGTCAATCCAATTTAACTTTAATAATATTAATTATTATGGATGACTTTATAAAATGGTGTTATAAAGGGTTAAAAGGTGTTATGAGATGTTTGCAATATTATTATTTTTAATGATTTGACCCCTCAACTTTATGAGATGAAATATTTAAATTGACCATCCAAAGCAAATATAATTTAAAAGCATTTAATGGCCAAGTGGGGCGTGGGCTTTTGGGGAAAGTATAAAAAGCATACTTAATGCTTTTTCATTCATTCTTGTTTGCACAAATTTTGAGAAGAGCTGAAGCAAGGGTTTGCTAGTTGTGAAAGCCAAAGCTTTTTGAGGATGAAATCCCTCAAAGAGGACAATGTTTGCAAGTGTGGAAGATCAACCAAAAGAAATTGATTGGATAATCTCATTCAAGGATTATATTTGTGCTTCAATCAATTTATAGGAAGGGTTTCAATTTTAGGGTTTGATGGTTTAACAAGAAATTGGAAGATATATTGATTATAATTGTCCAGAGCGAATATTGTTGGAAATCTGGAATGATTTTGTTTGTTGGTTGCATACTACTAGAGGATTTACTTGCTGATGTATAAGTCAAATCATAGCAACAAAAACCATTTGGGGAAAAAATCGACAAACCAAAAGTTCAAGATTTTTTTTTTAAATCAGATTTGAAAAAAACGTAAAAAATTGTAGAAAAAGAGACAAATGCTACTCTTTTTTGAAATTTAAGGTCATTTCCATAGCATAGAGATATAGAGAGCAAATAAAATAGAGATTTTAACCCATGAATTGTAGAAATCTTGTATGTTGTTTATCAAGTTTATGTTTGTTGAGCTTAAAGGCATCTGCTTCTTGCTTAGTTTGTGAACTAAAGATCAGTTGGAGCACCTCATTCAATAGAGTAGTGTATATTTGAGATATGGAATCAACTGTAATGTAAAAAAATTTCTGAAATGACATCTAAGAAAAGTGGAAAAGGCTAGTGTATGAAGGAGTCATAAATGATACAAGTGACCAAAAGCTTTGAGAAGGCAATGACATGAATGAAATAAAGTGGAGGATAAAAAAATAAATGTGATAAAATAAAAGGTTTGCTAAGGGTTAAAATCTTGGGCAGATACTCTTTAAAGTTGCGCAAGCTTGAAATCAGAGACAGTGCATTACCAGTCCAAGAGAATGGTTAAAATCTTAGGTAGATACTCTTTAAAGTTGTGCAAGCTTGCAATCAGAGAATGGAGTATGAATTTAGGGTAATGCATTGTCTTTGATTTCAAGCTTGGAAAATTATGTCTTTGAATTACAGACATAATCTACATGCTTGGCATAAAAAATGGGTGCGGGATTGAAATCCTTCGAGAGCTATTTTATAAGTTTTGAACATGCAGTGAAATGATTTTTAATATTCTTTGTAAAGCAAAGTGCCTATAGGCTATGCAAGTTATAGATTTAGTATTAGACATTTACGTACTTTCATTTCATTGCTACAATCATCATCAATGAGGAACCTCGTCGTTTTTCATTTTGGAATAGTACAACCTTGGACATTTTGCAAGAGTTAGCTAAAAAACTAGACCAAAACATGATAACCCTGAAACTTGATAGGGGGAAGGCTATAACTGATTTGACTTGACATTTGAATGATGATTAATCTATGACTAAAAGAGAGACAAAGTAGTATGATCCTTGATTTTTGCATAGGTACCACAAGTGGTTTTTTGGGGGGACCTTGGGACAAACTTGGGCCATATGAGGACTTCAAAATCTCTAGGAAAAATTTGATCAATGTTTTATCTGAGGGCAATAGAGTCAAGCCTATCACCTAGCATCTAAACAAACAATGAACTTAAAATGATACAACAAAGTTATTTACAATTTGGACTGATTTGGTGTAGACTGCTCATTCTTTGTACAAGTTTCATATGTACAGTTTTGACTAACTTGATCATCAAAGTTAGCTTCTGAAGTTTTCTTGGCATGGAGGTGGTAAATGCTATAACCATTTATAAGGTCACCTTACACAAGCACGACTAGTGAAAATGGTTGGAATTGCTTATTTTGATTAATGAAGAATCCCTTGCTTTATTTTGTTGTGGTTTACTTTATTTTAGTGCATATTGGCAAAACTGCGATCTTAAAGTCCAAAGCAGAAAGGAACCTATTCGCGCATGTCTGTAGAGTAGACTGCAGAGTCAACGACGGTCACCCTTAACTTATCACGACCCTGATTTATAGCAAAAAAAGCGCCAAATTTAGGGTTTTTAAACACAAGAGTTGTTAGCACGATTTATGGTGATTTTTTCGCGATTTTCAACAAGTTTTTGACAGCCAACGGTCTGCAAAAAATCGGTAAGCTTGAGGATTTTTTTAAAATCACAAAAATCACAGTTTTTTAAGGATTTACACTTCTCTGAGTCAAATCCTTGCTGGTCTGGCGTGAGGTTTAAATTATTGACTGCTGTTCATTTTCAGAATTGGCGTAAGGGTTTCTGAAGGAATATTGATACCTTAAATCTGATCGTGGGTTTTTGAAGGGGGTTTGCTGCATATGAAACCTGAACGCTGGCAACAAGACATTTATTTGCAAATTTAATGAATGTTAGCCAATCAATTTGCTGGGTGTGAGCCTGTGGCAAGGCACTGTGGAGTCTACAGGAGGATGCAGACTCTTATCAGTCTGAAATACTTTATTTCTGCTAGCCGTGGGTCCTATTGAAAGGGGTTTCTTGAATTTTCTGAGTGTGAGTTTGAACTGGGACGGGATAATCAGAACAGTGGCTACCTGTGTGTGAAATGCCAAGTGAACTGGGCACATATAGTATTGCTGGGTGTAACGTACTGCTGAAGAACTGTTGCTGCAACTGTCATTCCTCTTATTTCTGCTATGAATTCCTTCTGCCAGCCGTGACACTCTTCCAGGTGCAGCCGTTGCCTTGGAACCTTTGTCAAAGTTGGTAATTAATTGCTCTATCTGTATTCTGCAATACCTTGTATGCATTTGCTGCTATCTTGTTAATTCAGATAGTATTAATGCTAAGGGATTCTATGGCCCTTTGGATGTAACGAATGAGTTTTAGCCTTTTGGGTCTGAAGCAATGCAAGCATGATATTGTCTCTATTTAATGTGTGATTATTTGTGATCTTGTAAGCCTCATAATCTTTGAAAATATAATCAGATCAGATAGCTTGTGATATGTTTGACAAAATGTTCCATTTGTCAAACTGAAAATAATCGAGCAAAATTGCAAGTTAAAAACTCAGATTGAGGGTGGGACATTTCACCACATTAAATGCATTTTACATGACATCCATAATCAAATGCATTTTCAACATCACATAACAACTACCTATGTAAACACTGCCCTACCAAAAGTATGATGTTCCACTTAAAGATGTACCACAACTTTATTAAATTTAATATTTTGCGCAAGGGATATAACACCTTTCCTAACATACATTGCATGAGGGGCCAATCCATAGAGAAAACAAACTAGCAACTAAGGAAGACATCCCCATAACAGTCTTTCACCAAAATACATTTTATGTGCTCCCTAGCTTCATCAAACAATCCACAAACATTCTCCAAAGTATTCACATTCTCAATCATTACCCTCTTCTCCTCCACCATATCACATACAAAATAATATTGCACATCAACGTAGTTTGTCCATGCATAAAAATATGATTCTTGGCTAAACTAATAGCCCTCTATCACAGTCAATCCACACCAACACCTATCTCAAGTAACATCTAAATACAACCTCTGAAGCCACGCTGCCTTCTTACAAGCATAAGTAGCTGCTATGTACGTAACTTTTGTAATCAAAATAGCAACCACAACCTGTCTCTTACTAATCCAGCTCACTGAACCACTTAACAGGCTAAGCACATAACTACTAGTAAATATTCTACTATCAATATCACCAACCCAATTTACATCAACAAAACCCCGAACATCCATTGTTTTGCTCATATCAATTCCTTTCTAGTAACAAATAGAAACTTTGAAATACTACAAAGATATCAGAAGACCTTCACAACTGCAGTCCAATACTCTTTGCCCATAGAAGACATATACCTACTCAGGGCTCCCATTGCTTGGGAAGTATGCAATCTAGTACAAACCATGACATACATCAAACTATCAACAACACTCTCTTATGAAACATGGGTCATGTTGTGTATCTCATCAGGATCTTGGAACATTGTTCCACAAATAACTTTGTTCCCACAGAAATAGAAACATTCACTGACTTGTAATCATGCATTTTAAATCTCTATAATAGATAATCATCATACTTCCTATAACTTAACCTAAGTCTTATGTTATCTCTATCTCTCCTAATCTCCGTCTTTAAGATAGACTTGGCACCTCCTAAATCCTTCATATCAAATTCAAGTGAAAGTTAAGACTTCACTTTTACCATATCCTTATTGTTTCCAATAAGAAGTATGTCATCAACATAGAGAATAATGGCAATGAACTAATCATCCACTCGTTTGCTTAAAATCAACATAGTAATTAGACTTTTCTCTAACAAATCACATCTTCAAAACATAAGTAATAAATTTCTAATACCACATCCAAGGAGACTATTTTAGACAATAAGCTGAGACTTAAACACTTTTACCAAATCCTTATTGTTCCCAATAAGAAGCATGTCATCAACTGTACCACCTTTTTCTCTTCATCTCCAAGTTCCTCAATAGGAGAAGACTTGATCTCTCTAAAGATCAAACAATGGAATATCACATTACAATTACGTGCCATCTTCTTTATTTCATCTTTTCAAAGCAAATATTCTTTCACACCATAAATGTAATTGATGAAGTTACACTTCTCCATTTTGAAGTCTAGCTTAAACCACTTCTCCATTTTGAACTTCCAACTTAGACCATTTCTCCTCAAGCACATGCACATATGCATCACAACCAAAACAGTCCAAGACATCAAAGAGAGGGCTTCTTATCTGTTCAAACCTCTTTTGGGGTTTTATTGACAAGTATTAATATAGAAGATTTTTTGTCAACATAACAATCATTATCCATCTCAGCACCACTGAGCATACTCCAAGCTCTTTCAACCAACATCTTGTTCATCCTTTCTACAATTCCATTCTACAAATGGATGTATGGAATTGTCTTCTATCTGACTATACCACTATTCTTACATAACTTCTCAAACTCTGCAAAGCAAAATTCTCCACCGTCGTCTATTCTCAAAATGTAAAGTCCCCTTTCCATTAATTCATCCTACAGCACCCCATAAGCCCATTCCTCTAATTTCCTGATGGGTTTGAGGAATACGCCTCTTCAAAGTGGGATTACCATTTGGGAAAATTAGCAATAACAAATAAATAATATTCAACGGCATTTTCTGTTTAATTTTGTCAATTTCTAACAATGCATTATGGGAGTAACAAATTAACTTTTCAAAGAGGGTAGCTATGTTGTCACTCTGGGGGTGCTGAGTTATGGTGTCATTTTGAATTGAATAGCATTTGCTAGTTTGGAAATACAATCAAATTATTGGTGCACTGGGATTTGGACCCTCCTTTGTGCCATAAAATGAGGCATTTGGCTGTTAGAAGTGTCTCCCTTTCTGCTGTTATATTTCTATGTTAGTGTGTTGTAGCTGATTTGAGGACAAAAGCCCTTGAATCTCAAATCCAAAGGATGAAATCTCTTTGGCTCCCTTCAGCAATCTCATCCAGGGGCTGCAATTGTGCTGCTAATATTTTTTTTCTTCATTTTTGTGAATGTTTGGTGGTCTGTCAGAGCTGTGCACAGTACATAGTCAGTTAGCTTTGGAGAATCGTTTGCAGGTCATCGCATCTGTTTTAGGTTTGGTGTGGTAGCATGTTATTATTTATCTATGTAATCTAGTTTTACGTTGTCAATTAAATATTGTATTTCAATGGCATGTTGTTTATAAATGCAGGTGTAGTTAATAGGTTATACAATTTTTGTAAAGGTTATTCCAATGGTATCAGAGTTAAGATCCTACCAGCCATGGAGTATGGCAAAAAACAAAAGATCCATGTCAGAGGAAAGAATAGACATGTTTCAAGACACAATAATAGGAATCTAAATGGGGCAAGAAAGAATGACTAAATTGCTGACAAGGTTACTGCAGATCAAAGAAAACATGCCCACAGCCATCCCATTACAAAATCAAGGAAATGCCACAACATCACAAAGTAGGAAGCTATATGCAAATAACCACCTAGTAAGTTCTATTCCAAAACCCTCAAAACCCATGTTCTAACAAAGGGAAGAAAAAGCAAAGCCAGAAACTTATTCAATGGAGGAGCTCGATAGATTATTTGGAGAATATTAAATTATTTGGAGAATATTAAGGAAAGACTGATGATTTCAAGGCAGCTATAAAATTTGATAGGTATTTGAAGTTAGTGGGAAAAGGTGTACAAAGAAGTCAAGGAAATAATCAAGGTGACAGTAGAAATTAATTAAAGCATAAAGTATACAAATTAACTGCACCCGCATTTGATGGCACAAACAAGATATCTAATAGGGCTTGGTTGTAAAAGTTACAAATTACAAACATATTTGACACTTAGTCCCATGATAGAAGAAGATGCAATTTAGTTTGCCATCTTGCACTTGGAAGGTATAGTATATGATTGGTGGCATCATGGCCTCATCACACAAGGGTGTGGACTTGTGCAAACTATTGAAGGTTTCCGCCAAAGGTTGTTGGATAGATTTGAGTGAAAGGGTGACGAAGGGCATCTCAGAGAGCTAGCCAGAATAAAACAACAAACCTTAGTGGATGTGTATGTAGCAAAGTTCCAAAGAGTTGCAGTCATGGCATCAGATATTTAAGAGAAGAGGATCATTTTCCTCTTCGCTGAGGGCTTATTTGAGCCTCTTAGTGGCCCTAGTTAAGTCCTTTGCATTGGCTTCGTTGTAGAAAGCTATCAAGAGAGTCTTGACACTTGAACCATCTCTATTAAGGAATAATTATACATCACATTCAAAGCCACCTACTATTGGATTCCAGAAAAGGAAATTTTCAAAGAGATGGATTAAGCTCACAACCACAAAAGACTATGCAGTAACCATTTACAAGAAGATGGATAACATTACCAAAAATGAACTCAAGAGAAAGAAGCTATGTTTCACGTGTAGAGCAACATGGGAACTCAGCCACAAATGCCTTGGCATCAACCATGTACATTACATAGAGGTGGTGTATGATGGGCCTAAAGAACCATAGCCATAGCCAAACATAGAGGAGCAACCATAGAAGATAGCAGTGGCACTCTTGAAGCCCTTTCGGAAGCACCACAGTACCACCCATTCAAAGTTCATGGGATATTATCTAGGCAATGGATTACCGTGTCGATAGATAGTGGGGCCATCCACAATTTCATTGATGAGAGCTTGGATTACTACACTAGAGAGAGTCCTGACTATTCCACCTCTGAACACAAGCTTGGCTTTCCCATGACCAAGAATCTTGTTAAACATATTATCACCCAAGAAGACTTTTCCACCATCATAGTTCTCATATACAAAAAAATCGCTCCCTGCGTGAAGTCATGTGGAATAACACTCTAGAATCATCACTTGCATGTATAACAAAGGATGCAAGAAACATATCTCTAGATTCATCATTGAAGGTCTTTGAATCTAAATCATCACAAATTCATTTTCAACTTTCTTCATTTCACAATTTTTCTTAATATGACCGGTCTTACCACAATTCCAACATTTCACCTTAGATTTTCTAGGAGACTCAGACCTTCCCTTGGACTTGGATCTCCTACCTCCCTTGTTCTTGACCAAACAAGAGTTGGATAAAATCATAAATCATTGACACTTTCAGTGCAGAACCACGGTTCTAAACCCCGGGCGACATAACAAAATTGAGTAAAATACGGCATTCAACTCGCGGGTTAGGACAAAATAATTGGAAAATTGGGTAAAACGCATCCAATTCAATGTGTCAAACGAGGCAAGAGAATCCATCAAAGGACACTAAAACCCAGAGGATTCATCCAAGAACACAAAATAACAGGGAATTCATCTAAGTATACAAAACAAATAAACAAATAAATCCCTTACGCTCCAGTTCATAATCATATTTCCATTCAAAACAGAAATTACGGTTTAAAAACTGAAAAATACAAAAACAACACTTAATCTTTACATTTCATCAAACCATGGGTATATTTCATCCATGAATTGTTGAGGAGTGCAGGTAAGCTGATAATCCTGAATGATAGCAGAAGCTGCTTCCAAGGGGCGCTTGCCCAATCGATTCGCCTCTCCTCTGCCGTCCCATTGCTTCCCATACTTTGCCAAATACATCTTCAGCACTTCTTCCACAACGCACTCTGTAAAAAGAAAAGCAGAGGCCCAACATTACTATAAGTTACAACGTAACTCTATCAAACAAAGTTCTGCTGCAAGGAACGCCATAAGCAATTGAAGACCTGTGTCGAGGAGGGTGCCATCCAGATCCAAAATCACATTAGTTTTTGGGTTTCGCGGGGAGTTTTCGCCCATTTTTTTGAAATGCCAGAGAAATCTGTAGTAGATGGAGAAGCCGAGACGCATAACACACAAAACCGTTTAGCTTAGTAACAGCGCCGGTTCGATATGATCGTTGTTTTTCCTATATCCAATCAAAAACACTGTTTAAAGAATCTTTAACCCTTATGAATGAACTCAAGCATATTCTGTGCATTTGTAGTGCACTACTTTGAAGCGGGACCACTTTCATTATATTTAGAATATTATTTATTCAATGTGCCATATATGGAGTTGTCAATTACCTTGGGTTTGGATAAGATTAAAAAAAAAATTCAAATTATTGGGAAAAAATTTATGTTTTTTTTTTTTTTGATGGAACCATCCACAAATTTTTTTTGCTATCCCAGCCTCATCTCTTTTTCAGTGTCCGAACCTTTGCATTCAATAAGACTTGATCCCTGGTGGGCTCATTTAGAACCTTTCAACTTCACCAACCAAGGGCCCATTGACAAAATTTATGATTTTGATTGATTGGATTTATTTATTTTTGTTGGTTTCAAATGAATGTTTTTAGACTAAATTGTGTGTAAATGTTTAATCATTAATACTTTTGATTATATTTTATTATCTATCATCAAAATGAAGAGAGAAGAATTGAGAATTAAAATTAGGGAAAGGAGGGACACAAAAATAAGAGACTAGAAGAGGAAATAAAAAATTAAGAAAATGATATGTTATTCAAAAAAAAATGATAGTTAATAGAAAGAAGGCCTTAGTGAGATCCCACTAGAAAACAAAAGATTATCAAGAAGGGGATCATAGTTCATATTGATGGAACCATTATCAAAATTAAACTAAACTATAAAATCACACTTTTAAAAATTAACGTATAAATATATATTATATATTATATTTTTCAAAAGAAAAATAAACAAAAAAATTACTCAAATAATGAATGGTAATTTTTGAAAAATAAAACTAAAATTTATATACAAAAGTTAAAAAAATCTTCATATAAAAATAAAATAAACAATGTAATACAATAAAATAGCATAAGACTTAAGTAAATAAAAATAGTTATTTAAATAAATATAAAGAACAATGTAAATAAAATAAAATAATTTTAAAGTAAAATAAAATAATTTTTATATAGATAATTCAAGATTGATATTTCTCATAATTTTTTAAATAGATGTATTTAAGATATTTATATAAAAAAATATGAATACAAATATATAAGCAAATGAGAGTATACATGAATAAAAGGGTAGAAAATATATGACAATATGATTATAAAGAACAAAGGGAACAAAAATTTATAGAAGGTGAAGGAGACATAGATGAGTATAAATATATATGAAAGGAAATTAAATACCAATAAAATCTAAGTGAATGAATATTGAAATTAAATAATAGAAAAAATATAAAAATAAAAAAAATAAAAAAATGAATTAAAAAAGTATGAAATAATATATAAAACATATGTATATATTACATGTATAATACACAAAAATAAAAATATATAAATATAGGAGGATAATTCTAGAACATAAAAGTTAAAGCAAAGATGTTTATAAGAATGATAAGAAAATGAATATATAAAAATAAATGTGAGAGAAGAATATGAATGAACCAAGAAGAATAGAATATAAGAATACCAATAAATTATGAAGGGATAAAAGAATATATAAGAATATAAGAATATGAATATGAATGAGAATACAAAGGAAGCTTATAAAAGAAGAAATTAAATATATAATTATAAGAGATCAAATAAGATCAAATATTCATTATATATGAGTAAAAAAGATATAAATATACATATCATAAATGGATATAAATCATACAACATAAAAATAAATGAGTGAAAAAATAAATGTTTGAGGATAAATATAAGAAGATATGTGTGAAAGAGAGGGGGGAGAAAATAAGAATATCAATATGACTAAAATAATATAAATATGAGAATATATGAGTCTAGGAGGATATTAGAATAAATAAGAATATAAAATATGAAAGTAAGAATATGAATATGAGAATGACATGAAAATGAATATATGAAAATAATTGTAAGAGAAGAAGAAACGTGAGGAAACAAAGAATAAGAAAAATAAATACTAGAATGCAATCAAATTCTATAAAATAAAGGAAAATATAAGAATATAGGAACATGAATATGAAAGAAAAAGAGAAAAAAATTAAATTAAAGAAATTAAATATATAAATAATAATGAAATAAATCTCTAGGCCTATTGCATTTGACCATTGTGATGTAAATTTATGATTAATTGCAAGATTAGTTAGATTTTTAATGTGATAATATAAGAATTGGCAATGGTTTTGTTTAATCATTAATATAAATTTGTTCTATAATCAAATTATGGTATGATTATGATTTCGAAGTAGAGACATACATCTTCATCAATTATACTGGAGTTCACGAATACAAGCTTTGGAATCCCAAGCCTTGAGGAGAAAATAATGATGTAACTTGAACCAAAAACTAAGAAGACTATACTTCAAATTGAACCAAAGTTTCAAGATGGACCTAATGAGGAGGTTGATTTAGAGAAACAAGAGGAAGAAGAATAAACCTCATAATCCACACTTAAGGAGATCCACTAAGAAGAGGAAGCAACTAAAAATGTACAACCCTCCTAATTTTGGTTTCATTTTTTTTTGTCTACTAATGATCATAAGCCTAGAAATTTGTTCATAAAGTAATCAAATATAAAAATAAGAAAGTTGTGAGTGAGAAGATGGCTACTTTAGAGAAAAAAGAACATGATACTTGGTACAATTTCTTGAGTGTAGGAAACATGTTGGTAAAAAATGTTTTTTTTAAAATAAGCTCAATTATGAGGGAAAGATTAAAAATTACAAGAGGAAATTGGTGGATAAATTCTTAGGTTAAGGAAATTGATTTTGCTAAGATTTTCTCTCTCATTACAAATCTTACATCCATTAAATTATTTTTATTTTTTACCATTAATTTTAACCTTTAGGTTGAATGGAATGGTGTTAAGACAAATTTATGGCAATGAGATTTAGAGGAGGAGGTCTACATAGCACAAGTAGAGCACTTCATGGTAAAATGTAAGGAAGACTTGGTTTTTAAGTTGAAAAAAGTGTCTTTATGGTCTAAAAAAACCTGAGCTAAGGTAATCTATATCATAAATTTGATTTGAATATTGTCTGAAGTTGAGATTTGTGAGAGTTAAATAAAATCATTGTGTTTATCACAGAGGTAAGCAGTCATTTTATTGTTATCATTTTAAATATTGATGACATGTTGTTAACCAATAATAATGGCATGATTAAGGCTCTTAAATATCTAAACAAAATATTATAAGTTAGGATGAAGGTTTTAGATATTGCTAAGTTTATCTTAGGGATGGAGAGTGATAAGCTAACAACATATTTTGTTAAGTCAACTAAAAAAGTATGTTGACTCTCTTTTTCATAGATTCATAAAGAAATATTACAACCAAGTAGTCTTCCTATTTCTATGGGTAAATATTTTGACAAAATAATGTCATGCTACACATGATGAGATCAAAGACATGATCCATGCGCAATAATTTATGTTATGGTCTATATTAAACCAAATATTTCTAAAGCAATGGGAGTCCTAATTAGGTATATGTACAATCTAGACAAAGAGCATTATATTACAGCTAAGAGAGTCTTTAAATGCAATTATATAACTTAAGAAGAATTATATTTGCTACCATGGAGGACCTACTTGTATTGGGACAATAGATATAAAAGAATTTTCTAATGCAAATAATGGAGATGATGTGGATAGAGGAAGATTTATCAATCATTATGTTTAATCTATTTTGAGATGTTGTGAGTATCATGAGAAAGAGACCAGTTATGTTTTCTCTTATGACTACAAAATATGAGTATATAGAAGATTCCCATTATTATAAGGAGGAAATTTGGCTTCAAAGATGTAGGATTTTATGGTGACCTCCTCAACACCCTAGGATCACCTACAAAACAACAATAACTTCCACAAGAGACAAATGGCATAAATATCAAGCTATGATTATGGATACAATTTTACCAGATTGAATATATGATGTACATGTGATGTCTTGCTTATAAAGGCAAGTTGTGAGATAGGATTAGATAAGATCATGGCATGTGTCTTAAATGAGACAACTACCTCAATAAATATTAAGTGACTTAGGACACAAGCATTAAATGCCAAAAGATAAGATAATATCTAGTGACAACTAACACTATCTAGAAAGATTCCTTCCTAGGACCTAAGTGGACTTAACATGTAAATAGGACCTAGATAGGTAAAACACCTATTTACACTAGCACCCGCCCTTAAGTACAACTTAGGGAGTATGCTTATGCAAATGACACAAGGATGGGTCTCAGCTACAACACCATGTTAGGTACCCATGTACAAATGCAAATGTAATCTCTCACAAATGGAGAAAAGGAGAGAATGCAATGGGATAAAACTCCTCACCAAAAGAGAAAAAAGATACAATAAGGTTATCCATGAAGAATGAGAAGATAAAACCTCATTTGAGGAAAAGGACCCCCCATAAGAGAGACGAAGAGAGACCATTTAGCCCATGTTCAATGAGATAACCTACTACAAAGAAACATTGGAAGCACATTAATAGAGTAACACTATAATCTTGATCAAGGCAAGAAAAAGAAAGATAACTTTGATGTTAGAAACATTAGAAACTCTCAATCGTAGAGCAACCTTGGAATCATGATAAAGCAATAGTAGTCTTGATGCTAAGCAACACTAGAAAACTCATGATATGGAGCAACCCTAGAATCTAAATGAAGTAATAGGATATAAAAAATTGTTCTATAATTGAAATGAAGTAAAAAGATCAAAATTGCACATTTCCAAGTGACAGTATGTCCAAGTAATCAACCAGAATGTGAATACTCACAAATCTGAATAAAAGATACCTAGGGCTTAACTGGAAAAAGTCCACAGATGACATGATATAGCTCCTTAATACCTTTCTAATATTGTAAGAATCATGGAAATTAGATATCATGGCAAAAATTTGTGAGCTCGAGAGCCAAAAATGAAGATCTAACTTCAAACAATAATAAATGCCTCCAAATATATATTTTTTGGAAAATAACCTACACCACTATAAAATTGACAAAGCTAGCTTTCTGATGATATCTCATTTTTGAAAAAATAGTCTCATGGATTGCAAGTTATGGCATTTAAAAAAATGCTCAATCAGGCATAAGGGGACAAAATTTGGGCCCTTAGGCACCCATGTGGCTCGTCAAAATAAAAATTGTTCTAAGAAAATTCCACCAAGCGATAGATAAGTGACTCCTACACATCGTTGGGGACAGGGCAATGAGTCCTTGCCCACTATGGTGGAACATGGGTTTAATAAACCCTAGCCAAGTGCTAAACATCGATGAAAACTTTAAAACCAAATTTTTTCAATTAAAAATTTCTATGATTTCATATCAACGGATGTGAATGGTATGATGTGACACAAACATGATAGAGGTGTATGTAAACTGACTAATATTGCTAACATAGAGGAACCGTGTAGAGAATATGTCATTGGCACTTCATAATATTTTCCCAATTAGGATTGATAGTGACCCATCGTATTGTATGGATTTTATACTGTATAGATTTGTATGACAAAAGTCTTAAAAAACTCTCATGCCCCCCGAAAAAAGTATGAAAATTTAACGAATTGACGATCAATCCTTAGGTTCTTGAGCCTTCTGAACATAATGGAAAGGTCAAATTTGGCCCAAAGTGCCTTAAAAAGTTAGCTACCTCCAAGATCTAGCAACTATAACCCTCAACTTGAAACCCTTGTAGATCAGTCAAAACATAATGAAATTTGATAAAATGAAAGGAAAACCTAACTTTATCTACTGCCCTAGATTCAACCATGAGGTCCTTAAAACTCCCAATCACACCTAGAAAAAATTTCATGCCAAGATTGGTCCTTCATATTTGAGAAGAGTTTTGTAGCACTAAAGCTCTAATACCATGTGGGAGTTTATGGTGAACTCCTCAACACTCTAAGATCACTTGTAAGACAATAATAACTTCCACAAGAGATAAATGGCAGAAATGTCATGTTGTGATTATGGATACAATATTGCCAGATTGAATATATGATGTGCATATTGTGCCTTGCTTATAAAGGAAATTTATGAGATAGGATTAGACAAGATCATGACATGTTTCTTAATCTTGTACAATGAGACAACTACCTCAACAAATATTAAATCACTTAGGACACAAGCATTAAATGAAAAAATATAAGATCTAGTGACAAATAACACTATCTATACCTATCATGGTTTGAAGTTAGCACAATCAAGAGGATATGAAAATGTGTGGCTTGAGGGTGACTCCCTCAATATCATTAATTACCTTAAGAAGCTTTCTTCTCCTTCATGGACGGTGGAGGTGATCATTAATGATGCTATAAATATTGTGAAATCCTTTAATCAGTGTCATATCCCACATGTTTATAGAGAAGGCAATAGGTTGGCTGATTTTTTCACCAATTATGGAGTGAATGATTTAATGGTTTGGGGTGAACATGACCTTCTACCCCTGGAGGCTCGCTCTATTATTCATTATGATGCTCAAAAGTGTTGAGTGGAGTGCTCTTTTTATGATGGTTTGTTGTCACATGTCCCTTATGTGGCAGCTTGTTTTGAGGTATAACTCGTCAAGAGAAAAGGTAGGGCGGTATGGTGTGGTGGCTTGAATGACTAGGCATCCTTCTCTCATGATTTCGTGTTACCACATTATCCAATCCACACAGATTTTGGGTATCTGGGAAGCCTTTGTCTTCTCGAGGTTTCCTATTTTCCATTGCAAGCTTTCTAAATTTATTCATATTATCTGCGAATTCTTCCTTTTGTTGGGTTTTTTGCATGCTACAACCATGGGAAGAAGCCGGAATAGAATAGATCTTAAATCTTGCAACACTATGAAAGCTAACAAGAGGGTGTGGGAATTGTTGGAATCCAAGGGAGTTACCTCGTATATGAAAAAGTTGCATGGATTCGATGCGAAGACCTCACGAGAGTTTTTGGAGGGTTGGCATAACATGGTGCTGGAAATTGGGGGAAAGGAATTTAATATCACTGAGGAACTCATTGTAGAAATTACTGGTTTATCGACTAATGGGAAGAAATTTTACAGAGATAAGAATGATTTTGGTCTGACCATAGATGTTTTTTTTCAAATACAAGCGAAGGAAGTTGGAAAAGGTGAAATGTGGCGGTTATTTATGTTCCTCTCTCAAGGCAATTTGGAGAGATGTCATGGAGGAGATAATGAGGTATTTTACATTGGATGGCAACTTTTTTGTTGTTTTTGGGCATCATTTTGTTTTACTAAACCATTTTAGACATAAAAAGAGAGTTTTGTTTCCTTACTATCTCTTGGTCTCTCTCGAAACTAGTATAAGGGATCATAGATGTAATCCCAAAACCCTATCCTCCATGAAGGTCTTATTGTGTTGATTACTAATTATGTCAAGGCTTTTATCCTCCTTGCTCAACCTAATATTTCCAATGCTGGTATAAAAAAGAAAAATATGGATTATGTTATAGGGTCTAAGGAGGATCCTGAGGATGAAGACTACTCCCCTAGGTCTAAAGCTTCCTTGGAAGGTAATTCAGAGTCTCTTACCGCCTTAGATGGTAAGAAGAGAAAAAAGAACCAATCCCCTACTCCCTCCAATGATGATGAGTATAGTACTGATGATGTGGAAGATATTGTGAAGTCCTACCTAAAGTCAAAAGTTGTGAAGGGTGGTGAAAAGAGGAAGGTTGATGGAAAGAAAAGAAAGAAGACTTAATCCCTAGTTTCCTCAATGGCGGATGAGTACGATACAAGAGATGAGGTTGAGGTTGATCAGCCCAACTTGAAATCAAACCTTGTGAAGGGGTTAGGTGGCAAGAAGATGAAGGGGACTACAGTGGAAAACTTTGCAAGGAGGATTTGGTTAAAAAGGGTCAGTTAAGGGTCTCCCCTATTCCTAATGTGTAGCATAAAGAGGGGCAACAAAGAAAAAGTGTTGGGAACAGGTGCCTCAACTTCTGGCTTGGACCTCTTAAAAGACTTGGTGAAATTATCATCTTTATAAGCCTTTACCTCTCTACCACTGAGAGTCTTTCATACAAGCGCGGTCTGGCGGTTTACCGCTTTACCGCGGGCCTCTGTCAGTCTGTTCACGGTTGGGCGGTGTCACCGCCATACCGTGGGGTCTCCATCTCAGGTTGACGATAGCACTGTTGACGGGCGGCAGTTAAGCAATGGTTCACTGCCATACCGTGGGTATGGTTTGGCATTGGCATGGCTAAGTAGAGGTCAGGATGACAGTTATCACCTTACCGTGGGTGTCGCTTAGTGAAGTCGCAGTGGCTACGGTTAACAGTTGGCAGTCTGCGAAGAATGCTTACCGCCCTACCGCGATGGCCTTTTGGCCATGTCGCAGTGGTGCAGTAAGTCGTGGCAGTCAAAGCTAAAGGTTACCTCCATGCCATGGAGGTCTTGCAATTAGGGCCTGGTAGCATGGTGGAGCTCAATGGTTGGCTTAGGCGGTTATTGCCAGACCATGGGAGGCTTTACTTAGCCTCGCGGTTGAGCGGTGGCATCGCCATACCGTGGAAGATCGTCCTGAGCTCGGCGGTGAAGTGGTGCTAAGCGACAGGCTGGCAGACAAGCCACTACCTCGATACCGCGAGGGTATTAGGAGAGACCTGCGATTGGGCGATGGAACCGCCATACCGCGGGAGGCCTCACTGAGCTTGGCAATGGCACGGTAAGAGAAGCTTGGAGCTCGGGTGGCAGTTTTGACTCATGGTCAAAGCGATGAGCGAATGGGAAGGTGACGCGTGGCAAGAAATCAATACTTGATTGGTCGATGTCTGGAGCGATGAAGGCAGTAAATGCTAGATGTGTTTCGACTGGTGATAGGATCCGATTAAGGCGAGGGAAATTAATGTCTGGGTGGCCTAATGCGTGATTGCAGGGCAAATCGGTCAGAAGATCGAATTACTTGACTGGGTGATCAATGCATCATTAAGACTTGTGATTGGTTGGAATGTTAAATGCGATGTAAGACGTGTACAGTTGATTACATTGATATAAGTCAATTGAAGGGTGACGGTGAAGTAAGAGAGACAAGTGACAATAAGAGTATTGTATTCATTGTATACTGTAAGAGTATTGTAACAGTGAGTGCATGAATACTCAAGTCTGCTGTTGTGAGCTAATTATCAGAGAGTGAGGACTGTGATCTTTGGATGTAATTTATTTTACTGTAATACAAAGTGTCTTCTCTTGGTGTGGTGGATTTTTTCCCAAAAAGGTTTTCCCATGTAAAACTGGTGTTATCTGTGATTGCTTATTTCTGTTATCCCTTTTACTTTGTATGTGTTCATCTTAGTTGTTTTAAGAAGCTTTAAAATTGGTCTTTTGCACTTCTCCTTTGTTGTATTAGCGTTAGGAAAGCAATTTTGCACCTTTGTTTTCCTTTCAAAAAGTTCTCTTGTGAACTTAGAGAGGGATGAGTAGCTAGATCTTGTTGGCAACCAGCTGCATATTGAGCACTAGGTGGTGAAGCAAAATTTTGATAAAGGGGTGGAGGTTTCTGCTCAAAAAGGGGAGGATAATTTGAAGAATGCTTCATCTAACAGTGATTCTGAGGAAGATTACATCGTTGAAAAAGATGGTTTTAATTTTAGGAGGGAGATTATTCCTGGTTATCTCAATCTGGTTAAGGAGAGCTCCCTCTCCTTGCGTAATCTTTTTAAGTGGGTTTTTCATGAGATGAATTCCACTAATGTTCGAGTCAAAGCTATTTGTACTAATGTTGATGAGGCCTCCTCTTTTAAGGGGTTGAATATGCAAGCTCAAATTGATAAGGTGCAGGTTGAGGTTAATCAAATTTTTGTTACTATCAAGATGGTTGTTGATGAAATTCTCAATATGAAGAATGCCTATGAGAAAATTTTGCCACTATTGAAGGAAATTTGGAGAAGGTAGTGGAGGTCAGTAAACATGCCATGTGCAATGAGGCTATGGGTTTGTGTCTTTTGAGTAAGAAGGCTAGGAAGTGGCTAGGGGATAACTTTGGAATGAAAGATATGGTGGTTGGTGAAGGTGTGCAATATAAGACTACTAATGACTAGGTCTTCTACTCATACCCGCAACAAGACCAAACTTAATGCAAAGATTGGTATTCCTACTAATGAAGTGGTGGAAGTAATGAATGTCCATAATTGATATTGATCTTGAAGCTATGAATATTCTAAATAATCTTTAGTTTTCTTTTTTTTTGTGCCTTTCTCTGGTTGTCTGTGTGCTAGTTTTTGGCTGCTTGTTCTATTTTTTATTATATGTTGAAGCTGCGACTTATCTTGTAAAGGGTTTCGGGGCCCCTTCAAAACCTATTTTTCCTATAATCAAAAACACTAACTATAAAGATTCCCTCCTAGGACCTAAGTGGAATTAACATATAAATACACTACAACAAATCCTTGTGATTAGCTCCCTTTTTTGCTTCCATCCACTGTTTTAATGTATTTTTCTCTAATTTTTTGAAAAAGTCGGCACTATTTATCAGGCTGGCGCCATTTTTGGCATTTTTTGCATCGATCAGAACAAGTAGGCGCTAAATCCGATGCTAATTAGCATTGGATTTAGCGTCAAGTTTAGCACCAGGTTTAGCGTCGGATTTAGCATCAGGTTTAGAGCCAAGTCAGCAACGTCCTCCACTATTCAGTGTACACCTCAATTGTCAAACAAGTCCACGTATAGCCCACACTACCAGTTGATAGGTTGAAGACTCCTGCAGTATGGCGATAACCGCATTACCGCTCGACTACTAGAAGGCTTCTGTAGGGTGGCAGTATATTGCGCTACCTACCGCCAGATAGTCGGAAGTCTCTCGTGGTATGATGGTATACACCGTACTACCGCCAGGCAATAAGAAATCTCCCACGGTATGGTGGTATACTGTGCTACCACACCTCTCTCACAATCATCCAACAGTATAGAGGTAAAAGCATGAACTTAACACATTATTTATTTATATGTTGAATATTAATCATTATCTAGAATTTATTTTTCACAATAATAATATGAATGGTTTGGAAGAAATGCAAGAGGCAGATCTATTTTAATTAAAAAAAATCTTAGGGTGCAAGGAATCTAATGTAATATCACAATCACAATCACAATCACACAATTTTTTTAAATTATAATAATTAAAATCATAATTTAATGATTAAATTATATATTTAATTCATATTCATTTTAGTTTTATTTAAATAAATATATATTTTTATATATTTTAAAATTAAAATTAATAATTGTTAAATATATTTTTCATATTTTTATTTTATATAAAATAACATCAATAGTTTTTATTAATTAACTGAACATACAAATTAATAAATTTAATAGATAATAGTAATTTTTTATTAGAAAATATATATTTTTTGTTTTCTAAATTTGTTTGAATATTAAAAGATTTAATGATTAAACATATTTGAGTTTTTTCACATCAATATTTTTGCTGCCATGATGAGTTAGAACAAAATACCCAAGCCCTAATTTTTAACTCTCATTTTCACTTGGTTTTTTCGAGCTCCCTTGCCCTGCACATGCCGCCATCATTAGAGTTTGAAACCTCGAGCTTTCTGAAGGAGTATCTGTCAATTTTCTCACTGATTTTGAGAGTTTTCTTCATAGAAATTTATGTTGAGGCTGAATCAAGTAAAGCTTTCATGGTTCATCATGTGTTTCCACTTATTTGAATGTGCTTTCAAAGACATTTCTTCTCGGATTCTCATGCATTTTTCTCTTGCTTTACTCTATCGATACCTTGCTTGTCTTGAGGCTGACATCAAAGCACTTTTGAAGCTCACATTTCTTCGAACAATAAGAAGTTGAGTAAGTTTCTATACGCCATTTCTTTGCATCTTACCTTCGTTTTCTGTCAAAACAAGCTCGATTTGGACTCAATAGATATGAATGAATGGGTGTTTTATTTCTACCATGCATCCTTATTTTTTAACCCTTCTATCTTGGCTCAACTTCTCTGGACTTAGCTCACTAGCAAAAGAAATGAAACAAATCATACTCTCCATATTTGGTTTGATCAAATGATGAAATATTTTTTTATTTTTGTATTTTTTCTCTTTCTTGGTGATAGCTTGGTCGCGGCCTCTCTAGAATATTTTTTCTATTTCCAAAAAGAACAGAGTGTAAAATTTTCTTTATTATATTTTTGAGCCTCCTTCATGGCTCCATGATTATGGCCGCGAGCTCTATTCAATGGCATTATGGGTTTGTCTTTGATCTGGGGTTTTTCAAAAACCCGTGACTCCTATTGCAGATACAAGCTCTCAGAAAAATGAGTGCAAGCCTTTTGGAATGATCTTTCACTTCTCAGAAAGTAAAATAAATCCTTCCACATTTGGGGCTCGGCCCAGAAACCCTAAACCATAGGTTTGTAATATTTTGCATATCCTTCTCCTTTCTTGCAAGCATTTTACATTTTCATTTTTCAGAACCTGCTTCACAAGACAATTGCACTGTTTTTTTGTATGTTCATTTTTCTCTAAACAAGACAATGGAGATGATTGATGTAGAGAATTATGGGCTTCAAATGTCTTCAAAGACACAAACACATATTTTTACAATATCACTTAAACATTCACAAATTTACTTTAATGAAACATGGTTTTCCAAGCTCCAAATAAACCAAAAAGAGGTTTTAAGACACCAAAATATTACTAAACCTTTACCACACCTTGAACATCATATAATTGATAGGTTTAAGCAAAAAAAACACTCTTAGAACACTGGTTCTTTCATTATTGCATTATTCATACTCAAGAAGACAAATTACTTGTAGTGTTCCACATAGACAAAATTGGGTGTATCTTTTAAACTAGATTGAATGTCCAAAAAAAACAAACATTTTCAAGAACCCATTTCGGCCTTCTTAAACATATCAAAAAATAGAATAATTTTTTTTTGGAAAGAAACCCTCAAAAAATGACCGTCCCACTGTCTTAGAGGCCTAATTTTGGCTCATATGCAAGAGGGTTTATTGGAAATAATTTCTCCAAACTACAAACCACTTTGCAAATTCTTCAAACACCTTATAATAGGTATTCACACGCTATCCAAACCATATCCAACCCTTTAACATTTCATTTGTAGCAAATCCCAACTTGTAGCTATGCCTTCATGCTCAACATTCACAAATTTACTTTAATGAAACATGGTTTTTCAAGCTCCAAATACACCAAATAGAGGCTTTCAAACACCAAAATATTATTGAACCTTTACCACAACTTGAATATCATAGAATTAAGCCAAAAAAACACTCATAGAACACTAGTTCTTTCACTATTGCATTATTCATACTCAAGAAGACAAATTGCTTGTAGTGTTCCACATAGACAAAATCAGGTGTATCTTTTAAACTAGATTGAATCTCCAAAACAAAAACAAAAAATTCAAGAACCCATTTCAGCCTTCTTAAACATATCAAAAAACAGAATAAAGTTGTTTTGGAAAGAAACCCTCAAAAAATGACTGTCCCGCTGTCTTAGAGGCCTAATTTTGGCTCATATGCAAGAGGGTTTATTGGAAATAATTGCTCCAAACCACAAACCACTTTGCAAATGCTTAAAACACCTAATTATATGTATTAAAATTCTATCCAAACCATATCTAACCCTTTAACATTGAATTTATATCAAATCCCAACTTGTAGCTATGCCTTCATGCTCAACATTCACAAATTTACTTTAATGAAACATGGTTTTCCAAGTCCCAATACACCAAAAAGAGGTTTTAAGACACAAAAATCTTACTGAACCTTTACCACACATTGAACATCATATAATTGATAGGATTAAGCCAAAAAAACACTCTTAGAACATTGGTTCTTGTAGTGTTCCACATAGACAAAATTGGGTGTATCTTTTAAACCAGATTGAATCTCCAAAAAAAAAAAAACATTTTCAAGAACCCATTTCATCCTTCTTAAACATATCAAAAAATAGAATGAGGTTATTTTGGAAAGAAATTCTCAAAAAATGACTGTCCCGTTGTCCTAGAGGCATAATTTTGGCTCATATGCAAGAGGGTTTATTGGAAATAACTGATCCAAACCACAAACCACTTTGAAAATGATTCAAAAACCTCATAATAGGTTTTAAAATGCTATCCAAACCATCTCCAACCCTTTAAAATTGCATTTGTATCAAATCTCAACTTGTAGCTATGCCTTCATGCTCAAAATTGGTGAAAAATCACTAGGGCAGCAATAGAACTCTTGTAACTTGACTACCCCTGCAGTTGAAAACACAACCAACATTGAAAAACAACCCAAACTAACCCATTCCACTGATTTAAAAAGGTCTACATTGGTGGAATGGTGTTTTATGCTTTTATTTGACTCTCAAACCCTTAAAATGAGGGTTTTTGGACTGCCCTCAAAAAAATGGCTCTAAAAAGCTTAAAACTCAACGAAATTAATTCAAAATAGATTTATTTGAAATATAATTCAAATCTCTATCAAAAACAATAAAAAAGAAAGCTTGAGAGTACTGTACGGACCAGTACCACACCTGAGAACAACAAGAAAATGTTAAAATCTACAAAACAGGGCACTTATATTCAAAATTTATTCAAGATACAATGTACTCTCTTCTTCCACACCTTCACAAGGCTCTTTAAAGGTGTCTATAACAATTATCTAACGTTCCTTCAGTTACAATCGACCAACAACCTTCCCTTTACAAAATGACTCTTCACATTCCACTTTTTTGCATTTTGCAATTTTGCATTTTTTTGCTACAAATGACAACTTTTGCATTTTGACTTCAGAGACCTCCTAGAAACCTATTAATGACTCAAATGCATTTAAAATGGTCCAAATATGACCTTTCTACAATCACAATATGATGAAGACTCAAATTTTACAAATTTTCCCCATGGAGGCATGAAGTTACATGGTGCCCTGCACCAATGATATGGTTCATAATTATGAAAATAAACATGGTTCTATTTCCTTTTGATGTATGTAATTGTAATTTCATTTTTATTGTTCTCAGAAATGAAGTTGTGTTCTCTTTCCACAATTTCATTGATCTCTTCATCATTCCCCAATAATTCAATAGTGTTATAAAAGCATTACAAAGAGGCAGTCTTAGGTATTAGATAGATGGTATGTTTCATAACGCATTGCTTAGGCCATCCACTGGGGGAATGAAAATTATCCTTGTATAAGTAATGTACTGGAGGATTCAATTCAATAATATGCTTCACCATGCACTTCATATGCCACTGAAATATAATTTTATAACATAAAATCCTATATTAAGCATACTAATTGAAACTTCAAAGTCAAGTGAACAATTTTGTATTAGATTTTTTATTTTGGAACTCGTGAATATTATGTGGCTGAGAAAGATTTTCAAACAACTTTTTTATGTTGTGGAGCCAAACAATTACCATGGCATTACTTTTATGATCAAAGTTATGCATGTCTTCCGAACTTCTTGATTTATCTCTTGTGTAAGCCTCTAAGAAGCTTCTCAAGCTACTAATTTGTAATTATTTTGCAAGGGATTGTTTGTTCTTTCTTTTCCAATTTCCTATTAATTTATAGGGATTTATGGTTTGTTTCTTTCCAATCACAAGGTGCATTTCAGTGAACTTAACCATTCTAAATTATTTAAATGTAGACACCATATGGTCAATGCTGAATGCTATTGTTGCTCCAAGGCACTTTGAATTTTTCCTTAGACAGTGAGATTCCCTCAAGACATGAATGTGGTTATCATAGCTCTAAACACTCATTTCAGCATGAAGAATGCATCAATGTGTAGTAGAATTTGTAAAGCACATGTCTCTAATTATGAATGTTTTAGATTGTTACATATAGTCATGGTCAGATTCTCATGATAGATTCCTTTGAAACTTGTGACAGGTATGTATTTGAGGACCAAATTGAGTTTATCAAGGAATTGGTACTTGAAGGAGAACAAATACTTTAACAAATTAGCTCATATGATGATGTTTTGAATTGTATATCAGATATCTTCTTTTGATTTAAATAGTAATAAGATATATGTTTCTTGCTTTGGTTGATTGGACTAAACTTTAGAGAACAAATGGAAATTTTTTTGGAGTTTTATATGTATTTTTGTAAGACTTTTTAACTTTACAACATAGATTATGTATTATTCACTTTTGATTTTTTGTTAATTTGCTCATTATTGATGTGGTGCAGGAGCACCTTGTTCAATATATGCCTCCATTAGTCAAAATTGTAAAAATTTGAGTTTCCAATTGTAAAAGCATTATAGAAGGTCATGATAAGGCCTATTTAATTGCAGTTGAGTCTCAAATAGGTTTTAGGTGTCAAAAGGATGAAAAAAAGCAAAATTGTAAAAAAATGCTAATAGTTGCTAAATTTGAAAAAAGGCAAAAAAATCAGAATATGAAGAGAAAAAGTGGGAAAGGAAAGGGTTAGGTCAATGTAGGAAATTGAAAATTCAATTGTTGAATGGGAAACATCTATAAAAATTATTTGGAAGGCGGGCAAAGATTCATTCTTTTGTATTCTTGAAACATTTTGTTTAATAAAATCCTTGTTTCATGTATTTTTAGTGTTTAAACTCTTGAACCAGTCCCTGTACTAACTGTACAACAGATTAGAAGCTTTAACATTATTGTTTTCTCTTTGTTTAAGGTGTTAATAATAAATTAAAGGAATTTTAAAGAGGTTCCATCAGTTTTAAGAGGCTAACTTTCTATGTTTTGGCAGTAAACCCAGTCAAGGGTTTGAGAGTCTTGTGAAGATTATCATTCCCATCCCACCAATGTAGGTCGAGTAGAATGGTGGGATGGATTTTTTAGGGAGTTTTTTTTGTATATGTTTAGTGAATTAAGTGTGTACAGGAACATGGGAGTTAATATTGAAAATTTTGATGCTACTCTTATCAGAATTTCTGTGATTTTTCATTGAAGTTGATGGTTACAAGTGTGATAAAGGAGATCCAACATGTATACAGGCTATATTATGGTAAAATAAGGTTGGGAAGACATAAAAAAATGTGTTGGAAGAGGTGGTAAGTGATTTTGAGGTTTGCAATATGCATTTCCAATAAACCCTCATTCATTTTGTGTTGAAAAGCCTACATTTAAGGGTTTTGAGGTTCAACATTTTGTGGAGCCTTTTAGTCCCTAAAAATTATTGATTCTTAAGTTTTGATACCTGTTATACTACTTCCTAGGGGTTTGGGGTGTTTAGTGGTTGATTTATTGGTAGTCTCTTTGTAATTTTGACCTAATTTGGTGCATTTTGTTGCGGATAGTCTATTATTCTATTTTATTTTTTCAAAAAAATAGCACCTAAGATTGAAGTATGTTTAATTAGGCCATAATGGGTCCTCAAAAATATTATTTTTCTTGGGAGATTCAATCAGGGTCAAAAGATACACCCGTTTTTGTTATGAAGGAATATTACAAGAAATTGAGGGCATGGCTGCAAGAAGTTGTGAAGCTGATGAAATTGTGTTATAAGGAAGTGATATTTATTTGTTCCTATCAAAATAATGATGGTTAAGATGAATTTGGGACCTGGTAAAGGTTTGGAGTCAAGATTTGTTGTTTTAGTGCTTGTAGCAATATGAAATCAAGGTGCAAATTGGATGTCTTGGTGTGAATGTCTGATGAGTTGATTGTTTCAGAGGTTTCTCAATGATTTTTTGTTTTTCTTCAGTCAAATAAAATATTTTAAAGGTAAAATTGAGTCTGGTAAGAGCAAAGAATCAAGATTTGATGGATTTATGCCTTTTAGCAATGAAAAATCAAGTGAAAATATAGTGAACTTGGTGAAGGATTAGTGGATCTTCTTATGTTTTGAGTTTGGGTCAGAAGTACCCTTGAAAGTTTGTTGTTTTGTATTGATTCTCTGCATCATGACGTTTTATCCTAAATCAAGCTGAGGGTGATGATTTTGAAAAGGATTCTAGGGCAAAAGCAATGTCACACAAACTCTAGGTAGGATGCATTTTCTTGATGCCTAAAATGAGTGAAGCATTTAGCTATAGAAGGCACCAAAAATAATTTTGTACCATAAACTATTTAATGTACATATATTATATGAATCAACTACTTTTAATTTTCATTTTACTCCATTGAAATTAAATGGATCCTCATTTGCAATCATCAAGCCACTAGAAGGAACATTATTTCCTTTTATTTTATTCCTAACATAGCAGCAACTAAAAGTTTTCATGTTATTTTCAAAATTGTTGGTTATTTGATGCTAGCTTAACTTTTCTTGCAATGGTTGTATAGGATGAAAACAATAGCCATATCAAATGCCTTTTGCCCAAGTCCTACTCTCTCAAGGTTAACAATCTCAATCTCACTAATAGTGATTACTAAGAAAGGTAATTCCACCAACTCTACCAAATAGTTTACCATAGGAACAATAAAAGAAGATGCTTTGAGAGGAACTCCATGAAAACTAAGCTCTCTAAATGGTATATCAAACTCTAGTTCAAAATATTTTAGATGAGGTTGCTCCCATAGCTCTGTTACTCGCTTGACAAATCCTTGAAACTCTACATCGATTTTATTTTTCTTGTCCCTCTCTTGTTGTTCTTCCTCAATTTCATCAGGATCATACATTGACCTTCTTGCCCCTCCTAAAGTTTGGACCACACCCATTACCTCCACATAAAATTGGACATCCTTGGTCTTCTTGGTTCACACCATGATATGGTTATGCAAATGAAAATGAAGCAAAGTAATCATCTCCTTCTCCGCTAGCTGGAAGAATGCATGCTTAATGTTTTGATACATGATATCAGCTCTCTCTTCTGCTCTCATGGTTGAATATCGAAATCCATTATGGTGGGCCTTCAGAGTTCCAGTCATCTTTCTTCCTCTTCCACCAAATGCTGGCATATTTTACTAATGTTTATTAGAATTGTTGCATGTTTTACATAATTGGAATGACATATTAGCTGTAACTTTTTTGAAATTTTATTATGGTATGTGCACTTTGATATGATGTAATATGATTATGGTTTTTTTTCACATGTTGTAATATTAGATATATAATGGAAAAATAAATTATTGCATGAAATAAATAATAACTTTTCATTTTAAATGTTTTTTTTTGCAGAACACGGGTCTTCCAAAAGATCAAGATGATCCTCATGATATAGATCCAGAATATGTTGGTTCTGGTACAAATCACAAGGTAGAGGATGATGATGACGTAGATACAAAAT
This sequence comes from Sequoiadendron giganteum, assembly GCA_007115665.2. Taxonomy (NCBI): domain Eukaryota; kingdom Viridiplantae; phylum Streptophyta; class Pinopsida; order Cupressales; family Cupressaceae; genus Sequoiadendron; species Sequoiadendron giganteum. Next base: position 662,309,069 of record CM021104.1, read on the forward strand.
ACACCGAGGTTGATGATGATGATGATGATGATGAAGATGATGATTACAATGGTGATGATGATGATGAGGTATTTGTTGGTAGTAGCCAGTGACATTCATGATCATATAGATTGCATCATGGATCATTGTTGATATATCGTTATGATGCCTCTTTTCATGGTTTCTATCATATGTATCATTTTCATGGCCTGCAGTACCATATTATTGAGTTGTATCATTTTGACATGTATCATTTTGACTTATATCATTTGGACATGTATCATTTTGAGCTATATAATTTATTATTTTTACTTATATCATTTGTACATGTATCATTTTGACTTATGTCGACTGTTGGACATGTATCATATTGGCATGTTATTAATCTAGTGGCATATTTGACTCACTTGTTTTAATTATAAATGATGATCATGTTATAATAATTATCTTGTTATTTTATCATATGAGTTATTTAAGAGGCATGATATATTTAAATAGAAATAAAACATATTAAATTAATAAATGGAAGCAAAACAAGAAACATTTTTAGAAGCAACAATGGAAGCCAAACTAGAAGCAAACTAGAAGAAATCTTAGAAGAAAAACTTGGCGTTATCTAGGAAGCAAAAACAAAAGCAATTCAGGTAGCAAACAAATAAGTAATAATGGAAGCAATTTTAGAAGCAACAAAAGATGCAATAAAAGAAGCCATATTAGAAGCAACAAAAGACGCAAAAATGGAAGCAAATCTAGATGCAAAAAGCGACGTTATATGGAAAGAAAAATTGGAAGTAAAATTGGAAGCAAAATTGGAAGCAAAATCAGAAGCAAATTTGAAAGTAAAACCCAAAGCAAAATTAGAAGCAAAATCGGAAGCAAACCTGGAAGCAAACCTAGAAGCAAAAATGGAAGCAAAACTGGAAGAAAACGTGGAAGCAAAACAAGAAGCAAAACTAGAAGCAAAATCGGAAGCCAAACTAGAAGCAACAAAAGTCGGCGCTAAACCTGGCACTAAATCCGGCGCTAAAGTGAATGCTAAATCCAATGCTGAAGTGAACATACCATTTTGCACCGAGTTTTGCGCCAACTGAAGTTCCCAATTCATGAACTCAAATGCAATAAAATTCGATGCTATTTTAGGCACTAACTGCCTGTTTTGTTGTAGTGATAGGACCCAGATAGGTAAAAATCCTATTTACACCAAAAAAATATTATGCTTAGATGTTGGCCTAAGGTAGGCTATAATGTCAATTTATTATGATAGAGTGATATTAGTTTTGTCAAGAACCCAAATTTTTACTCATAAATAAAGTACATTAATGTGCAATACCATTTTGTTTGTGATATGATGGAGAACATGAGGATTTCAATCAAGATGGTAGAAACTTCAATAAATTTTGTAGATTCATTAGCTAAAATAATGAGCACAAAGAAGCACAAAAAATATAGGTCGAGTATGGACATTTTTACCCCTAAATAAAATAGTCTATTTTGGCATCTCTTTATGTTAATTTGTAATGTATACAAGTGAGAAATTATTTGGTCTAGGAATTATATATATTGCCACTTATAAGATGTATTATGACATGTGTAAGAACAATGATAGGGGGAATTATATAGGAGAATAGAAGGAACATCTTTGAACAACTAAATATAACTATTTATATGAGGGTTGTAAGAGTAATTAGTGCTCTAATGTGGAGTTCTTGGGAATTACTTATTACCCCTTATTTTGAGTAGTCTATATACTTTATGGGAAGTTTCATATCATGTTTGGAGGAGTTACTCTTAGAGAGGATTGCATAGATTTGGAGTTCATATATATTAGAGGGTTGGGATGAATATTTTATGGTAATTTTATTCTAGGGAAATGTTACATATTGATTTTAGAAGATAGAGTTGAAGAGATTCATCAATAGCACTAAAAATCATTGTATCATAAGCTTATCCTTTGAATAATATAATTTTAGCGTGCTATTGTTAGGACTTTCCCAAATGGATTTTATATGATAAAACTTGTGTTATATGTTAAAGATATCAAGTTTCCACAATCCATAATGTTCTTTGCAATGTTGTTATGTTGCTAATATTTTGCTATACGTTGTACTTATTTATATTAACATATAAATATATACTATATATTATATTTTTCAAAAGAAAAATAAACAAAAGAATTACTCAAATAATGAATAGTATTTTTTGAAAAATAAAACTAAAATTTGTATACAAAAGTTAAAAAAATCTTCATATAAAAATTAAATAAACAATGTAATACAATAAAATAACATAAGGCTTAAGTAAATAAAAATAGCTATTTAAATAAATATAAAGAACAATGTAAATAAAATAAAATAAATTTCAAATAATTTTAAAGTAAAATAAAATAATTTTTATATAGATAATTCAAGATTGATATTTCTCATAATTTTTTAAATAGATGTATTTAAGATATTTATATAAAATATGAATATAAATATATAAGCAAATGAGACTATATATGAATAAAAGGATAGAAAATATAAGACACTATGATCATAAAGAACAAAGGGAAAAAAAATTATAGAAGACAAAGAAGATATAAATGAATATAAATATATATAAAATCAAATTAAATAATAATAAAATTTAAGTGAATGAATAATGAAATTAAATAATAGAAGAAATAAAGAATATAAAAAAAGAAGAATGAATTAAAAAAATATGAAATAATATATAAAACATATGTATATATTACATTTATAACATAAAAAAATTGTATGCGTATGAATATAGAAGAATAATTCTAGAACATAAAAGTGAAAACAAAGATGTTTATAAGAATGACAAGAAAATGAATATATAAAAATAAATGTGAGAGAAGAATATGAATGAGCCAAGAAGAATAGAATATAAGAATGTTGATAAATTATGAAGGGATAAAAGAATATAAGAATATAGGAATATGAATATGAATGAGAATACAAAGGAAGCTTATTAAATAAGAAATTAAATATATTATTATAAGAGATAAAATGAAGATCAGATATTCATTATATATGAGTAAAAACGATATAAATATGTATATATACATATCATAAATGGATATAAACCACACAACATAAAAATAATTGAGTGAAAAAATAAATGTCTAAGGATAAATATTAGAGAATATATGTATGCGAGAGAGGGGGAGAAAATAAGAATATCAATATGACTAAAATAATATAAGTATGAGAATACATGAGTCTAAGAATAAAAAAAATGAAAGTACAAGAATATGAATATAAGAATGACATGAAGATGAATATATGAAAATAATTGTAAGAGAAGATGAATAAACATGAGGAAACACAAGAATAAGAAAAAAAATATTAGAATGCAGTTCAATTCTATAGAAATATAGGAAAATATAAGAATATAGGAATACGAATATGAAAGAAAAAGAGAAAGAAAATAAAATAAATAAAATATAAAAATATAAAAAATAATAATGAAACAAATATCTAGGCCTAGTGCATTTGACCATTGTGATATAAATTTATGCTTAATTGTAAGATTAGTTATAGATTGTAATGTGATAATATAAGAATTGGTATTGGTTTTGTTTAATCATTAATATGATTTTTTTCTATAATCAAATTATGGTATGATTATGATTTCGAGGTAGAGACATACATCTTCATTGATTATACTAATGGAGTTCACAAATACAAGCTTTGGAATCTTAAGACTTGTATCTTACAAATGAGGATAAATGCGACTTGAACCAAACACTAAGAAGACTATACTTAAAATTGAACCAAAGTTTCAAAATGGACCTAATGAAGAGGTTGATTTAGAGAAACAAGAGGAAGAAGAATAAGCCTCATACTCTACACTTGAAGATCCACTAAGAAGAGGAAGCAACTAAAAATGTACAACTCTCCTACTTTTGGTTTCATTTTTTGTCTACTAATGATCATAAGCCTAGAACTATGAAGAAAGTAATCAAATATAAAAATAAGAAAGCTATGAGTGAGGAGATGGCTAATTTAGAGAAAAAAGAACATGAGACTTGGTACAATTTATTGAGTGTAGAAAACATGTTGGTAAAAAATGTTTAAAAAAAAATAAGTTCAATTATGAGGGAAAGATTAAAAATTACAAGAAAAAATTGGTGGATAAGAGATATTCCTAGGTTAAGGAAATTGATTTTGGTGAGATTTTCTCTCTTATTACAAATCTTACATCCATTAATTTTTTATTTTTTTTTGCCATTAATTTTTACCTTTAGGTTGAATGGAATGATGCTAAGATAAATTTATGGCATCAAGATTTAGAGGAGGAGATCTACATAACACAAGTAGAGCACTTCATGGTAAATTGTAAGGAAGACTTGGTTTTAAAGTTAAAAAAAGTGTCTTTATGGTCTAAAACAACCCCCTAAGGTACGGTATAATAAATTTGATTCATATTGTCTAAAGTTGAGACTTGTGAGAGTTAAATAAAATCATTGCATTTATCATAAAGTTAGGTGATCATTTTATTGTTAGCATTTTAAATAATGATGACATATTGTTAACCAATAATAATGACACGATTAAGGTTCTTAAATATCTATATTAAATATTACAATTTGAGATGAAGGTTTTCGATATTGCTAAGTTTATCTTAGGGATGGAGATTGAAAAGCTAAAAACATCTTTTGTTAAGTCAACTAAAGTATGATGACTCTCTTTTCCATAGATTCATAAAGTGAGATTACAACCAAGTAGTCTTCCTATTTCTATGGGAATAAATATTTTGGCAAAATAATGTCATACTACACATGATGAATCAAAGACATGATTCATTCTCAATAATTTATGTTATGGTCTACAGTAAACCAAATATTTCTAAAGAAATGAGAGTCCTAATTAGGTATATGTACAATCCAAACAAAGAGCATTACAATACAACTAAGAGAGTATTTAAATGCCATTATAAAACTTAAGAAGAATTCTATTTGCTACCATGGAGGACCTACTTTTAATAGGACATAAATATAAAACGATTTTTCTATGCAAATTATGGAGATGATGTGGATAGAGAAAGATTTATCAATCATTGTGTTTAATCTATTTTGTGGTGTTGTGAGTATCATGAGAAAGAGACAAATTATGGTTGCTCTTATGAATACAAAGTATGAGTACATAAAAAATTTCCATGATTATAAGGAGGAAATTTGGTTTCAAAGATGTAGGAGTTTATGGTGAGCTCCTCAACACCTTAGGATCACCTACAAAACAACAATAAATTCCACAAGAGAGAAATGGCATAAATATCAAATTATGATTATAGATGCAATATTGCCATATTGAATATATGATGTATTTCTTATAAAGGCAAGTTGTGAGATAGGATTAGACAAGATCATGACATGTTGTTTAAATGAGACAACTACCTCAATGAATATTAAGTGACTTAGGATACAAGCATTAAATGCCAAAAGATAAGACAATATCTAGTGACAACTAACACTATCTAGAAAGATTCCCTCCAAGGACCTAAGTGGACTTAACATGTAAATATGACCTAGATAGGTAAAAAACCTATTTACACCAACACCCCCTGTTAAGTATAACTTAGGGAGTATGATTATGCAAATGACACAAGGATGGGTCTCAACTACAACACCATGTTGTTACCCATGTACAAATGTAAATACAATCTCTCACAAATGGAGAAAAGGAGAAAACCCAATGGGATAAAACTCCTCCCCAAAAGAGAAAAAAGATACAATAATGTTCTCCATGAAGAATGAGAGGATAAAACCCCATTCGAGGAAAAGAAACCCCCATAAGAGAGACGAAGAGAGACCATTTAGCCCCTGCTAAATGAGATAACCTACTGCAAAGAAACACTAGAAGCACATTGATAGAGTAACATTGTAATCTTAATCAAGACAAGCAAGAGAAAGATAACTTTGATGCTTGAAACACTAGAAACTCTCAATTATGGAGCAACCTTGGAATCATGATAAATCAATAGTAGTCCTAATGCCAAGGAACACTAGAAAACTCATGATATGGAGCAACCCTGGAAGCTGATTGAAGCAACAGGATATAAAACATTGTTCTATAATTGAAATGAAGTGAAAAGATTTAAATTTCACCTTCCCAAATTACAATATGTCCAAGTGATCAACCAAACTGTGAATATACACAAATCTGAATAAAATATACCTAGGGATGAACTAGAAAAAGTACATGGATGGCATGATATAGCTCCTTAATACCTTTTCTAATGTTTTAAGAATTAGGAAAATTAGAGATCATAGCTAAAAGTTATAAACTTGGGAGCCAAAAATGAAGATCTGACTTCAAACAATAATATTATGCCTCCAAGTAGATTTTTTTTTGGAGAATAACCTACACCACTATAAAACTGATGAAGCCATCTTTCTGTGATATCTTGCTTTTGAAAAACAACCTCCTGGTTTGCAAGTTATGGCATTTTAAAAAAATGCTTGATTCGGGCATAAGGGGACGAAATTTGGGCCCTTAGGCTTTAGCCCTCAGGCACCTATGTGGCTCATCAACATAAAAATTATTTTAAGAAAATTCCACCCAGTAGTAGAGCAACGAATCCTGCACATCGTTGGGGATGGGGCAACGAGCTAAAGGTTGCATTGCCTAGGGCATAAGTCCCCGCCCACTACAGTGGGACATGGGTTTAATAAACCTTGGCTAGGCCCTAAACATTGATGAAAACTTTAAAACCAAAAATTTCAATTAATAAAAAACTATAATTTCATATCAATGGATGTGAATGGTATGATGTGACATAGATGTGACAGAGGCATATGGAGATTGTTGGAGTAATAAGGTTAACTATTTAATTAATTCAACCATATTGATTAATTAATTAAGTCACCTTTTACTTTATTTTCACTTAAGCTAAACTTAGGCCCTTTAATAATTAATTATTCATCCTAGGGTTCTCACTTTTACGGTTTTGATCTCCTTTCATAAGGATTGATCTCTTTGTAATTATTAATTTTTATTTATGCAATTTTACTCTCTTGATTTGCAGAGCAATATCTTTGTGTTGTTTGAATCTCTTCTATGTGATAGGTTATTTTTCTTGTAGGTGATCACTGGGTTGTGCGAGGTTGGCTTTTACAACTTCAACATGGTATTAGTGCTTCAGATCTGCAGCTTCTTGTTTGTCCTTTGAGAGATTCAAGCCTTGAAAGAGTATTTTGGTGCATCTTGAGTCACTTTTCATCACACCATTACATTTAGAGTACTAGAAATAGTCAAGATTGGCCTTTGTTTCATCAATTTTGAACTCACAGAATCAAATCTATAAGGGTTTCTATGGGTGTTGTTTTTCTCAGATCCAAAGGGTACCTACAATGTTGAAGCTTTTTTAGCATGAACGGACCTCACTGCTGCATCTGGAGTGGCCAAAAACCCTAAAAACACCTGTCAAATCATCAAATTTGGTGAAGTTGGCCTTTGAGATAAAATAATTTTGTACAGAGGCTCGTAAGGCCCATGTACGGATTTGCATGCATGAAGTTTTTTTTTAATTTTTTTTTTTATGATGTTGGCTTATTTTTTCTAAATTTCTTTTTTGATTTTTTTTTTTAAAATAAAAAAATAAAAAATAAAAAGCTTTTTAAAAAAGTTGTACGTGAATTTGTTTTTTTGGGGCCGGTGAAGTTTTTTTAAGGGTACAAAGTACCCTGCTACTGCAGGTTGATAGCCTGTTGCACAATAGGGCCTATACCCAGTTGGACGCTGGTTTCCACCGCCGGTGGTGACTCTCCTAGTGCCAACATTTTTGGATCTTCACCAATCGGTGGCTCAACAAATCTACCCGTTGACTTTTTTGTTAGTCCGACAGTCTTTTTTGGAAACAATCATTTTTTTCTGTCATGCAATGATTTCCTGGGGGTTCCCAATTCCACAATATTCTCACGTGATTATTTTCTCAAGCAATCGCCAAATTTTCCAAGCGGTCCAACATTTTTTTCCCAGGTGACCTATCTTTCCTGACAATGGCAAATCTTTTGGAATATTTTGTTATTGACAAGGAATATTCTTTTCTTCACCGAGTGCAAAAAATTTTTTGGTCACAGGGGAATATTTTGGGAATATTTCACTGATGTCAGCATGACATCAACAATATAAATTGTTGCATGGCCCCCTTTGACTCCCTTTGTGCCCTAAAAGGGACTTTTTTTTTTTTGCCATAACTGGGGCATACGATATCATTTTTCAACAAACGAGATATCATCGGAAATCTGGTTCCATCATCTTTCTAGTGGTGTGGGTCTCATTGCTTTATTTTTTTGCTAGTGAATTCTATAGCTTGTTGAAATTAGAGGTGCTATTTTCAGTCCCAAGTTCGTAACTTTTGACTAGTTTCTTCATTTTCCGTGATTCTAGCAGCGTTGGAACCGTATTTCAAAGATCTTTAGTTCCATCCATGCAATTTTTCTAGATTGTTCTCTAGGTACATTTTATTCAGATTTTTGTGTTTTTGCACTTTGGTGAATTACTTGGGTGTTTTATCTCCTAGAAATTTTTTGTTTACGTGGGATGACTCATTTATGGCCGTTCTATATGGATTTCCAGTATCCTATCCTATTTGGGCATTGTAGACATCTTTTTATGCACATTCTCTTTTTTGTAGACATACTGACATAAAGTGCCATTCTGGTGTATACTTTTTAGGGATTTCGCACATCCTATTGTACCTATTGTAATGTACTAAGATATAAAGTGCCATGGGAGAGTTGATGTTTTCCTTTGGTTTTACATCACACCTTTGTCAAGTGAGTGTCCCTTCCATGACAACAATGAATCTCAGTGATTCTTGCCTCATGCGTGTGTGCATTAGTTTGCATACCCTTTTATTTGCAGGTTGTTTCTCCTACATGCACTTCATGGTTTCACATAGTTTCAGTGTTCATGTCATGGCTCTCCCTTTTTTAGCATTATGGGGGGTTTCTACTGTTGGTGCTAATGCTTCCTTGGTTCATGTTTGAATGATCTACGTATCTAGTATTTGTTCCTATGTACTTTCAGATGCAATGTAAATTAGTAGCTAGTTACATGCATTTCGATGAGATGGATCACTTACCATATGGAAACTCTTACATTCCTATTTTTGGAGATTCTTCATTCAACACACTATCAGTCATCTTTGATAAAAATCTACAACTTTGTGCTTATGGATGTTGTACATGTTCCTATTTTTCAGGTCATTGTCTTGTTTGGAGGCTTCTTTAGTCCTTCACTTGGCTTTCATCTCTTTTTGGAGTGGAGTTTTTTCCATGAGGTTTTCTCTTTTTTCTCCGCTTTACAAAGATTTTGGTTGTAATTGGGTACCTCATTAGGCCTTGTTTTTGGGATCCATCTTTTCTTTCATGCATTTTATCCTTATTTTTTAGCTTCTCCCTAAGTTTGTAATGTCCCCATATTAGAGACATAAAATGCATAGATTAAAATTTTGATTTTAAAGATTGTTTGATAAAAGAGTAATGAAAGATTAGTGGAATAAGATAAATGAAATGCATTATTATCAACTAGAGCATAACTAACATAATCTGATATGACTTATTACTCTTGATCGAAATAGATCTTCGCCTTGTCTCTTCTTTCCTAACCTCATTGGTGGAGGGATGCCTTACAGTGCCGAGGGCTCTTGACCAATCTCCAAGTGGATTCCCTCAAGGTTTTGTACTCATCTTGGGTGCATCCATCATGGGATTGAATTACCAGCCTTTCCCACCACAACCATCCTCTCCTTGTTGAGTGTTAGCGAAAGGGAATTTTGGCCCGAAGTCTATTATTCACGGTAAAGTCATAAAAGCTCAATGAGACACAATAATTGTTGTAAGCAATATTATTGTGGCTAGACAAATAACATCCATTTATTTCTATATGTGAAATTCACTTATGCTATAGAGATGAACTCAATATATCTATTAATTGCAGCGTGTCATTTAATCACTCTATGCATTCACTTATCCTATTGAATTCGCAAATCATCACAGATTAGAATATTCACCAATATGGATTCTAATAAGATATGAGTTAGGCATTATACTGTAATCCACTGTCACTAGAGTTTGATTATATAAACCTCAATGGTATATCAGTTGGTTGAGGGTACTTATGTTGGAAAAATGTGCCTCAACTTACCGGCTTGGACCTCTGTTAAAGGCTTGACGAATTTATGCCCTTATCACTTTATCGTAGTGTTCTCATTTGGTCGGCTTGACCCTTTGGTCATTGAGACTCTATCTGATTGGTGAGGCTCAGAAGGTTGTCACAACAATGGGCTTATGGGCATGGAGTTGGCGGTTTGTTTGAAGGCTTCGACTTTATCAAAGGATCGGTCGCCCATTGGCGGGAGATTTTGCTATGTCATGCCGATGTGTCAATGCCTTGCATCAATGGCTGCTATCAACTTCATCCGACGGTGCTGGCTACTTTTTGTGGCATTCGAAGGCAAGTACCACAATTTACCTCTTCGTTGAGCAAAATTTCCTATGCACATAACGTGTGGTGGCTTGTCAAAGTGGTGAGCATAGCGAACAGTTGGTGGGCCCCGAGTTTCTTTATGCAAGGGGTTGTCCGGTCGTGGACACTTGGCTGCACCTTAGGAGTTCCCTGGGGAATCTAGCGGATGCCGCTAGAGATTCCTCGAAGGAGCTCCAATGGCTTCCACATAGGCCAAGCGGAGTGCGCGAGCAGTGGACATGTGGTAGCCTCAGAAGCTCATTCTGGGAGGGCTCATGGTAATCTTGGCGATTCCCTCCTAGATGCCCTGAAACCTCCTGAGTGGCGGACATGTGGGTTGTGGGACCCGATAGCACTGGCGGTCGGTGTTTTGGCAAGAGCAAATTATTGTCGGCTTGAAATGTGATGCAACTGTTAGTGATGGCGAAGGGTTTTCGGAGCCCGACGACAGTTGACCGGATCATTGCTCAGTCAAGCGGCAGAACGAATAGCAGTGCAACACGTGGCAATTTCTCTCTGGTTGTTTTTGCATCGTTGTTGCAAAACAACATTTATTGTCTGAAGCTGGATTGGTGAAAAGCGATATCTTATGCAGTTATTTTTGTGATCGGATTTTGGTGATTGACAGAGCTCGATGTATTTTCTCTACAATGAATTTATTACGGGGGTGGGTCGATGTAGGATTGCAGGTGGATCTGATCCGAGATCGATTTGGCATGTCAATAAAGAACTAAATTTAATGCACCCTAATTGGTGGTTGTAAAGAGACTAGTAATAGTCGGTCTTGACAAGTAATAAGTGTGATACATATTGGTAGAAGTTGAGCATGAGAATACTGTGAAAGTATCAAGATTCTTGTGTTTCGTTGTATGCCGGAATAGCATTGTAACAGTGAGTGCATGAAAAATCTAGTGTTGTTGTGAGCTAACTATCAAAGAGTGAGGGTTGTAACTTTGTATGTAATTGTTTTTCTTGTTGTAATACAAAGTGTCTTTCTCTTGGTGTGGTGGGTTTTTTACTCGAAAGAGTTTTCCCATGTAAATTTGGTGTTATCTCTTAAATAATTTTATTTTTGTTACTCTTGTTACCCTGCATGTGTTCATCTTAAGTGTTTTAATGTTTTAAAACTGGCCTTTGCACATCTCCTTTGTGGTTTTAGCATTAGGAAAGCGTTTTCATACTGTTGCTTTTCCTTACAAGTGGTATCAGAGCCTGGCCAATTGTGTTATCCTTGTTAGTAGGGCTGGTTTTTTGTGCTAATACTATTCTAGTGGGAGTTTTGCAAAGTTAGAACTTAGTTCTATCTAAGATGGCGAGTACATCAAGAAGAGTTGATATTGAGAAATTCAATGGCGAGAACTTTGAGTTGTGGAAACTCAAAGTGGAAGACCTGTTAGTGGATAGAGACCTCTGGGTAGCCATGTTTGGAACTATGCCACAAGTTATGAAGCAAGAAGATTGGGACCTCACAGATAGAAAAGTGAGAGGTCTAATAAGACTTTGTCTAGCCAATTTTGTACTCTTGAATGTCCATGAGGAAAATTCTGCAGCTTTGTTATGGAAGAAGCTTGGGGATATTTATCAGGGGAAGTCTCTGGTAAATAAGTTATTCCTAAGGAAGAAGTTGTACTCCTTGAAGATGGAAGAAGGTGCATCTATTGCAGACCATCTGAACTCGTTTAATGTGAGTGTTGCTCAGCTGGCATCTATGGGTGTAAAGATAGAGGAGGAGGATCATTGCATGCTCCTGTTATGTTCGTTACCTGACACTTGGGATCATCTGGTGATGGCTATTAGAAGTACTTTCAAGATGGAAGATGTGGTTGCTTCGTTGTTGTCTAAAGAAATGAGGAGGAAGTCTTCTGAGATGGCCAAAGAGGCCCTTGCTATCCAAGGTAGATCGAAGGAGAAAGGCAAGAAGAAGGAGAAGAAGTCCAAACCTAAATCTGTAGGGAAATCAAAGACTCTTGGTAAAAAGTCCAAGGTGAAATGCTAGAATTGTGGGCAGCCTGGTCATATCCGAAAGGATTGCAAGGAAAAGAAGAAGAAGAAGAGTAACTCTTCAGACAATGACTCTTCTCAGAGTGATGCAGATGCCTTAATTGTAGCCTTGACAACTCAAGTATCAGATGAAGTCTGGTTGGTTGACTCGGGTGCATCCTTTCACATGATGTCTCATAGAGAATGGTTCACTAAGTATGAGAAGCATGATGGTGGAAAGGTGTACATGGCATGTGATTGAATATTGGAGATTGTTGTCTGAGGAAGATTCAAAATTCAATTTCCTAATGAGAGAGTCAAAGGTATTGGTGGCATACTACATATACCAGGTTTGGCTTGAAATTTACTTTTTGTCAGTAAGCTAAATGATGCTGGTGTAGAAGTTTCTTTCTTGAGTAAAGGATGTAAGATGGCTAGAGGTGCAATGGTGTTGGATAAGGGTGTACATACTAGCACTCTGTACAAGCTAGATGCACGTCCTGTTCAATGCAACAACACCTCTGTAAAGTCAAGCAAAGTTGTTCCTATAGAGGAAGATGAAGATGCTTCTTTGGCTGCAAATGTGATGGAGGTGAAACTCCCAATAGAGAAGACCATGTTGTGGCATCATAGACTCGATCACACAGGTGAGAAAGGTTTAAAAACCTTAAAAAATAAAAATCTTGTTGAAGGGCTTATAGATTGTAATCTTGAGTTCGATTTTTGCGAACACTACATTTATGGAAAGCAACATGTTTATTTTTCCTTGAGTTCTCATAAATATTTTGGTATACTGGACTATGTTCATTCTGATGTGTTTGGTCCAGTGAATTTTCCTTCATTATCGAATTCTAGATATTATGTTTCTTTTATTGATGACTATTCAAGAAGGGCATTTATATACTTTCTTAAAAGTAAATCAGAAGTGTTCAGTCATTTTAAAGAGTTTAAAACTTGGTTGAGAATCAGACTGGAAGGAAAAGAAAATGTTTGAGGACGGATAATGGCGGTGAGTTTTGCTCTACAGATTTCGATAGATACTGTAAAGACCATGGGATTAAAAGGCATAAAACTACACCTTATACTCCACAACAGAATGGAGTTGCTGAAAGGTTGAACAGGACGCTGATGGAAAAGGCAAGGAGTATGTTGAGTAGTGCTGATCTGGAGCAGATGTTCTGGGCTGAGGTCATGGCTACAACATGTTACCTGGTAAATCATTCTCCTTGCTCTACTCTTTTTGATAAGACACCTTTGGAAGCATGGTCTGGTAAGAAACCCTCTTTGAGACATGTTCGTGTCTTTAGCTGTGAGGCATATGCATATTTTCCAAATGAGAAAAGAACTAAGTTGGAGAACAAAGCTGTTAAATGTATCTTCATCGGCTATGGTGTTGGTGTGAAGGGATAAAATCTTTGGAATCTTGATACTCATAAGGTTTTGTATAACAAAAGTGTAATATTTTGTGAGATGAAACCTTCTACAACTGATCCACAACTAGAGACATATCAAAGAGAAAAGAAGAATGATGCAGTTGAGATTCACCAAACTCCAGAAAAGGGAGAACTGCATGGTGTACCTAAAACTGAGGAGAGCTCAAGCAAATTTGAGAGTTTCGAAGATGAATACCCACAACCTCAACCAATGAGAAGGTCTACACGTCAAAAACAACAACCTGATAGGTATGGTTTCTCCATTTTGTATTCAAACTGTGCCTATGCTTTAATTACTAGCAATGAGGAGCCTAGGACTGTTAAAGAGGCAATTAATATGCTCGATGCAAATTCCTGGTTGGAAGCCATGAATGAAGAAATGGAATCATTAGAAAAGAATGAAACCTAAGATTTGGTACTTTTTCCTGAAGGAAGAAAGTTTGTTGGATGTAAATGGGTATTTAAGAAGAAGACTAGTCTTGAGGGCAGTGCTGAGAAGTATAAAGCAAGGTTGGTTGCAAAGGGGTATTCCCAGGTTGAGGGAATTGATTATGGAGAAATTTTTTCCCCTGTAGCTAAGCTGGCATCTATCAGATTTATGTTGTCACTTGCCGCCACATATGACTTAGAGATCGAGCAGATGTATGTGAAAACAATGTTTCTCCATGGTGAGCTGGAAGAAGAAATTTATATTTCCCAACCTGAACACTTTGTTGAAAAAGGTAAAGAAAGTCTGGTCTGCAAATTAAAGAAATCTTTGTATGGTTTGAAGCAGTCTCTTAGAATGTGGTACCAAAAGTTTGACATATTTGTGATGTCTATGGGATTTGTGAGATCAAAATCTAATCATTATGTATATTTTAAAACTGAAAATGATCGTGTGCTTATTATTACCCTGTACGTGGATGATATGTTGTTCATAGGAAATAGTAAGTCTATAATTTCTGATCTCAAATCTCAGCTGTCTGCAAAATTCAAAATGAAAGATCTAGGTGCAACAAGGTATATTTTGGGGATGGAGATAACCAAGGACAAAAATGGAAGAAAGCTTTGGGTCAGCCAAAGTAAGTATATCAACACTATTCTGGAGAGATTTGATATGAGTGATTGCAAGCAACTAGTTGTTCCAGTTACGCAAGGAACAAAACTATCTGTTGAAGATTTTCCAAAATCTACTACTGAGATGGAGGACATGACCAGAGTGCCTTATGCGAGTGTTGTCAGTAGTTTAATGTATGCGATAGTCTATACAAGGCCAAAAATTGCCCAAGCAGTGGGAGTACTCAGCCGCTTTATGGAAAATCTAGGGAGGATACATTGGGATGCTGTAAAGAGAGTGTTTAGATATTTGAGAGGTACCTCAAAATGTGCTCTGTGTTACCATGGAAATTTGGTTGCATCACAAAGAACTCTCAACATTCGTGGGAATGTGAACTCTGATTGGGTAGGGGACATTGACAGCAGAAGATCCACCAATGGATACACTTTCATGTTAAATGGTGGTGTAATCAGTTGGATGAGCAAGCAATAGGTTGTAGTTGCTTTGTCCATGATGGAGGCAGAATACATGGCAGTGACTCATGCCTGCAAAGAAGCTCTTTGGCTCAGCTACTTATGTTCTGATATTGGTTTTAATGCAGGGCATATCACTATTTTTTGTGATAGTCAGAGCATCATTTTTTGGAAAAATTTCCAAATTTCCATGCCAGGATGAAGCATATCGATGTGCAGTATCACTTCATGAGATATGGTGGAGGATGGAAAGGTTTCTTTAGAAAAGGTGGATACTTTGGAAAATATCGTTGATGCATTGAAAAAGCCAGTGAGCTTAGACAAGTTCAGATGGTGTGCAAGTTTGATGGGCCTTGGGGCCTATGATCACAAATGAACTCGAAGTCTGGAGGAAGCTAGCAATTCTTCATCAAGTGGGAGCTTGTTGGAAAAATGTGCCTCAACTTACCGGCTTGGACCTTTGTTAAAGGCTTGATGAATTTATGCCCTTATCACTTTACCGCAGTGTTCTCATTTGGTCGGCTTGACCCTTTGGTCGTTGAGACTATGTCTGATCAGCGAGGCTCCGAAGGTTGTCACAGGGATGGGCCGACGGGCGTGGAGTTGGCGGTTTGTTTGAAGGCTTCAACTTTATTAGAGGATCGTTCGCTCATTGGTGGGATATTTTTCTCTATCACGCCAATGTGTCGATGTCTTGCATCAATGACTGCTATTAACTTCATTCGACGGTGCTGGCTGCTTTCTGCGGCATCCGAAGGCAAGTGCCACAATTTACCTCTTCACTGAGCAGAATCGCCTGTGTGCATAACGCGTGGCAGCTTGTCAAAGTGGTGAGTGCAACAGATAGTTGGTGGGGCCCAAGTTACTTTATGCGAGGGGTTTTCCGGGCGTGGACACTTGGCTGTGCCTTGGGAGTTCCCTGAGGAATCTAGCGGATGCCGCTAGAGATTCCCCAAAGGAGCTCCAACGACTTCCACGTAGGCCAAGCGGAGTGGGTGAGCGGTGGACACGTGGCATCCTCAGACGCTCATTTCAGGAGGGCTCATGGGAATCTTGGCAATTCCCTCCTAGATGCCCCAAAACCTCCTGAGTGAAGGACACATGGGTTTTGGGACCTAATAGCGCTGACGGTCGGTGTTTTGGCGAGAGCAGATTATTGTTGGCTTAGAATGTGATACAACTATTAGCGATGGTGAAGGGTTTTCGGACCCCGATGACAGTTGACAGGATCACTACTCGGTCAAGCGACAAAACGAATAGCAGTGCAACACGTAGCGATTTCTCACTGGTTGTTTTTGCATTGTTATTGCAAAACAACATTTATTGCCGGAAGCTGGATTGGTGAAAAGTGATATCTTATGCAATTATTTTTGTGATCGGATTTTGGTGATTGGCAGAGCTCGATGTATTTTCTCTACAAAAAATTTATTGTGAGGGTGGCTCGATGCAAGATTGCAGGTGGATCCGATCCAAGATTGATTTGGCGTGTCAGTGAAAAATTAAATTTAATGCACCTTAATTGGTGGTTGTAAAGAGACTAGTAATAGTCGGTCTTGACAAGTAATAAGTGTGATACAGATTGGTAGAAGTTGAGAAGGAGAATACTGTGAAAGTATCGAGAGTCTTGTGTTTTGTTGTATACTGAAATAGCATTGTAACAATGAGTGCATGAAAACTCTAGTGCTGCTGTGAGCTAACTATCAGAGAGTGAGGGTTGTAACTTTGTATGTAATTTATTTTTCTTGTTGTAATACAAAGTGTCTTTCTCTTGGTGTGGTGGGTTTTTTTACTCGAAAGAGTTTTCCCACGTAAATCTGGTGTTATCTCTTAAATCATTTTATTTTTGTTACTCTTGTTACCCTGCATGTGTTCATCTTAAGTGTTTTAATGTTTTAAAACTGACCTTTGCACATCTCCTCTGAGGTTTCAACGTTAGGAAAGCGTTTTCGCACTGTTGCTTTTCCTTACAACTTACCCCTGATCGTTGAACTAATTGGACTTCTTCCAAACTTATTTCCTTGAGCCCAATCCATCTTCTTTCTTTGATGTGATGACGTATCTTCCTAAGATGCAATTGTTCTTATTCCTTTGCACTCAAAAGATATTGTTAGTGTAACTCAACAAATGCGAATCTATTATCCATAATTATATTAAGTATCATAACTATTTATAAGGCTCAATAATCATGAATATAGTCTATATAACTGTGTATGTGGCATCATCTCTAATTGACTTTAATCTATAAATATATATATATCATTATTTTTATATAAATACATATATAAATATGTATATATATTCTATTTAAATATGTATACATCATCATTCTTAAAAATATATATCGTGATCTCTATATGAATATGTATATATGTATAAGTTTCTGAACTATAAACACTTATATTATCTACTACAATTTGAATAATTATATTCTATTAACTATAATCACAAACCTTCATTATACTACCATAATCAACCCTATACTAAAATAAATTATGATCATTCCTATATTTGAATAAAACATAGATCTGAATTAGCCTACACATGACTATTGACTATTTTACTCCCTTTCTCTTTATTCACTTTGCATTGCATTCCATTATGTAATCCTTCTCCCTTACCATGATGGAACATGAATACAAATATACAAACATATAAATTTCAAAACCTATCATAAGTAGAAATAATAATGAACCATAATAAATAGTAAATAATAATAAACAATAGAAAGCAATAGTAAACATCCCTACTAATTCTACTCTTATAAATTTTTGATCATACTAAAAAAGACACAGTAGTAAATGTAATTGTTAGTATCATTTAATAAATTCTGAACATTTCTATGACTGAAAACAACAATAATAAATATACTACTCTATACAATTTGAGCTTATTATAATTAAAAGCAATAACAGTAAGCATTCCTACTTTATGATTGAACCAGATCACAACCCATAAGATAGACTCCCATACGCACACAGCCTGTGCCTTCTTTCCTATATTCCTTGTTTTTTCCTCCATCTTTTTATATCTTTAAATTCCCAAGAGATGTTTCATTTTCATAGGGGTCATGTATTTTTCAAACAACAGTGAAATGCTTTAATCACAACCTTTTATTTTAATTGTCTTCTTTTGTATTGAGGCGCTGCCTTTTTAATCACCCTTTCCTTAGTAAAACCACCGTTAATTATCCTTGCTGCATGGATAATCGCTCTCTTGTAATGAATCGTTGCTTGTTTAGTTATAATAAGTGTTGCTTTTCCAAATGAAGTCACCGCTGCTTATGAATTAGGAGTCAACGTATCTTTAATGATAATTAGGGATTGATGCAAGCAACAAGTGCTTTATGATTATTATTATTTATTTATAATAATATTACACGTGATAATTATAATTATAATTATTTATATTTATATATTTGGTATTTATTTAATTAATTAATTTATATTTCAATATTTTATTTTAGTGTTAAATCTCAAGGATATGACAAAGTTCATCTTAAGGGGGTTTTGGAGTAATAAGATTAATTACATAATTAATTCAATCATATCGATTAATTAATTAAGTCATTTTTTACTTTATTTTCACTTAAACTAAATTTAGGCATTTTAATAATTAATTATTCATCCTAGGGTTCTCACTTTTAGGGTGTTGATCTCCTTTCATAAGGATTGATCTCTTTGTAATTATTAATTATTATTTATGCAATTTTACTCTCTTAGTTTGTAGAGCAATATCTTTGTGTTGTTCAAATCTCTTCTATGTGACAGGTTATTTTGCTTGCAGGTGATCACTAGGTTCTATGAGGTTGGCTTTTACAACTTCAACAAAGACTGACCAATACCGTTAATGTAGAGGAACCATGCAGAGTATATGTCATCAACACTTTAGAATATTTGCCCAATTGAGACTGACATCGACCTTTCATACTGTACAAATTTTGTATTGTACAATTTTTTATGATGAAAGTCTAAAATAACTTTGATGCCCCCTGAAAAAAAAGGTCAAAATTTGATGAATTGACGATCAATCTTTAGGTTCTCGAGCCTTCTGAACATAATGGCAAGGTCAGATTTGGCCCAAAGTGCCCCAAAATTTTGGCTACCTCCAAGATCTAGCAATTGTAACCCTCAACTTGAAACCCTTGTAGATCAGTGAAAACATAATGAAAATTGACAAAATGAAAAGAAAACATAACTTTCTAATGCCCTAGATTCAACCATGAGGTCCTTAAAACTCCCACTCACACTCAAAAAAAAATTCATGTCAAGATTGGTCCTTCAGATCTAAGAAGAGTTTTTTAGCACTAAGCTTTGATACCATGTAGGAGTTTATGGTGAACTCCTCAACACCCTAAGATCACCCGCAAGACAACAATAACTTCGATAAGAGAGAAATGACAAAAATATCTTGCTATGACTATGGATGCAATATTGCCAGATTGAATATATGATGTACATATGGTGCCTTGCTTATAAAGGCAATTTGTGAGATAAGATTAGACAAGATCATGACATGTGTCTCAATCATGTACAGTGAGACAACTACCTTAATAAATATTAAATGACATAGGACACAAGCATTAAATGCCAAAAGATGAGATCTAGTGACAATTAACACTATCTATAAAGATTCCCCACTAAGACCTAAATGGACTTAACATATAAATAAGACCTAGATAGGTAAAAAACTATTTACACCAAAAAAATATTGTGCTTAGATGTTGGCCTAAGGTAGGCTATAATGTCAATTTATTATGACAAAGTGATATTAGTTTGGTCAAGAACCCAAATTTTTACTCATAGATAAAGTACATTGATGTGCAATGCCATTTTGTTTGTGATATGATGGAGAACATGAGGATTTCAATCAAGATGGTGGAAAGTTCAATAAATTTTATAGATTCATTAACTAAAATAATGAGCACAAAGAAGTACAAAAATTACAAGTTGAGTATGGAAATTGTTACCTCTAAATAAAATAATCTATTTTGGCATATCTCTTTATGTTAATTTGTAATGTATACAAGTGAGAAATTATTTGGTCTAGGAATTATATGCATAGCCACTTATAAGATGTATTATGACATGTGTAAGAGCATTGATAGAGGGAATTATATAGGAGACTAGAAGGAACATCTTTGAACAACTAAATATAACTATTTATATGAGGGTTGTAAGAGTAACTAGTGCTCCAATGTGGAGTTATTGGGAATTACTTATGACCCCTTATTTTGAGTAGTATATAATAGGAAGTTTCATATCATGTTTGGAGGAGTTACTCTTAGAGAGGAGTCCATAGGTCTAAAATTGGAGTATACATATATTAGAGGGTTAGGATGAATATTTTATGGTAATTTTATTTTAGGGACATGTTACATATTGATTCTAGAAGATAGAGTTGAAGAGATTCATCAATAGCACTAAAATAATAGTCCTCGTGTCATTCAAGCAATTAATATAGTTGACATTTGATTCAATGAAGTAGGTAAATATATACATATATATATTTTTTTAACAATAATTTTGTATTGATTGTTCTAAGTATGAACCAATAAAAAAAAGAAATAATATTTCAACAATTATTTAAAATAAAAATTAAATATAGACTATAGAATTTTTGCTCAATTTTTTTAATTCTATGTGGTGATTGGTTAAATTGATAAAAGCAATTGAATGCAATGGATGCATCAGTATTCATGCCTTGGCAAGAACTAATAATGGATAACATGTAAAAATATATGGTAAGCAAGAAATAACATCAGGGTAGAGCCATCCATGTAGATTTAAATCCCTTGTTCCTATGAAGCAAAATTTATAAACTTTTAGGAAAAAAGACAATTCTCTTTATTAAATGGTATGTTGATCTGTAGTTAAAATATGAAAAGATAATAATTTAACAAAAAAAAGTGAATTTATTAAATGGTATATCTTATAGATTTGATTAAGTAGGATTACTTTTTAACAAGTTATTAGTCGCTATCAAGAGATACAACCTATTGTGTTAACAACACACTTCCTATAAGACATAATCCTTGATCTACATATAAATAATTTATCATCCATTCATTCACACTCATCTATTAAGTTATACATTTTAAATTATATTTTTATTATTTGTACATATTAAATATATTAGAAGTGGTATTAGAGTCAATTGGGATTTTTTTAATGTTCATGGAGACGTAAAGATTGACTTAATTTGTACTTGGTAACTAAAATAATATTGTTTTAGTTAATTAATTAATTAAATCTATTAATAAAAAAAAATCTCCTAGGTTATTGCAGACACCATGAATTAGTCAAAAATATCAGGACTGTATGGTAACTGATAACTTCCAATCAACCTTTTTTTACACTACCATTAAACTAAGAATTAATTTCTCCATATTAAAGTTGTAGACTCTAAGCACTTAAACCTCATTTTTTAAAATTGTAACTTATGTAACTCAACCCCTACCACACCTTTGCCATGAGCACTCCTTGCCTCAAATTTTACACCATTACCAAATGTAGCCATCATAGGAGGGTACACAAAAAGGATCTTAAAGTGATCTAGAAGCAACATCTAAAAATTCAAACCCTTAGGGAGGCATTAGGAACACCTTTTGTAAATGGATTTAGACTAGGAAGAGCCCTACACACAAAAATCTACCTCACCTCTTTACAAAACCTAACACTATAAGAGATTGATGATAAAAAATTGAAACCAAGTGACTATCTATTACAACATCTATAAATCTAGGATTCTTTCATTTCTTCACATTCATGATACAAGCCATGATAAAAGATTTGAGAAAATGTAAAACCCCACAGTGAAGCCACCTCCCAACTAGTCAACAAAAAAATACCATCACACCAATGCCATCCTACATTAAAAATTTAGCTACACACTTTATCCTTAATCACTTGTAAATAACATATCAAATTTCATTAACCCCCTATGTCATCGAATACAAAAGGAATCATAAGTTCTAAAAATAAAAAAAATAAAAATTAAGGGGGTTTAAAATGATAGTGTATTTAATTATCATACACTATTGTATGGTTTTAAGATGCACTTGTAATATAATCAATGAATAATAATTGTATTCATATGTGGATATTCATGGATAATGCATTAATTAATGTTTACTTATTTGCATACTATTTGTAATGATAGTGAAACAAAGTCTAATGAAAAACTTATTATGAGTATTTTATAAAAATTGGGTCATCAATACTCAATATTTGTTTTAAATCACTAGGCATAACAAGATTATTTGGGCACTACTATGTGAGAAAATTTAGTGAGAATAGGAAAAAATATTGTTAATTGATGAGATCCAACATGGAGGAACTAAGCATCAAGTATTAGTATTCAATGGCTCTAATGTTTATTTTAAATCACTAGACATAACAAGATTCTTCGAGCACTACTTATTTGGCACCAACTTTTAATAAATTATGTGAGAAAATTTAGTGAGGATAGGAAAAAATATTTTTTATTAGTGAAATACAACATAAAAGAACTAAGAAACAAGTATTAATAAGCATTGAATCTAATGCGATGTCACCATTTAACTGTGGAAAAGATAAGGGCCCTACCAAAGAAAAAAGTAAAGCAAAGCCTAAGCATAAGGGTGGAAAATTAGCATCACAAGGATCTTCATCTTATCAAGATAAATTCAAAGGGAAAGAAGACAAAAATATTGACAGAGAAGGTTGCACTTAGTGTAAACTAAAAACCAACAAGAAATTGAGTGTTTCAAGAAGAATGTATACTTGGAAGCAAAGATGAAGAAAATGAAGCTTCCTTCCCTTAATATTGGAGCTATACTTTATGTACAATAGCTATCAAATCACATATATGAGTGTATTATGAATTTAAGAGCCAACTACCACATAGGGAATGATGGCTCACTATTTGAAAACCTTGACCAAAGCTACACAATTAAATTTTTTATAGCCAACTCTTGTCCTCTCATTTGTTAAGGGAGAAAGGAATGTTGAGATGTAGAATCAAGTTTTCAACAAAGTTCCCCATATTTTAAAATTTTCTACAAACCTCATATCTATTTATCAAATAACACATTTAAGTGAAGGAAAAATCATTTACATCTATTAATGTTATCCACAATATCAAAGACTAGTCTAGATCATTCTAGATATTGGCAAGTTAATCACCACTCAAGGATATACAAATTTGTCAACTTTGTGTTAAGGCATCCTTCTCACATTATGATTACACATGAAAATGTCTTAAGTAAGCTTTAGCATGAGTACATTGGTCATCTCAACTATCACTCACTGAAATTTCTTGGCAAGCATAATATGGTCATTGGTTTGCCAAAAGTTCCTTTCACTTATGACATTTTTTAAAGTTGTGCACTTGGAAAATAAAACAAGAATACATTTTCCAAAAGAAAACCTAAAAGGGAAAGTAACATTTAAATTTGGTTCATAGTAATCTTATATCCTTTCCTCATATTTCTTTAAAAACAAATATGTGTTTAAATTTATTGATGATTTATCTCATACAACAAGTATACTTTTTAAAACAAAAAAAGTGAAGTTTTTGAGAACTTCAAAATTTTAATCCCTTGTTGAAAAAATATTGGAGATAAATATTCAAGGAATGAGAATAGACAATGGAGGAAAAATTTTAAATAAAAAAGTTACTTATGTGAATAGTTAGGTATTCAAATTCAACATATTATACCCTGCATACCTCAGTAGAATGGTGTAGCTGAGTGCAACATGTACAAACTCAAAGAAATGAAAATTTTCATGGTAAACTCTAAATAATTTCCTCCTCAATTTCGGGTAGAGGCAATTCAATGTGAAAAATACATTTAAAACCACACTCTCCACTTTGAAGTGCAAGATCTTACTCTTAGAGAAAATGGTTTGTGTTAAGTCTCATATTTCAGATTTATAAATTTTTGAGTTTAATTCTTAGGTGCATATCCTAGAAAATACACATAAAACAACAAAAAGGAAAGGTCAACCTTGTATCTCTATTGGTTATTTTGAATATGTGAAAGAACAATGATTTCTCATTCCAAGCACCAAAACAAAAATTTACAAGAAAATGTATTATTTAATGAACAATCTCAAGCTAACATTGTCTCCTCCAATTTTTTTCCAATTCAAATAGAACTTCATATATTTATTATAAACAAGGTATTTTAAATGACTCTTATTCTAATAATCAATACAATTTAGATGATGAGTCTCAATGGGGACAACAATAATCTCCACCAGTAGTGCAAAAAAAATTCAAAATGCACTTGCTTAGCCATAAAAGCCTCAACTAATGGGTCCACATAATATGCAAAGAGGTCAGTGCATTAATAAGGGATCCACATGAAACAAGCATAATGATATAGAAACTTCAATGTGCTGTTTCACACTTGGAAAAAGTGGCAATAACACAATATCTTAAGACATATCATCAATATTTTGAGCATATTGAATGGTATACAAATATGGTAAAAGAATTATTTATTTAAATAAGAAAAATACATGGGACTTGGTTCTACTTCTCAAAGGAAGAAAAATAGTGAGGTGCAAGTGGGTGTACCAAACTAAATATACAACATATGGGTCTATTGATGGGTACAAATCATGACTTGTTGCAAAAGGTTTTTTGCAAGTTGAAGATGTTGATTGCCATGAAACTTTTTCTCTCGTAGCCAAGATGAATTCTAGTAGACTTATACTCTCCTTGGCTACAAAAAAGGGATGGGAAGTACATCTAATGGAAATCAAAATTGAATTCTTGCATGGATAATTGATGGAAGAAATATCCATGTCCCAACTTCTGGGGTTTATCGATTGAACAATGATCTTCAAGCTTGTTATAAAAACATCAACATGATTCTCATAAATTATGGTTTTACATGGAGTCTCTTTGACCCTACATACCACACTTAGAAAGTATATAGGAAACTCCTGAATTTGGTCTTGTATGTTTACAAATTAATCATCATAAGGCATTCCACCAACTAGATTCATTATTTGGAATAATGCTTAATGAGATATTTTGAGATGAATCACCTGGTTTGTTATATTTTTTATCTAAAATTTTCATAATCCATGATTTTTTTTAATCAATGGAAATATGCTCAATACATTCTATGATTCTTCAACATGGAAAATTTTTAGTCTACACCAACTCATTTTCAATTTGGATTCAAGCTTTTCACCAAGTGTTCTTCTCCTATAGTTGATGGCACACTCTACAAATACTTGCTGGGAATTCCTTTATACTTGAATCATACATGTCCTAATATTTATTTTCCTATGAATCTTATATCACACTTTTTTTAGGACCCCTATGATAGCCATAGGAAGGATAGAAAATTCATCCTATGATATCTTCATAGTAATAGAATGTTGAGATTGAGTACAAATTGGGAAATAAAGCTTTAATTTTTAGTTACACCTCTTGGAGAAATATAAAAATAACTCACTCTTTCTAATGATAAAACCACTATAGAAGGCTATAATAATAATTAGGAAAGAGTTCCTAGTAATCACAAGTCAATGAAAAGTTACAACTATCATCTTGGGGTAGGTCTTGTGATGATCTTTTAAGAGAAAAACTACAATTATTTTATCTACTATTAAAATTTGAGTATAGTGGAATTTTTATTGTTGATCACGAGTCGATGTGAATTTGGCACTTGCTTTTCAAGTTTAGATTTCCATAAACCCAACTATCAACACTTTGGTGTGATGATCAAAGTACTATCAACACTCACCAATGCGTAAATCATATTAAGGCTCGTATGTATTATATTAGGTAACGAATGCATGACAAGATTGTTGATCTTAAGTATTTTCATACATATGTATAGGCTGTAGATGTCTTCACAAAGCCCTTGGTTGAGGTTAAATCTATTCATCTTAGACAAATTTTAGGAGAGAAGAAAGGTGTTATCAATGGGGAATAGTTAATGAATTCCTCCATCCTTCCTTTCATCAAAATACATCTTAAGGGGGGATGCTAGTGTATTTAATTATCATACACTATTGTGTAGTTATATATTCATTGTAATATAGTTTGTGGATAATCATTATATTGTTCTATGGATAATCAATGTAATATACTATTTATATTAATAATAAAGCTTTACCTTAAGTATATATGTATTATTAGTTAAATATGTTTAGGAGTTTATTTAATTAGTTAACTATATCTTAAATAGGCTAATTATTTTAGATAATTTCTCTTAAAATATTATCCCTAGCCTTATCATGACTCTAAAAGAGTGGAGAGAACTAGTGGTTGAGATCTCATTTTAGAAGAGAGTTATCTCAATTTTAACAAATTTTAAGCTAAAGCCTTTTAATAAAAAATGGTAGTCATGCAATCCTTGTTCTATATTTGTGTTATGATATTTATTTAGCTTTTATTAATTTATTTTATTGTTATATGAGTGTGGATGAATGTCATATGGTAGTTACACTAGTTCTAGACAATATCAAACAATGATATAAACCTAATATAATGATCTATCCCTTCCTAAGAAGCAGGAATATGGGTATACAATATTGTGATAGGATTTTGATCAACCCCAATGCTAGTCCAAAAATATGCCACATAATTTAATTTCCTTTTGTAATATTAAAATTTGACATTAGATAATTTTAACCCAAGATCTCAACCCTCTTTCACATAGCACCTTAATCCCCAATTTGAATAATTTCCTTTTAATAAGGCATTTATAATGAACATTAATTACCTTCTACAATAAGAGTATATGCACTTTGGAAGAATCCATCACCATTACTACTACTATAGCTTCCCACTCCACCTCGTTGTTAGTTATGATGCCAAGGAATATTGATCAACCATATATAAAATCACCTTTAGAGTTCCTTAGAACAAATCCAACCTCTACATTTCTAAGTTAGCTCAAAATGCATCATCAAAGTTCAATTTTACATAAGTCTCTTGTAAGGGCTCCCAATCCATATTTTTCTCACTTAAATTAGCTTGTTTATAATTAATTTTTTTACTTCTAATATTAGTTGTTCTTATCCCTTTAATGGTGGTTACCTACCTACTCATTCGTTACTTGTATTCTCACACTTAATTCTATGTACACACTACCCAATAGACTAGTTAATAAGTGTGAGTTTATTCTTGTAGTCATAGAATTATCATGCCCTAATTTAAAGTTTTAAATTTAACTTTGTAAAATTTCCCTCCTTTACTCTTCTTTTGTAAGGATGACTAAACAAAAGTTTACACATGGTGTGTTGCAATGTTCTTGCATTTGAAGGCATCCAATGCATTCATTCTAATCAATCAATCTAGAAAATCTAGAAATAAAATTATAAGGATAAATCATTTGCATCTCTATGCACTTTAATTGGTGATCTAAAAGGAATATAGCTTTGCACAATTATTCTAGAGGAATTTTCATTACTAAAGAGTTGTTTTAAAATTATCCAATTTCAAGGGGTTGATCAATGTGTAAAGTCCTTGTAACTTAATCATATGATAATCTAGCAAATAGATTAACCAATATTGACAACACTTGTAGATAAAATAAATATAGAAGAAATCAACATATCTTAGGAAAAGTGAAGAAGAACAATCTATAAATTACATAGGCCAAGTTTACAAGAGAAGAATAAGTTTATGGTCATAGATCTATCCCTATACAATTAGAGTGGAATATTCTAATTCTAAGGTAAATTTAGTAGATTGTTATTTATTATTCTATATTTTGAGGTACTCAAATTCAAATCCATATCAATTTTAGATCCATATTCTATTATTGAGTTGTGTATATTTATTTTCTATTTATATTTCCAACATTCAACTATTAAAAATTATTCCAGTATCAATTTATAACTATTGCATATCTAGCTAAGTTGACTTATTCTTATTTTAATGCATTTGATTTGATTATCCTAAGTTACTCATAAGGAAAATTTATTTTTATTTGATTTTTAGTGAATCCAGCTGATCCTACACATCCCAACCTTTGTGTTAGGGTTTTTCATTACCTTAGGGTTTTATTATCTACACTTTTTTGATATTACATCTTATTTTGAGATCTACCTTTCCCTTCTACATCGTTGTGATTTTTAATTTATCTTTCTCTTAGGTTTTGTTGTGCATATTCACACATTCTATCTTAGACCCACATTACCCATTCTTGGATTAGCTTTAGGTTTTATATTTTACACATGTTTTAAACCTCATTTAGGAATGATATTTTGAAATAAAATTGATTGTAGATCTTTTTATTTTATTCATTTTTCTTATTAGGGTTTTGTTCTACTAGCACATACTCTTCTAAGACCTATTTTGTGTATTTTGTGTTAGCCTCTAATGTTGAAACGATTCAAGCTCGATTGGTTTTTTATCTTACATAATGATATTATGAGCCTTCATGACAAGTTGTCTCTTGATAATTATGATGGTTGGTGTAGGTTTTTATTTTCCTAGTGGATTAATTTATTTTCCCTTAGTCTTAGGTTTTTCCTACACTTTTATTAATCTTGATTAGAATAATAAAGTTAGTTTATTATTTAATAACTTGGAGATAAGGTGACGAGTTGTCTCCATCCTTAAAGGGAGGAGCATTTACCACTTTTGGTGGTTATTGTTAGAATTGTGAAAAACACGAGCCATAGGATCAAACAACACACAAATACACCTTCCATGCAAGAGATTTTCAAACAAAGGATTACTATATTCCTCAACAAGAAAAAACAATAGAATGAACCTCAAGAATCTTTAATGAGAACAAGATTCCTAAAAGGTTGAGAGTTTGAGAGATCAAGAGCATGAAAGCTCGAGAGAATAGAAGAGTCTCTAGAGATAATATAATGAGGGTTGAGTGCTATATAGGAGCAAACCTAAATGGTAAAAGAATTATATCAAGACAAGTGTCAACATCTCATGCAATAAGAAAAAATGATCTAATAATATCTCACTTCAGTTAACATAGAAAAACACTTATTTGACTGAATAAAGATCTCCTAAGTTTAGCTTTAAGTGCATGAGAATACATTAGACTAATAATTAATTAAAGATTAATTAATCATTAGCTAATGCACAATTACTCTAACAACCCCTTAAGATGAACTTAGGGAGTAGCTAAAAACCCTAAAAAGAATGCATGATGGGTGTTGACAAACAAGGCCTAGTGAGGTACCCATGTACAAACAAAAGATCTCTCACAACTAGAGAAAAAGGATAAAACCATAATGGGATAAAAATCCTCTCCAAAAGAGAGAAAGACAAATGAAGGAATAAAAAATCCTCCAAATCAGGTGGACTAAGAAGCCTCCATCCAAAACAATGTCCCAAAATTAGGAAGATGTAGAACATTATTGAAGCATGAAGAAGTTATAGACTATTGTTGAATGATGATTGATATGGTGCTGAAATGAAGAACCTTTGGAAATGGGAACGCAAGAGTGTCCATATGGTAAATGATCCATCTCACTGAAATGCATGTAACTAGTCACTAATGTATGTTGCATCTGAAAGTATACAAAAACAAGAACTAGATACATAGATTACTCCAACACATAATCAAGGAAGTATTAGTACTAATAGTAGAAACCCCTGCATAATGTTGAAAAGGGAGAGCCAAGAGAGGTACACTAAAACTATGTGAATCCAAGAAGTGCATGTAGGAGAAATAACCTACAAATAAAAGGGTGTGCAAACTAAGGAACACACACATGAGGCAAGAATCACAAGGATTCACTATTGTCATGGAAGGGACACTCACTTGACAAAGGTGCGATGACAAACAAAAGACAAAAATCAACCCCCCATAGAACTTTATATCATAGTGTGAGTAGAAAAGGCACAAGATGTGTAAAATCCCTAAAAAATATGCACCAGAATGACACTTTATCTTAGTGCGTCTACAAAAGAGAAGTGCATGAAAAAGATGTCTACAATGCCCAAATAGGATAAAATACTATAAATATATATAGAATAGAAAAAAATGAGTCATCCCACGCAAATGAAAAGTTTCCAAGAGCTAAAACATCCAAGTAATTCACTAGAGTGCAAAAACACAAAAAAATAAATAAAATGTACCTAGAGAGAAATCTAGAAAAATGCATGGATTCATATGAAGACCTCCGAAAGATCACCCCAATATTGTTGGAATCATGAAAAATAGAGAAATAGGTCAAATTTTATGAGCTTGGGACTTAAAACAACACCTCTAACTTCAAAATATTATAGAATCCACCAACAACAAAAAAAAGTGATGAGACCCACATCACGGGAAAGCTGGCAGAACCAACTTTCCAATGATATCTCGTTCACCAAAATCCGATATTGTATGCCCAAGTTATGGCCAAAAGAAAAAAAAAGACCTTTAGGGCACAAAGGGGTCTTAAAGGGGCCAAGGGTACAGTCCGTATGGTTGATGTCATATTGATGTCAGTGAATATTTTGAGGAATATTCTTTTCACCAGCAAAAAAAATGGCCCCCTATGCAAAAAGTGTCAACAAAATATTCTTTAGAAAAGAATATTTTTAAAAGATTCTTTGTCACAAAAAGTCAACTTGTCGAGAAAAAGGAAGGTTGACCACTGGTATAAGGTCTAACCATTAGTTTTTTTTTTAAATTAAAAAATATTTTTGCATGAAAAGTGCCCAACGCTTTTAATAGGTTGTACTTATTATAGTGCTCGGCTTATCAATAGCGTTAGCGTGAGTAGTGCTTAAAAATATGCGCTTTTTATATTTATATTTTTTATTTTAAAAAAATCCATATGTTAGATCATACAGGGGCCGTACCAAGGCCCCTATTTAATTTTTTTTTCCCCCAAGACTCCTATAGCCAAAATGGATAAATTAATAGTAAAAATTCATCGAATCGACCTCCTAAATGTAACTGTGAGGTTCATTTTGCACCAAAATACTTTGAAATCATAGCTACCCTACAGATCTAGAAAAAAAACAACTGCTTAAAACCCTTGTAGATCTGACCTCGGGAGTCCAAACCAAGCCAAACAAAAGGAAAATCTAACTTTCTCATCAGCTTTGAATCCAATAGTGAGGTCCTTTTTACACCAAAATGCACCTTATAAACACCAACCTCCAAAATTTGCAAAAAAAACAAAGGGAATCTAGATCTGATGCTTGTAACCCTTGTTGAAGAAAAAAACCTCATAAATCAAGAAGGGGTTTGCTGAATCCATGCTTTGATACCATGTTAGAATTATAAAAAAAATGAGCCACATGATCAAACAATGAATAAATACACCTTCCACGCAAGAGATCTGCAAACAAAGAATTGCTATATTCCTCAACAAGAAAAGACTAAAGAATAAACCTCAAGAATCTTCAAGGAAAACAAGAGTCCTCAAAGGTTGAGAGTTTGAGAGATCAAGAGCATGAAAGCTTGAGAGAGCAAAAGAGTCTCCAGAGATAATACAATGAGGGTTGAGTGCTATATAGGAGCAACCCTAAATAGTAAAAGGATTAGATTAGGACAAGTGCCAACATCTCACACAATGAGACAAAATGATCTAATCATAACTCACTTCAGTTAACATAGAAAAACACTTAGTTAACTGAATAAAGAACTCCTAAGTTTAGCTTTAAGTGCATGAGAATAAATTAGACTAATAATTAATTAAAGATTAATTAATCATTAGATAATGCATGATTACTCTAACAGTTATTTCCTATTGGTTGGATTTGTTGGAATGATAATGAACCCAAATGAAGTTGCAGTCTTCAAAGAACTAACCAAGAAAGATACCATCCACAAGAAAGTATTGCAACATGAGCTTGCATGAATATTGAGAAATGACATTGATCAATGAACATGAAAATATGACTATGAGATATATGATATAATGTACAAGCACCTTGAATATATAGGTAAGGTGTGATGAAGTATGACAACTACCCTTGATACAAACATTAAATGCTTAATGCCGAAAATTAAATACATGAAATAACTATTAAATGCCTAAATGACTAAAAGTAAATAATAAGACGTGGCCCCATTATAACTAACTTCTAGAAATGACACCTAAGACTAACTTAACTCCTAAGTAAACTTATCATGTCAATAGGTCCCCACTAATAGCTAGTTAGGAAATAGCCTCATTTACACCAACACGATTTGCCACCTTCGTCATCTCCTTAGTTCTATATAAACTCACTATCTAGCTTGTATTTTTATATATATTCATTGTTGCATACTTTGGAATACATGTACCTTGATGCATGCAATTATTATTTCATAGTTTTTATTTGAGAACCTAATGTAATCTTGACATTTGCACATCTCTTGGAATTTCAGGTTTGTAATTATGTTATTTCATTTACAACTTTATAGCTTATCTCTTTCATAGTTCAAGATCTTGGTTATTCAATCTATTTCAGATTTCTAGAATGGTATCAAAGCTTTTATTTTGAGAATTCTAAGTTCATAGATTCTTAATTGAGAGTTAGATTTTTTGTACGATCTTCTAAATTCCTATATGGTCTTCTCTTGTGTTTCAATATGATCTAGAGAATCAAAAAAGAATTATGAAGATATGTTAATCCTATATTTGCATGTGTGTTTTTGGTGAGATATGAAAATTATAGATATTATGGCTATAGTGGAAAAAAAAATCTACTATCCCATTGCATTTGGGAGGCTCGATAAATTCAGGTTTGACTTTTGTTTCACTCAATTTGGCCATCATATGACATAGTTGTAAACTAGGGTTTGAAGCTCAAATCTAGTGAACGATTCTTTATTGCAGCACTTATAGCTCAAATGGATGCTACCTTTGCACTTAGATGTACCAAAAACCTTATTTTCATATAAAATTTGTCCATTTCAAATGAATTTGATTTATGGAAAATTTTTATTTTGTAGAAAGGTTGCCACTATAGGCTAAATTCAACCATTTTAAAAACAATTCTCATATTTTCGCCATGGTGTCTATTTTTGGTAAACAAGATGTCATCGAAAAGATGGAGATGAACACTTTCCATACATAGAGGCATTAAAAATATATATTTTTCCATTTTCTACCAGATATTGCAGGTTGAAGTTGATGTTGCATTTTTCCTTCAATAAGCCATAAATTTCACCCTGGAGATACATTTTTCAAAAACAAATAGGATTTGGAAAGGTATTCAAGAGCACTACATAACTACATAGCTATTTTTTAATGAATTTTTATTAAGTTCACTTTGTCTCAAAAGTTGCATTTTTGGCCATTGTGGGCCTTGTAATCTAATTAAAGCCTTGTGATTACACTGATCATAAAGTGTTGACATTGTAATAACATGGAGGGTGATTTTTGAGACTATTGGAAAGGGGGGTGTCTCTTAGAATCTCTTTTGCAATTTTCATTCCATTTTCATGTGCTCATAAATAATCTTCATTTTTTCTTAAAATGGATCAAGTAACAATTCCTATGCTAACACCCTACATCTATTTTGATTGGAAAAGTAAAATGAAACTCTACTTGAAAAAGTGTGGATTGTATAGGGTAAAAATGGGACTACAAACTAAACCAACAATTGATACAAAAAAGACAAAATGGTTTAATAAGTGTGATGAAGCATTTGGAACCTTGTGTATGTCTATATCTTCAAATTTTATCTTTCATGTTGAATCTTTGTCTTCACCAAATGAAGTTTGGACAATATTGGAAAAGATATTTGGTAAATAATATGAATTAAGAGGTCATCAATTGGAGAATGAGCTAATAGGGTTAAGTCCTTCAAGTTTCGATATAATATAAGACTTCTTCACAAACTAAAGGCCATAATATTGTAATTGAAATAGTGTGGAATTGAGAAAGATGATAAACAATTGATCTTAAGTATTCTCTCTAAACTTGGTCTAGAATATTTAGTCTTTGTTTCTATATTTTATACCACTAAAAGTGCTTTAGGAACTTCCTACATAATCCCTTCCCTTGATGTGTTTTCTAATGAACTCACAAAAGAACAAGACAAGTTGGTTCAAATGGGCACTATCAACTAGCACTTGCACCTATAGGAGGTTCAAGGGAACAACATAAATCTATATAGGTTTTTATTACAAATATGAATTTTGATTTGTAAGAAAATTCTTGTATTATAAAACATGCAACATATGGTACATGTATTTAATGATATATAAAATGCCTATTTCACTTGAGAAAGCATAGACCCTACCCATATTAGATTGGCTCAAAGTTAGTTCAATGAGTTTTCATCATACATCTTATAAAATATACTAAAGATATAGGATAATAAATTCAATTATTTGAAATTATGTATACAAAAAATGAAAACGTCAATTTTGTTAACACCTTGTTGTGCTAATTGTTAAATATCTTTAGTATCCAAGTTATGGAAAGGTTTATCAATTTTTATGCTAAGGAATGTTTTAAGAATTTGTCAATTTGGAGAAACATATGTTTTGAACAAACACATGTTAGATTTGAGCCATATATTGGGGGTTGAAATTAGATCTTTTCCACCAGACCAGGCATCCCTTGAGATGAAAGTAATGAATTTTACATCACTTTAGTATAAACAAATTGACAGAATTGGCCACTTCCAAGTCTATAATAAATTTCAACATATAATCATTGAAACATTATACATAAAATACATACAACTTTTCTTTCGTTGTGTGTCGCAAAGCCTCCAACATTGCATCTATGCTAATTGTTGCATGTATTTCTTGAAATGAATTTAATAGAAATTTAAATTACTACTTAAGGTGATCCCTGTTCAACAACTACTGTTAGGAGTTTGATTTCATTTAATAGATTGCACTTGGGTTAGGGTATATCTATCCATCGGTGTTGGATTTGAACATGTGTCCTGTTGGGTTGTCAAAGGTGTTATTTTGTACATGATCGAGATGGGTTTGGATTGTGTCTAGAACCTTCTTGTCTTGGTATGGTAGAATTGGAAAGGGATGCAATGCTTCAAAGTTCATTAGTGATGATTAGAAGAGGGTTTGCCTCTTTGGATGAAGTGTGATATTTTTGATGATGAACACAAAGGGGTTCACCCCAAGGTGTGATGTTAACCCACGTGAGTCTATGTGTTTGTGTATTTTCTATCTATGGTTTATACTAGTTTTCCTGGTAAAATAGGGGAAATGGATGAAAAGGGTGGAGGACGATTTTCTTAGGATGAAGTTGCCCAACCTACATGTATGTGATATAATGTCAAAATTCCTACTATTTGCAGAGGGTTTATCCTAGGGCACAATGTTTCCCATGTGAGTGTGTGACATGTAGTTTCTATCAATGGTATGCATGTAGTGCACCTGCTAAAAAAGGGAAATGGTTGAAGAGGGCCAACCTAAACTATTTTTGGGATCGAGTTGACCACCACATGCCAGTGTTATGTAAGTAGAATCCAACCATTTACAGTGATGTTTTTGGTGATAAATAAAAGGGGTTCTACTCAAATGCATGGTGTTGACGTGTGAATCTACGTGGTCATGCATTGTCTATCTATGGTTTATATTGGTTTACCTAGTAAAATAGGGTAAATAAATAAACAAGGTGGAGATCTTGTTAGGACGAAGCTGCCCACATCACCTAGGATATGTGGTCATAATGCCTACTATTTGAAGGGGGTTCAGCCTAGGACACAATGATGCCCCATGTAAGTGTATGTGGCATGTAATTTCTATCTATAGTCCATGGACCATATGTAGTGTATGTGGTAAATAACGGTAATAGTTGAAGAGGGTCAAGAATAACTATTGTTGGGATGAAGCTGATTGCCACATGCCAGTGTTATGTGAGCATAATCTCTACCATTTGTGGTGGGATGAGCTAGGTTGGGCCTAAATTTGATAGTTGACCTTGCTTGTTAAGCAAATTTTTTATTGCAATTTTCCATTCAAATGTTAAGGCACTTTATTTAAAAATGAAATATTATAGGCTCAATAACTAGATAGTCTTCCCAAAATATTTAATTATATTTTATGGAATTGCATAAACATAGTCATACAAACATCAAATGTATGTCTAATTTTGTACTTTTCTTTGCACTCGATAGGTACATCATCTTCTATCCCCATAATGATATTTGCATATGTGGTTGCAACAATAAGATGTGGTAATTTTTAGGAATGTGAGGGTGAATGGTATGAACATGATGTTGCAAGAAGTAGAGGTGGTAAATTCCACTAATGGATTTGTGAGTAGTTAAAATTGGTGAATTATGTGAAAGGGAGAGTGTAATAATAAGCTCCTTAAGTTCAGGAGGGTAATGCAAGGTTAAGTGGAAGTAGTAATTGCAAAATAAATAGGGGAGGATACGTACTAGTTAGATCCTAAAGCTTAATATGTGCATATAATGATCTAAGGGTGGGTTGCAAGAATAAGTGAAAATAGTATGAAAGAGTGTTGTGAGAATAAGTGGATTGGTAATATTTAAGTTTCACAAGATGAAAAAAAAATCTCTTTGAATGAGTCTTAGTCATGCAATCATGTTTTGTAAAATGGAACTTGACGATGTTTAATCTACAGTGTGGGTCATATGAGTAGCATGAAATGGGAGTTGCAATACAAAGAAGAGTTGCAAGTACTAAATTCCAGATATAAGTGGGTGAATTGTGTATAAGGTTGAATAATGCTAATAAGTTTGCAAGGATAATAAGATGAGGCTACAAATTCTTGAGAAAAAGGTGGATGAATAATCCTCCTACATTCCATTCCTCTTACATAGGATCCCTGTAATTCCCCATGCATACCTCATTATCAAAATACAAGCATGCCTTCTATATTAAACATTTTTAATTCTTAACTTAAATTATAAAAGGTGTAGAAGATTGAAATAGGGAGTACAAGAAATAAAATATTTAGAAGCATTCAAATTTTTTTGTGACAATGCATAATTTTTTCATGCGAGAGTACCATCCAATGAAATTTCCAAATTTAAGTCAGCAAATGACCCTACCTATAAATCTACACATGTGTAAAGGCTTACAAATACCTTCCATTAATTTTTGACCAACATAGTGTGACATTTAAAACACATCTTCATTCTAAAGAATGCAAACTACTGCCCTGCATAGTAAAGGTGCACATCCAAAAATGCCAAAATTTGAACCAAACCCATCTGAACTTCTTCCATATTATAAGGGAGGTGCACTTCTCCCATCTGAGCTCCTTTACAACACATTGAACCAGAAATTTAGTCCCTATCCCCACACAAACCAAAAGAAAAGAAAAGAAAAATATATTTTTACCTATTCTTCAAACCTTGGAAATCAAAACTCTAGATGGTAAACGTATAATAAAAATTTCTCAAAACCCATAAGAAACCCATCTTAAATGTTCACTTTTTCCATCTTATTTTCTATCTTACAAAGAAATGAAATTAGTCCACTTTCGACACACTTTTAACAAAAAATTAAAAAAAGAGAGAGTTTCAAAAATTAGAAATTTTCCCTCTACTTGAATCCAAAAAGAAAATGTCTGAAATATTTATTTCTGCCAAATTATAAAACATAAAAAGATACCCGTAATCACCCAAAAGAGAGACCTTTCACTCAATAAAACTCCACTAGAGCCTCAAGACAAATCCCCATTTACTAGATTTTCATAAACATAAAACAAAATTCAAAAAATGTATGTGAAGTGATTTTAAGAAATGAGAAAAACCTTGTTAAGTTTGTCTATGGAGGAGAGGGATGAGGGCTCATCCCTCTGCTTCTTAAATAGCTTGAACATCTTCAATCACTGCAATTCTCCACTGAATCAAAACTAATTATTCTCTCAATCACTCTAGTGTAATTTAGACCAACATACACTATAATCCTTCATACAATTCCTTATATTGGTTGAATTTTGACAAATGATCACCTATGCCAATGAAAAAAATGGGTAGACTCTGCAGGAAATTCTCATATGTTTCGACTATAGATTTATTGCATTGAAATCCTATGCTAGATCTGATTATTGTAGGGAGTTTCAAATGAGATCTAGAAAGGTTTATTAGATCATATCAAATCAACATTTATTACTTCTATCATCGATGATAGGTAAGTGATAGGATATGTCATGGATGCAACTTAGTTTAGCATATGGAATTTAATTCCTCACCACATCAATCATTGTCACCTTGGAAAATTGTGTCAAGTGAAGAGACATAATGGTAGTTGGAAATTACCTTCTTGAAAATCCTTGCCTTGTTAACCAACAAGCGTGAGATAGGTTTTCCAATTAAATATGGACTTGCAAGTCCATAGGAGAATCCTATCAACTAAATATTCCAAGTCTCATGCCTTGGTTGTAAGTTAGGGCACTAGAGATCAAAAAGATAATGTAAAATAAAAAGAAACAAAAGAACCAAGAAGAGAATGTTTCAAATGTATCTATTGGAAGA
Source organism: Sequoiadendron giganteum (assembly GCA_007115665.2). Classification (NCBI taxonomy): domain Eukaryota; kingdom Viridiplantae; phylum Streptophyta; class Pinopsida; order Cupressales; family Cupressaceae; genus Sequoiadendron; species Sequoiadendron giganteum. The sequence goes on from CM021104.1 coordinate 662,347,794, forward strand.
ATGAAGAAGAAACCCTTCAGTGTGTTGTCATTGATGCCAACATTGTTTAGTGACAATTTTGTCTAATCCGGTAAACAGTGTTTGTGTTACCTTGATCCGGTAATTTGGTTTGGAATTACTCATATTAGAAGATTGGCCTATGTGCTTCTAGTATATTATTTAGGACTATTAAATGCATCTATGAACAAGTTTTCAACAATTTTGGTTGAATGGGATGAAAGATATAAATGATAGAAGTTTGACATATAGTTTTCTGCTTATAACTATGCATAGTGGTATGATTTATTTGGTCTGCATTCTTCTGGTACTTTGATCAAGTCATTATGACTTTGGGAGATGATTTATAGGTGTCATCTCTACATGTATTCCAAAGGGTGCACACTCGTATGATCATATGGTTGATCTATTTTTGTGATCAAGTCTTCTTGTGGCCGACATGAATAAGTGGTATGAATATTAATATGTTGTGTGAATGTTAAATAGATCCTTTTTAGGTCCATGTCAACCTAAATCATGCCTTGTACATTTTCTTTTTTGAGCTAACAAGCTATTTTTAAATTAAGTGTGTGTACATCTAATTAGATCGACCTAATTGATGTGTGTAGATGTAATAGCATATATATGAAACATTTTTGTATTGAAGATGCAACATGTGATGAGAGGAGATGTGTGATAATGTGATATTATGTGAGATTGTATGTATAAGTTCTATATCAAGGCATAATTGTAGTGTATGTTGGAAAAATTGTAAACCAGTGCAAGATTTTGTATTTCAGAGCTTAATTGGAACTAAATTCAACACATGAAAGGTGTATTCTACCAGTTCACCTCCTGGTAGTGAGCCACACTCTATTTTATAATCATTTCAGGCTATGAGCCTTTCAAGGACAACATGTCCTGGCTGCAAGCCCTTGTAATATCTTATAACTGGTTATAATATATTGTGAGCTAATCCTCATCGTGGCTTTCCCATTTTAGGTTTTCCACATAAAAATCTTGGTGTTCATGTGTCATGCGGTGTTATGATTCCTTTAATTTCTTTACTTACATTTGTAGCTAGATATGTTTTAATTATTGGATAGCTTATAGCTAAATGGTTTAATAGAATACTAATTCACCCCCCCTCTCAGTATTCTAGGTGTTCAACAATTGGTATTAGAGCTTGGTTCCTTTAGAAAAGTCTAATAGCTTGAGGAAGATCTTGGAGTTTGAATGCATGACTGAAAAAAGGTGTCCTATTCCTCTAGAAGAAATCTTTGCAACTGAATGCATAGAAGATGACTACACGATTGAAAAAGAAGAACTCAATGCTACTCTTGAAGATCTAGAAAAAGTTGAAAGCCATAAAGAAATTCTTAAGGAGAACCTAAAAGAAGAAAATGAATGCATTAAAAAATTAAGAGAGAAAATCAAGAATTTCAAAGAAAGGCATAGAGAAGTCAGTGATTAGTTGAAGAAAGAAAATGAGGGCATCACTAGACTAAAAGTGCAAGTGGAGGAAAAGAAGAGAATTGAGGACTACCAGAAAGCTAATATTCAAAGCAAGACTGATAAATGCATCAAGCTTGAACAAGAAGTGGTAACCCTAAGATCAGATCTGGAGAAAGCAAGAGCCCATAAGGAAAAATTCAAAACAAGTTCTACAAGACTAGATGAACTAATTGCAGGACAAAAACCTTCCAAGGACAAAAGTGGTTTGGGACTTGAAGAAGGAAAAAGTTCAAAAGAAAATCAATCCCCTAACAAGATTGACAACCAAAGGAAGAATCAAAACAATGGTGGACAAATCAAGAATCAAAGAAGCAATACCAGAAGGACTCCTATCAGACAACCTAATGCTCAAAGGTACTCATGTTTTAATGGATTTTGTTTCTCATGTAATAAATTTGGTCATAGGGCAAAAAAATGTAGAAGTATAATGAATCAAAATGTGGGATTCTTTTCTGGACAATGCTTTATATGCAGGAAATTTGGACATAGAGTTGTTGAGTGCAAAAGTCAGACGATGATGAATATATTCAATTATGGTAGAATGATTCAATATTTTCATGGTTATTGCTACACATGTAATGCATTTGGACATAAGGCTAACCAATGTAGATCAAGGATGAACTCAAATTAGTTTGGTCAGAAAAATGTTGTGTGCTACACCTATAACAAACCAAGACATATTTCAAGATTCAACAGAAGCAAAAATGGGAGGAAATCTAATCCAATACAAAGGAATAAACTGGTGAATAAATTTTATACTACTAAAGTAAAGAGGGAATGGAAAATATTTGGAATAAGGAAGAACACAATGAACCAAACACATTTGTACCTCCATTTGGTGCAGATAATTCTTCTAAAAACTAAATCCAATAATGGGTTTAGGGGGAGCAATTACAAAGAAAACTAACAAACCCTTCATATATGAGGTGTCAAGTAGTGAAACAAAGATATGTGATGCAAAATGATATTTTGAAGATGTTGAAAAAGATTCCAATAGAAAATATGTAAATTTGAAGATTTCCAAAGTATTTTAGGATTTACAGTATATTCATAAGGTGTCTATCAGCTTTTTGGAGATCAAATGTAATAAATGCAAAATTAGGGTAGATCGGTAAGGTATAAAGTGAAAATCTAAGTTGTGTTAAATCACTTTTACACATTTGAAGAAAGCAAAGCGAGGTGAAGGAGATTTGAAGGTGATTCAAAGCATTTGGCATCAAACCCTAGTTTCCGTCGAAACATGATAAAGGTATTTACAACTATCTATGCTTTGTGGGTTTGCATTAGAAATAATTTCCATAAGCATCTATAAAAGAATTGAGGGAGAAATGGCCACACCAACTGTGGTTGAGACTTCAAAGAGACCTAGACAAAAAATCAAAAGGATTTCATGGAAGGTTTTCGACATTGATCCTATCTGTGTGTTTTCACAAATTCCAAATAATGTCTTGCCCATCAAGGTAGAACCTACATTCATGGGAAATTGGAAGAATTTGATCATCAAGTACTCAAGAATCAATGGCTAAAGGAGTTAAATAGAGATAATTTCTTAGTGAAGCCAGAGTATGAAAACCTTGTATAAAAGAAGCTAGATGTGTGGAATTGGTTCCCCGAATTTTGTAGTGAAATGGATGTGAAGTATGTGAGAATAGCCCTAAGTAGAGTGCATGATAAATTTGTATGGAAAATTTTTCTTGGACTAATTTGTAAAGATGTGATTGGACTCTATGATATCAGACCCATACCGATGTTGAAGTCTGTGAAAAATGATGTGGTTATGAAGTTAACCGATAACACATATGATGGGAGAGCATTGAAAACCAAACCTATTACCAACCTTGCTGTGAGGTATGCGACAATCATGATAGGTCAAAAGATCTAATTCACCAACCGAGGAAATTTGGTGGCTGAAACTACAATTTATGTTGCATCTGACATGGTCGTGAATGGAAAAGACTGATTTATGTGAGTTTCTCCAACAACAACTTATGGAGAATTTGAGCCAGACCAAGTCAAAGAAATATCCATTCAAGTTTGGAACACTGATAGTCTATTTTCTATTTTACCTTTTGAGAGAGCTACCTAGAAGGAAAAAAGTTATATGGGAAACTAAATAATTGGTAGCACATCAAACATTTGATTATTTTAGCAACATTGGGTATTTCAAGGTATAGGGTGATGCTCTGACTGTATTTTTCATAGTTTCAAAATAACATGCATGATAGAGAGAATTCTAAAAAGTTTAATAAGAAAACATACAAATGATATAACTTTCTTGGTATCCATTGATGAGTGCATTATAGAGGTAGTAGAACCTAAAACTCTATGGATAGAGCCTCTAGGATATGAGATTGATGAGAAAATGGCTGAGGGTCTCATTGAAATATTGCTAAACAACCTCAAGGATCCCTCTCAACCCCGACATGATACATATGAAGAGAAGTCAACAAAGGTGTTTTTGGAAAATTCATCACCTCAAAGAGAAAAAAGGGTATCTAAAAATGTTGAGGATTATTTTGCACTGCATACACTTTCAAAGGATGATGTTGAGAGGTTAAGAGAAGTTACAACAGAGAAGAGGGCCAAAGCAGTTGAAGAGCCCTCTAAACCTAGAAGATCAGGAAGATCACCTTCCACTACTCCCTCTGCATTTCCAACAACATTTGGTGCTGCTACAACAATGAAAGAAAAGAAGGCAGAACACAATACTCCAACAACAATTAATGTACCTGCTTCCTCTAGACCCAATACCAAAGCTTCTAAGAAGAAAAATCTACCCGCTGTTGCACCCTACCACCTCTGGAAGAAGAATTAAAAAAACACAAGCAAAAAAAGGACAATGAGTGATGCAGTGCAAGAGGAGATTGATCTTGGATTGCAAGAAGAAGTTCAGTTGAAAATGAATAGAACAAGTAGTGCCTCACAAGAGGCTAGAACATAAATTAAGAAAGCCAAAGGCAATGTTGTGGACTCATCTGATGAAGAGGAGACATAGGAAGAAAATAATGCATTCAAAATTCATGTGCATGAGAAGAAGGGTGAAGAAGGCACATCAAATCCTGTAGAGGGAAAGCCCAACTCTCTCTAGTAAGAGATCACTCACCTCTGAAGTTGGAGCCCCTAGTAAATAATATGATAGAATCTAATGATTTTCTAGCTAATGCTAAATTATATGACGAGGTTAATGAAGAGGATATGGAAATTATTGTAAATGATTTTATTCAATATATGATTATTTTTTATGAGAGTATGGAAGGTATAAGAAGGAAGGTGACATACAATGTATGGGAAGTTCTAGTATAAAGAAGGCATGAAGTTGTACTTGTTGATGACAAGATCAAGTTTTATGCCTTGAACACATACAGATCCTCCTTGTCTGAGGATGATGCAACTAACCTGTTAGAACAATATTCTAAGAGGTTAAAGGTCAAACAAAGAGTCACCATTCTAATGAAAAAAGAAAAAGACAGTGCAGAAAAGTTGAAGCATGAGACTTTTACCACAGTGAAAGACATGGTAGAGAAAATTGGGATGAGTGTTGTTTCTTCATCTCATATAGTTGAAGTATAGGAGTTTGCTAAAGACAAGGGAATTGACATATGATAAGTTATTCCTTCCACTACCAATTTACCCATTTTCAAAGAAGTTAAGGATCATTCTATTGAAGAGACATCACATTTGGATAAGATTGATGATATACATGCTTCTCCAGAGACATCTAATCCTCCAAAAGATACAGAGGATACAACCAAAGAACATACTGAAGATTAGTATAAAAAATGATACAGGTGAAAATCTAGAAGAACACCATGAGTATATCGAAAACGGTGGTGAAGAAGATAAGAAGGAAGAAAAAGAATGCAAAGATGAAAAGGATGATGATAGAAAAGATGATTAGGACAAGAAGGAGAATGAAAATAAAGACAAACCATTTGAAAATCCCTCCAGAGAGGAAGAAGAGGAAAATAAAGAAGAAAATAAGGAAGAAACAAAGGTTGGAAGAAGTGAAGAAGAATCTCCGAAGGCCATTGAGTCATCAAAGTCATCTGAAGAATCATCCAGAAATACTCTTAAGGGCCTTTTGTCAAGGAAAATAAGGATTCATCCTATGATTACACCTTAATTTCTTAAGCTCCCATTACATCAAGGCTATGTGGATCTAAGTAAGATCTCACTGGTTCAAAGGATAGAGTTTAGTGGTACCTTTCTTGACTCTGGTAAAAAGGAAATTATTGAAACCCATTAGAAATGGACTAAACTGATAAATGATGCCATAAAGGCTTTGTAGGATACAACTCCCAATGCCACAATTGATGACTCCTTAGCTCCTATTGAGAACTTAAATTTCTTGGTTGACTCACTCAAAGAATATCTCTAGCCTAAAGGAGCTGACTGAAAAAGAGGTAGATTCAAAACTTTTGGAGAAAAGGTTACTAGTATTGCAAGACAAATGTGCAACCACACACAACATGGTGTTACAATGTTTAAAAGAGGTAAAGGAATGTGAAGAGGAAACTCAAATATTGTTTGTGTATTGCATGTGGTGGTCGGATGCCACTCGAGGCATTAAAGACTTAATGGACTTGATAGAGTTACACCTTGCCAATGCCTCTGGAGCCTACAACATTGTAGATGACATAGACTATAATTCCTAGACTTCCATTTCGGACCTGCAGAGATAGTTTTTCACCTTACAAAGGTAAAAAGAGGATGCAATAAGGTGGTTTGTACAACTTGGAGATCTTGTGAAGTCCAAACACATTCCAGTATCAAGTGCCTTGGCAAATGCAGAGAAACTTGAAAAGATAAATCTTATTCCATCTACTCCATAAGAAGGAGAAGAGTGCTTAGTAGAGCTAGAATCATTGCATAAAGCACTTGTCAGAGTGAAGGGGATCTAGGATGATGGAAAACCTTCTTGGGAAGCCATTCTCAAGGAATTAGAAGGTGCTCCTAGTTTTGGTTAGAAATTTCTCTACATTTTTTTTTTCTGTTTTATGTTATTTCAGTTTCCTTCTGCAAATTTATCACCGGTACACCCTTTGTCATTGATGTCAAAGGGGGAGAATTTTTTGAGGGAGAAGTCAAAGTTTTGGAGAAATTATTTTTGAAGTTTTGGAATTTTGAGGGGGAGAAGTTGTAAAGAGACTTTGGCGTATATTTTGAAAGGGGGAGTTCGCATAATTTGAGTGAAGATAGTTTTGAAGATTTATTTTTGGCATATTTTTCCATCAATGACAAAGGGGGATATTTTTGGAAGAATGAAGAAGAAACCCTTTGATGTGTTGTCATTGATGCCAACATTGTTTGGTGACAATTTTGTCTAATCCAGTAAACAGTGTTTGTGTTACCTTGATCCGGTAATTTGGTTTGAAATTACTCATATTAGAATATCAGCCTATGTGGTTCTAGTATGTTATTCAAGAATATCAAATTGAATCTATGAACAAGTTTTCAATAATTTTGGTTGAATGGGCTGAAAGATATAAATGACAGAAGTTTGACATACAATTTTCTACTTATAACTATGAATAGTAGTATGAGTTATTTGGTCTACATTCCTCTGGTACTTTGATCAAGTCATTACAACTTTGGGATATGATTTATAGGTGTCAAATATACATATATTCCAAAGGGTGCACGCTCATATGATCATATGGTTGATCTATTTTTGTGATCAAGTCTTCTTATGGCCGACATGAATAAATGGTATGAAGATTAATATGTTGTGTGGATGTTAAAGAGATCCTTTTTAGGTCCGTGCCAACCTAAATCATGCTTTGAACATTTTATTTTTTGGGTCAACAAGCTATTTTTGAATTAAGTGTGCGTGCTTCTAATTAGGCCGACCTAATTGATGTGTGTGGATGTAATAGCATATATATATATATAAAGATTTTTGTGATCAACAATATCTTTATCTACTTCTAATGCAGACACTAAAACTTCTTCGAATCAAGGAAAATCTAAGAAGGAGAAGGTTAAATGTGCTTAGTGTAAGAAACTTGTTCATGATGAGCATAAAGGTATGAAGAAACATATTGACCACCTCACACATCTTTTTGAGAAGAGCAATAAAAGGGTCACACAATCTCGATCTTCATGAAACCAAGAATCCTTTGAGAAAAAGTAAAAGGCTATGTAGAAAAATATAAAGGAAAAAATCTTTGTGCTTCTACAAGTATTGGATCAAGGAGATGGTTTCTAGATTCAAGAGCTTCTCATCACATGGGTTCTTCATAGTCCATATTATCTTCTTTTGAGCTTCGTGTCATACCACCTATTTTGATGGGTAACAATACATGTATGAATGTAATTGGGAAGGGATATGTTGATATTGGGGATGGAAATTTCAATGATGTATTGTGCATACCTCATTTGTATAATAATATTATTGCCATCTATTAGATTACTAATAGTCGAGCAAGGAAGACTGTGAAATTTACTCCTAATTCAGTTATTATCAAAGATTTAGAGAGCATACAGATTATTGCTACTAGTGTGGTTGATCATGCATCTCGATTGTATACCTTTTCAGATTTTGTTCCTGATGATGACTTTGATCCTTTGAATGATGATCACACTTCTAGTGTGGACTTTAATTTTGAGGAGAATTTTGGTTACTTGAACTTGGGTATTCTCACAAGTGATTTAGTTCTTTAACCTTGCATTCCATCTCCTCCATCTACTATTGCTACTTCAGATTCTAGTGTTGTTTCTTCAAAAGTTTCTAATGATTCTTTGTAGCAGGACATAGATTGTCTTTCAGATTCAACTTTGTGGGATGATATCTTGACATATATTTAAAACTTGTTTGTAGAGATGCATATTATAGATTTGGGAGACAATATTGTTTGTATTCATATTCTCTTTGATAAAGTTGATTCTTCTTTAGTTGTAGTCAGATAACACTCTAACCTTCTTTTTTATTCTCTACATGATCATTCATCACAGTTTGACATGAGTGTGGACCCTTTGGATCAACTTTTGGAGGAGACATATTCAGAGGAGATACTTAATTCTTTGGATTGTGTTCTACATTAGTCTCTAAGATATTATGAGTTTTCATTTTCAACAATGTGGCCTAGAATTCCTAATTTGATTGTGACAAATTTCAACATCGACATGGGGACACTTGAGACAAGTTCAAATACTTCATACATATTGATTTTTCTTCCTACATATTCCTTTCATAAGTGGGGAGATAACTTGCATACACCATTGGTTTTGTTTCTTCCTAAGGGGAGGAACATTTTTTGATGATCATGGATCATCTGAACTACATCTAGTTTTGGGCATCTACCATTGGATCTCTTTGGGGGCCTTCTTGGTCCTTCCACTTTATTTCTCTCTCTATTATGAGGAGGGCGTACTTAATTTTTGTGGGATAGGGTTTCAAATTACTTGGGGGAGGGATTGGATATGTACATGGGCACCTAACATGACCTCATTTTCTAAGACCCATCATCTTTTACATCCTCCTAAGTTACGCTTAAGGGGGTATTGGTGTAGGTTTTTATTTTCCTACCAGGTTAATTTATTTTCCCTTAGTCCTAGGTTTTTCCTACACTTTTATTAATCATGATTAGGATAATAAAGTGAGTTTATTATTTAATAACTGGGAGATAAGGTGACGAGTTGTCCCCATCCTTAAAGAGTGGAGCATTTACCACTTTTGGTGGTTAACTCCTATTGGTTGAATTTTCCACCTCGATCATATCCTTAGTTCTATATAAACTTACTACCTAGCTTGTATTTTTATATATTCAATGTTGCATACTTTGACATACATGTACCTTGATGCATGTAGTCATTATTTTGTTGTTTTTCTTTGAGCTCCTAATGCAATTTTGTCATTTTGACATTTGCACATCTCTTAGAATTTCAGGTATGTAATTGTGTTATTTTATTTACATAGCTTATCTCTCTCATAGAAAAATCTTGGTTATTCAATATATTTCAAATTTCTAACATATAGACACCTCTTTATATGTGAAACCATTTTCACTTGCTAGTTATGGAAATTTAGATGATGGCCTCTTATTAGTGGGTTTAGATTATACTTGAGTGATAAATATTTGCAATGGTTTGATACTTCTTGTTTGCATTACAATTCCTTTATGAATTTGGCTCATGCTTTAATTGATTATTTAATAGTTCAAATAAGAGTAGTGTGGGATTAACAATTCTCTCTCATGATTTTTTTTATCCTTGTTCTTCCACTATCCACCTGAGTTGTACATACAAAACCTAAATTTCATTATAAAATGACCTATATTGAGGTTATACATGACATAAGAGAGAAACCACCTGATATAATACATGAGTATTCTTTGATTATCCATTTTCCTTTACTTCTAATGCCTCTTATTTTTCAGCATATTCTTATGTCCATGCTTGTTCCTTAGATTTTGATCATCGCTAATTTCCTATTGACCTCGTATTGTCATACCATGATTCTTAGATATTATAAATTTATTATAGTTTAACACATCACTTCAAAAATATTCATATCATTCTTGCTAGAGTTTATAAATTGATTCTACTTTCATACATCATATTGTACATTAATATCACATTGTCATATCATGCTTGCTAAATCTTATACATTGATTATACTTTGGTACATCATGTGATAAATTAATCTTGAGTTGACATATCATGAATATTAGAGCCTATTATTGGTCATACATCTATATGCCTTGCTTCTTGTAACTTTATACATTGAGCCGATATGCTGATACATCTTGCTCCATACTTCTAATCTTCACCCTACATTACAATTTTCCACTTCTAGAGTCATGCCTACTTTGGGGAAGTAACATGTTTTCCTCCAAGACATTGAGGTTAATTTTCCATATATTTAAACTACAAGAAACCATGTATTCCCCTTCTTGTTTTGCTTTCATTGCCACATCCTTATATTGGGGTCATAATATATTCCCTTCATTTCACCCCACTAGTGGTTTCACAAGTTGTTTGCAAGAGGTTTTGACTAAAAAAATTGGTTTCATAGTTTTTGAAGTCTTTTTTGGGAGAAAAACATTATAAGTGATTTTATTACCTTTGTGGTTTTTCACTCCCAATTTTTAGTTTTCCCTTTGTACCCCCTAGTGATTTTTGTACACATGCAATTTAGGGGACAAAATGAAAGAGTTTTGGTTTCAACTATGTAAGTTTTTTTGCATCAATGTTTTGGATCACACTTTGTGATCCATCATTTGGATGATGATAAAATTTGAATTAGATTGTAGAATTAGCTACCTAAATAGGAAGGAAGAACAAGGATAAGAAGAAATGAAGTGAAAAATAAGAGAAAATATAAGAAAGAGAAATAAAGAAAAAATGAATTATTTATCCAAATATATTTGAAAATGATTATAATAATTGATTATTAAACATTCGGGGTGTGCCTTTTTACTACCCATCCCTTTTTTGTGAATTTGTAATTTTATCTTTATATTAATATAGATATCTACCTATTCATAAAAATAAAATAAAAATAGATTATTAGCAATTTGTTTCTTTTGCAATAAAAATATAAAATATTGGAATACATATATAAAAGAAAGAATATAAGTGATTGGAATTACTTGTTGCCATGAATGGAAACAAGAATGGATATTTATAAAAGGAAAAACCTCACATGATTTTGTAGATCAATATATTATGTTAGTGAGTATAATAAATGTTTCGTTAACATATATTCATTAAAATTATGATAATATATACATGTGTGTAAATAATGGAAAAGTTCTATTTTTTGACCATTTATAAGCAAGAGAATAAAAATCATGCAAACTATATGACCTTAGCTCAAAGAAGGAATTAGAAGAAAAATAATTAAAGGTATCAAACTTATTTATATCATTGTTATAAGAATGATAAGAAAGACAAGTTATAAGATTATTCTTGTAAGAAGTAAGTGAAAATGAAAGAATTTTAATTTGAAATATGTAAAGAGAAGATAGAGAGGTCAAGCATACTATCAATTAGATATGTAGGATACAAGATAATAAGTTAATAAAATAAGGGAAAAGAAGAGTTAGAATATATAAAATGATGAAGTAATTGAGGTAGAAAAATGAGAGTTTTAAAGGGAGAGGAAAAAAAATCAAATAAAAAGAAGGATGATATTAAATAATTGTTAATTAAAATTAAATAGATAAAGATTGGATTATTATGAAAATTATATTACAAATCAGAAAAAATATAAATATAAGATAAATATTGTGAATTTAAAAGATACTAGAATATAAATTATATTAAAAATTCTAATGGAAAAAGTAAGTAATTTGTTGATACTAACAATGTGAAAGATATAACTATAATATAGATTGTTAGAAGTATTATATAATAGAGTAAAAATAGAAATTTATAATTGATAATTTAATAATTATGATTAAAATGTTATTAATGATGAGACTAAGATAAGTAAAGCATAAGGAAAAAATTAGTAATAATTTTAAAAGTTAACATTACTAAGAAAATTATTATTATACTCACTAAAATTATTAGAAAATATATATTAAAATTAAATTAAAAATCAAGATGAATATATCAAGATTTATAATATAGAAAATACATATTAAAATAAAATTAAAAATCAAGATTAATATATAAGATATATAATATAGCCTCTTAGGAATGTTCATGATGAGAAACTTAGCAAACCCTAAATAGGGTGATGTTATTACTAGGCTATCTAGGAAATATATGGTCAATCATAATCAATCAAAGCTTGACTTTATGGATGTATTAGTGGTTTTGGATGGAAAAGACAAGACTCTATAACAATCAATGAGAGTATTGGGTCACCTGTTGTGCCTGCTATGTACCTAGGAAGAGGTACAAAACCTTTTTGGAAGTGGTTTTAAAGATGCCTTTATATGAGAGGTAGAATATGTATGGATTTTTAAATATGATGGGAATGAAGGTTTTTATTTCTTAGTTAATTAAGCTAAGAAGATCCTAGTGTTCGAGCTGGGAAAGGATGTGCAAGATGCAATGAGTAATATGTAAAGAACATGTTGGCTTGTAGATCCCCACCTTTTTGTCCAAGTTTTACTTGACTTGCACAAATGGTTAAAAATACTTGGTCTTTTCTTATTGCACCCTTAGTGACATATCCTTGCTCATGGAGTTTTTTTATTATTGCATGTGACTTGAAAATTGATAGCACAAATATTTTGGTCAAAAGACCATGGTCATGGGAGAATGCTACTCTTTATATTAAACCCTAGTATTCAAGCTTTAACCCTATTACTTAAAAAAACAATTCATTATCAATATGGGTGAGAATATTCCATTACATTTCTATCATTTCTCCTCTTTGGAGGTTATTGGAAACTCTCTAGGTAAATTTATATCTATACCTTAAAAACTCATATGTGTTATCATATTTCTTATGCTCAAATCTTAGTTAGAATGGATTTCTCTATGGGTTTGTTGGTAGAGATATGGTTGAAAGTGGAAGATTATATATGAAACTAGCTATTAGGTTATAATAAAAAATACTTTAGATGATGTAACTACCATGGGCTAAATAATTGGTCAATTCTTTTTTCAAAAAATTATAAAAGGAGAAAAGTGGATACAAGTCCTTGGGGAAAGAAGGTGTATTTGAATAATCAACTAGTTGATAACTCTTTTTTTTGAAACTCTTGCTAATAGAGATAATGTAGAAAATGGGTGGAAGGAATTTAGGTTGTTAACTAATAAGATAATTTTTTCTAAGTAGATGGAGCAAAGGATGGAACTACAATGGATTTGAAGGAATGTTAAGATAAATAGTTATTGTTTGGAAAATGGTCAAATTTTTAGTAGAAGGAAGTTTTTGTAAGATTTAAAAATATGTTTGGAAAAGGAAGATGGATGCACAAAAAATTTAGGGCCTCTAATGGTATTGATATTGTTAATTATTTTGAGGATTTTCTTTTCATTGGATGATTAGAGGGAGTTGGAGAGAAGGCTTCCAAGTAGAGGAGATGGAAGACTCTAGCTAACTATAAAGCTAAATACATGAAAATTTTGACATCCCATAGAATTGTGCAATCTCATGGTAAATAAAAAAGGTTTATTTTGATTGTACATGCAAAATATTTTTCAATAATTCATGTTAATTTATATTGTTTTAATGTGCTTTGGATTTCAAGTGTAAGGCCCCAATAAAGCCCTCACTAATTTATCTTCAGAAAATATAAAATTGAATTGATTTATATTGTTGTAATGTTCTTTAAATTTCAAAAGAGGGCCCCAATAGAACCCTCACTAAATTATATTTAAATAAAATTAAAATTAAAATATTTAATATGTATTTATAAAATTGATAAAAACATTTTTTTAATAAAAATTATTCATAATAATAAACTATGAAAACGATATTTTTTTTTGTCTAATTTTCAAATAAAAGGTCGCATCCATTGTGTTGTTTTGCAATGGTACTAATTATGGTTTTTCGGGCCCATATGTAGGGAGGTCGCACCAAGTCTTATAAGTGTCGCCCATGCTATCTCAAACATCAACTACTTCTTGCGCTCAATTCTAGATTAAGCATTTGGAGTCATTAATTAAACCAACTTATTTCCCTCTCTATAAACATGTGTAATACTAAAGTTCTCAAATTATTCTAGGAGCTCGTAAATGGGGGATATAAACTTATTTAGTTTCTAATTTTCTATGCTCCTACAATGAGGGAGTCCCCTTCTAGTGAATTTTTCAGTTATCTAAGTTTTCTATATAATTTAAGTTTGAGTAGAGTCACTTGAAACTCAACTTTATTATTGATTTTATGTGGGACTTTCCACATCGCCATTGCCCCAATCTCATCCTTATGATTTCTAATAGCACAACTTGGTTTGGATGACCTTGAGTTTCTTCTTGAAGCCCCATCAAAATTGATCTTGAATTAATCATTTCTAAAGGGAATCCATCTAGTATTAGCTCTAAGAGCTATAGCCGGATCAATCGGGTGATCCCATGAATGATGGAATATAATTATTATATTGATCGTACTTAAATTAAAAATAAATATGATAAGGAGAAAAATAATAAAATTGAGAGATTATAAATTATAATAAGAATATTAAAATTTATTTTATAAAATTGGATAATAATAATCATTTTATAATATGTTAGAGATATGAAAAATATGGGTAATAAATTAAACAATTAACAATATCATTAGTATAAATATAAGTTATTACAAAATATATTATAGAATTGAAATTAAAAAATTATTTTAAAAATTATAATGAAAACATTAACAATATTGAGAACAAATTAATTAAATTGAAAGGGGAAAATATAAATAATTAAAAAATCTAGATATTTATAAAATTAATATTAAAGAAGATATGGAAGCTTGATAATTAGGAAATAATTTAAAACAATATTAATGAAAAATAAAATTATTATATCAAATTATATAAAAAATGATAAATTTTAGAAGTTAAAATTAAGGGATTAAAAATTATAATATTAAGAATAAAATTTTGAAAATGTGGATTGTAATAATTATGTTATAATTTTTTCAAGAATATTGTAAATATAGGGAGTAAAATTATAAACTAAATATATTATAGATACTTTATGAGTCTTATAAATAAAGAAGGAAAATTTGGTAAAATAACAATAAAAATATTTATAATAAAAAAATTTGATGATCTATTTATAATAATAATAATAATAATAAATTAATTTCCCTCCTTTGTGGGATAGTTCGACCTACTCTTTGGTCAATCCATGCATGGGGATCAATGACACCCTCTCCAACAAGTTGCTCAAGAATATGAATTTGGTTGGACAAACTAGGGGAAATATTGGCCTCTTGGGCACAAGTTATATCATTTGGGATGAGAGGGGTAGACTAGTTGTCATAGCCTTACAAAAGCTAAAAAGTGGAAAAATAATGAAGCCAAAGTGTGGCCTTATTGCTAAGTCTAATTTTTTTCAAGTTACATAGAATTAATTCAATATAGGTAGAAGTCGATTTAGTAATAATAGTTGTTGTGATTAGGAGAAAAGAATCCTCAAATTTGAAAATGGAAAACATTATGTAAGAGGTATGGTCAATTATAGATTCCTTAGAAATATTTTTTGTTCAACATGCCTATAGAGAATTTAATAAAGAAATAAACTTCCTTGCCAATTTCATAATAGACCATGAAGATGAGATTATGCATAATAATGTTGATTCTTGAAAAAAAAAATTGATCCATTATTTGATCTATGACATCAACATCCACCAAGCAAGTTGAAGGAAGACTAGGCTATTAAGGTGGTGTGATTATAATACATGGTATGCCAACCAAATTGAATTGATTATAAATTGGGGAGGTGTCCAATGACAAGTGATAAAGGGATAAACTATTATAATTTAATGAGGAAGGTACTCAAATATAATAGCACAATATAAGATAGCATGAATGAAGGAATATAAAGCACTCCAAGCTAAGGGGATACCATCCATATTGCTATTTTTAAAATTTTATTCGAGTTCATCCCCTTATTGTAAATAGAATATAATGGATACAAGTGTAAGGTTGTTCATGAAAAAGAGGCAAATATATTTTCTTATGGTTATTTTTTGTTAAGGGTAAAACAAGTTTTGAAGTGAACCAAAAACCCTTTACAATAAAAATTAGCTAGCACAAAAGTTAGCCAATAGTAAGATTGTAGCCAGGTTGCCTCCATACAATGGAAACCACACAAAAATAGCCCACCCAAGGGAAAGCAAAGGAAAATTACCAACAAAACAAAGGAGAAATTCTCTATACAACAATAGGCCTCTTCCTAGTAGATTACTCACCCAAGACATGTTTAAATAGAACATTTTTAGGAAGACCTCTCTTCCTCCTTTAAATACCAGTCTAGGACACACCATTTTTCAAATACTCAGGTCATGGGGAGAGGAGATGAGAATAATCTACCAAATCCATGACCTACTCCACCACATGTAGAGAACAAGGGTGTCTAACCATATAAGACATAAGTGACATGAAATCTAGTGACATGCAAGGAACAATGGTTCCACAAACACACCCCTCGAGAGGCTCAAGAAAAAAGAAACAACATTGTAACAATAACCAAGTGAGGAGAAGGTGAATCCTTAGGATGAGAGGAAGGTGATGGAACAACATCAAACCTAGAAGGAATCACATCCAAATCTGACCCAACAAGAATCAATGAAGCCATAGGAGACCCACAATCCTTAGAGTCAAGAAAATATCCACCAGTCAAGTGTTTAGAATGAGAATTTCTCCACCAAGTAATAGAACCCACCATCCTACACCAAGAACATGGGAAATTAGAATCAATTTGATCAGTAAGAAAGAATATTCTATAGTGAAGAGTAATATACTTGTATACTAACTATCATGGATTGTGGAAACATAATGATGGATCATGGAGTATGATCTGAAACATTGATGTAAAAAAATTGCACACAATTTTTCCAAAAATCTTGAATACTAACTATCATGGACTATGGAAACATAATGTTATTAATACCCTTTTAATAAAGTTGTTGAGTCTAGGGCCTAACCTCCACCATAAGGATGATATCCCTCAAAATATCCTTGGGAATACTGATGTCAACCAAAATATAGACATAGTTGGTATGTCCAAATTTTTGAGAAACAACATGAATCTTGAGAAAATAACCAATCATATTTCCAATACCTTCAAGATGCGAGACCGCCCCCCCTCCCAAATAGAGAGGGATATTAGGTAACCTTACACAAATAGGCATGATATTGAGGGATTCCAAAGAGGGTTGAAAGACACGAACCAAGGCTTGAGTGAGGTAACGTTGACCCCACATCCAAATCCTACCATCATTTCTTAGGGTTGTTACTATGAAGAATATGAAGATAATTTTAAGGCAGATGTAAATATAATCATTGGATATTCAATGGATCTCGGGAGAGGATTTTTTATAATGGATAACCAATATAGAGTAAATATTAAAATTGCATCAAAATTCATCGAGCTCTTCTCAAAATAAAATATTTTGGTCTTTGAATCCATCATGAACCATGCAATGACTAAGAAAGATTTCCTACTATAGAATGGGAATTTACTAGTGATGTATGGAGTCATAATGTGTAATATCCTCAACAATTTTTTTATATAAAATATTCATCACTTTCTAGCTACTTAGATCTTGTGAGGAAAAGGTCAGAACATATAGGCGATGAATAATTATTTTAATATATTATTTTAGGAACAAAAATACCTAGCAAATATAATACTGGACTGCATGAATAATATACATATGTTAAAGCTTCGACTAGATTATACACAAATATGAATAAATCTTCTTTCAATATAATTCTAATTTAAAAATATAAGCTTTATGAAATTATTAAATATATGCTAAAAATATAAATAGGATATGAAGTACAAATACAACATCTATGTGAGATTACCCTCAATAAATTAGAGGGTTTTCATCCTCCAATCTTTAGGAAACAAAATAAGGTTCATTCTTCAATATCAAGAACCCAAGGGTTTCCATCCTTGAATTATATAGATGAGCACAATGCTCAATGCATACAAAAACATATGAGAAAAAATAGAATGTTGAGAATAGGTGTCTCAACCTCTAATTTATAGCCAAAATGGGCACCAAATCCATGAAAGATTTCAATGCCCCAAATAAGCTATGCCAATTAATAGAAAAATATAAATTTTTTTCTTCATGATAGATTCTTTTTGCATGATCAACCTTCCCATTCATAAATACATTTCTTTTTACACATACATTTATTTTTATAAATACAATTATTTTTAAAAATACAATTATTTTTACACATACATTTATTTTTATTCATGCATTTATTAATTTTTAATTGATGTATGCATTTATTTTTTATTGATGCATGCATTTATTTTTATTCGCACATGCACTACTTTGTTGGTCTCACGATTGCCATTACACCAAAAGGTCGACCTGTTAATGCCCGATACAATTGCCAGAGTTAATGGATCCATGGGAGGTGGTTAAACCATGCCATGAACGTCGAGGGGAGTGCTGACCCTCTGCCAACAATCTCCCCCTCAACGTTACCTAAGGGGATTCAAACCCAACACCTTTGGCTCTAATACCAATTGTTGGTCCCACGATTGGCGTTGCACCAAAAGTTCGACCTGTTAATGCCCAATACAACTACCAGAGTTAACAGATCCATGAGAGGCAATTAAGCCATGTCACAAATCCTGAGGGGAGAACTGACCATCTGCCAACATACTCTTCCATGATGCATGGATTTATTTTTCTCATGGTAATTGGATCATGAGTCCTCATATGATGACTTAGTAAAAAAGGGACATGATAAGTCCACCTTTCTTGAAATTGCTTGCCCATAAGAAATATAGTAATAGATGTCCAAGTACCTTTTCTCTCTCTTGAGTTCATCTTCTATGTGTATATTCCTTTAGTAAAATAGGGTTCCAAACTTCTACACAAGAGTAATCATTTTGGATTTTAGAAAAATAAGTTCTATGCAAATTTCCACAATTGTACCCTTCACCTGTTCATCACTATTGGAATATTTTCCATGATAACAAGATATTTGTACTAAAATAGTATGAAACTAATACAATATTTTTTCTCACTACTACCTTCCTTATTTTATGAAGTGTAATTCAAAGGGAAATCAAAGTATTTACCTTATATTGGTGACTTGGGATTTTTTTATAGTAATATTGTTATTCTAAAAATGAAGGTTGTTAGTGGAACAAGAGTCAATTGAATCTAATCATTCACAAATTCATACCCATCAACATAACTACTTTATAAATCAATCTCACATGAAAATGACCCAATATTTTCAAAAATTGAAATCTTGACATGTGTTTCTTAAACATGCAATACTAATTACTTATCAAGTTCATTAAAACAAGCACTTCCTTAGTGCGCGAACTCCTTTATTTTTATCTTAGCATATAAAGTAGGGGCATTTAGTTTATTTTCCTTTTTCTTCAACTCTCTTATGTTTTCATTCTAGTTACTTATTTTTCTATGCATTATTTTACCTAATAACTCCAAAAATTTGTCAAAGGGTCTAATTGCTTTAAAATTTTCACTTTCCCTAATATTATTTAAAAAGTCTATCAAGATCCTTCACAATAGTCTTAGGTTCCCATATTTATTCTTTTTTAGAAACACAGGTTTGGCAAGATTTAGAATGGGACTAACCATTGGTAAGCTATTTGAAGATAAAATCTTTTTTGTGATGTTATAACCATATTTGAGTTCTGCATGATACTCAAGAGTCCCAACCTCTATTCTAGTGGCTCAATAAATATATCTTGGATCCTTATCACACTCTCTTGGATAACTAATATAATCTCTATCATTTTGTTTTACTTCATCTAAAGGCTTATTTTGTTGAGTCAAAGAAACGTTAACCTTTCCTCCTTTGTCACAGGTTTTTCACTTCTCTCTATTTTAAAAATGCTAGAAATATATTAGATCTAATACCATTACAATGCACTCAACAATATTCAATATATAATATTCACCATTTTTTATCACCTACATTTTTGAGGGGAAGGTAAGAACATACAGTGGATAAATAATGTTTTATATATATTATTTTAATAAAAACAATACCTAGAAATATGTAGCAATGGAGTGCACAAATATATTTATATATGTTAAAGATTAAAAAAAATAACATAAAAATTATTAAAAAATATATTGTTGCTTCAAAAATACAAACTTGCTAAAATTTAAAGATATATACAAAATATAAATAAGATTTGAATTATAAATACTACCTCTATGTAAGGTTTCCCTTAAGAAATCAAAGGTTTTTCATCCTCCAATCTCTAGAAAACCAAAGGGGTTTCATCCTTTAATCTCCATAGCCTAAGGGTTGAATTGTACAAATGAGAACAATGTCTAGCTAATACAAAAAATATGAGAAAAGACAAAAGGATGAGAATGCCATCCCAACCTCCAATCTGTAGCCAACTTGGGAACCCAAATATATGCAAGATTTTAACACCCCAAATAAGCTAAGTTAATTAAAAACAAAATAGATAATCATTTCTTCATCTATGCATGCTTTCTTCATGTATACATGATTTTGTATGCTCAACTTTTTCATTCATGCATGAATTAATTTTTATCATGTGAACAAGCTCATGAATCCTCATATGATGACTAGAAAAAAAAGGGGCATGATATACTAGGGCCATAGATTCATTTTATAACAAGTGAAGATAGGAAGGATTTAAATTCAAAGAACAAGTTTGCTAAATCTCTTAGGTTCATGAACAATGTTATAGGAATTTTGGCCTCAATAGATGTGGACTAAATTTTTGTATTGGATTAGAAGAATTAATATACTAAATGAAGAAATCGACATGATAATAGACTATTTAATGATGAATTTGCTCGGTTCTTAATTTCTAGATAAATGACATGTATTTTAGCTAGTGCAAATGTTCTAGATAGGTGTGAACCTCTTTTGTAAATAAGGCTCTAAAATGTGAAGAAAAGTAGCATAATAATCCTTACATGGTATTTTTGTAATGAAATAGCTTATCTAGTTATGGGAAGCAATAAATTACTCAATTTTTTATATTAATATAAATTGGAGTTGTGTTGGAGTTGATATTGAACCCCACAACTCCCAAAAATCACCTACAACCAAAGCACCTATCACATATGAAGAGAAAAATCCATTGATGTGCTCATGCAACCTTGGGAAGAAATTGATCTATAAATTTATTTGATATTGAATAATGAATGTGAATTTTAATTTTAATGATTGCAATACATAATAATGAATGCTTATAAAAGCAAAAAGAAAACCCTAGATGAGGGTTTGATTAGATTGTGATACATATCACTATCCTATGCAATGAGACAAATTGACCTACAAATATCCTAATCTAATAACAAAAAAATACTCAAAAGTTTAACTTAATTGTAATAAAGTAAAAGGGGCCTAATAATTAATTAATGACTAATTAATCACTAGGTGATTTCCTATTTACTTCAACACCCCCCTTAAGATCAATTTAGGGAGAAGCTAAAAACCTGATGAAGAATGAAATGATGAATGTATGGATGGGTCCTGACTACAAGGCCTGATGAGGTACCCATGTAAAAAAAATGAAGTCTCTCATAACTAGATAAAGGAAAAAACCACTTGGGAAAAAAATCCTCTTGAAAAGAGAGAAAATAAAATAATTGTACTAGTGAAAGAAGGATAGAAGGAGAACACGATGTGAACCCCAAAGGACTATTTAAATCGCACAAGTAAAATTGATGTCAAAAATGAGGATGTGAATATCCCCATAAAAAAAGAGCTCATGTGCCAATTATGAACGCCTAAAGACATAACACGATCCACTACCTACAAACTACATTTCTCCCCTTAGGAAGAAATAAATCTACTAGTGATTGGAGATGCAATTCTCATAAGATGGATGAATAGGGAATCCAAATCCAAATAATGTGTGCCTCTACAAGCTTCTCAAATGTCCACATGTCAAAAATGAGATAATATGAATCTAAGATCCTATAAAGACTGATGTAGAACAAGCTTCAAAGATGATGGGCCAACAATGATGATGTGGTTGTCAAAAAAGAGGAGATGAATGTCTTCAAAGTAATATTCCAAATTTATAATTTGAGACTCCACAAATAAGGATGATATGTTTTCAAGAAATGAATCCCAAGTAGCTATGTTTAGAAGAAGATGAATTCCTTGTTGCACTAAGCCAATAGGGGCCAAGGATATAGCAATGTCAATTTGATTAGGAACAATAGAAGATGGAGATTGAATCCTGATTTGAAGAGTAGGAATACAGAGACAAGTCTCTGAACCATCAGAACATGCAAGGCCTATGATATGCTCAAGATCATCTAAGGTATCATCATAAAAGAGTATACAATCTGCAACTACAAGGGGAATGAGACAATCTGCATTAAGATCCTCTGGTAATGGAGAGATATGAGGGTCTCCATGGATATTCCAAAGTCAAGTCCAAAGTGTGTGGGGACAATCAATGTTTGATACAACACACATAGTGTCATTATCAACACTAGAAAAAATCACTCCAACATGATTACTAATAATACCCCATTCGATCTACTCCTTGTGTCTGGTGTAGGTATGAGTCCATAAAGATAAGGTAAAAGATCAAGCCACCTAAGATGTGTCATGATGTCATTTCCCCAAGACTTGTAATTATCCTTTTCTAGGATGACCACAAAAGGATGAACAAGAAAACCATGATACTTCCTCAAATTAAAAAAAATAGACTGATAAATTCAATGCATGTAAAGAAAAACAAATGAATTCATCTCATACAAAAAAATCATTCCCAAGTGCCAAGACGTCCAAGTAATTAAGAATAATGTGTGTTGGGCAAAAATTATGTAATCAACTTTTCAATAGTTTACACAACCTAGATTTCAACCACAGCTGTGTGAGATATGATCTCTCCTCTTATAAAGGGGAGGCACCTTTCTTACTGCTTATAAAAGCTGATTAAAACTAACTAAATATTCACAAAATGTACACTACAACTATGAGATGGGGTGTGTGTGTTACATTCATGCTTCTCTCTTTTTTCAGAGAAGATGTTTTACAATGCTTCACGGTTGATAGCTCTGATTCAAAATAAATTTAAACTAAAAACAAGCAGTAATTCCAATACCTAGACTCTATCTTGTCAAAGCAAAGCGTAGAGATACTCGGTATAATAATAATAACAATAAAATGGGAAAGAAAAGCTCACGAAGGCGCAAAGTAGATCTATAGCTTTTTCACTGATGGATCTATGAGAGATGTGCCATTTGTCGTATTAGAAGTGCAAAGTATTCTAGATACAACAATTCCACAAACAACATGAATAATTACAAGCACAAAGTCTTTTAGATCATCCAACAATAGTTAACTAAACATAAACGTAAATCCAAATAAAGAATGTAACACAAATTTTACATAAATTTATTCGAAGCCCTTCAGATCTCATCTACTAATCACCACCAATCTTACTCAAACCATAAGAGAATTGATTCCAACACAAAGTTTGGTATGCAACTTCCTTCTTTATTGATCAGATTTAGATTCACAAAATTGAACACAAAGTCTCAATGTTTGTTTCTCAAAAGAGCAACACTTCATTGCAAAATACTAAAGGTAAAGATTACAATAAAAATCCCTCTTATTTATAAAGGAGAGGGATGAGAAAATCTAGGAAATAAGTTGAGTAAAATTAGGAAAGTTAGGTGAGCTAACTTAGGAAAATCTCACCTAACTTTGACTTAGTCAAAATGTAATCTTCTGTGAAACTACATTTCAAATTTTCAGTCTAATTACATTTTCCAAAAAGACATTTAAGATGCCAAAAACTATTTACAAGATGCATAAAGGGAAGCTTCAAAAATTTCAACGCTAGAGATCAAAAATCTTCATTGTTCCTTTCTTTGGGCGTGAAAGTCTTCATACCTGTTTTTGGTCTCCTGTATGAAATTTTCATTTGGGCCAATTGTGTAATCCACAAGGGTGTGAATTCTTGTGATTGACCTTTGTAAAGATGAATGGATTTTCTTGCACCTCTGAAGATGCGTGTTGAGATTATCAATGGTTAGCCTATATCACAAATGACATGTATGGAGGCTTTGGAAAAACTAGCATCCTCCACTTGTTGCATGATGACTTCTTTGTAGATCTTGGAAAGTTCACTAGCTGGAAGGAAAATCCGATTCTCTTCAAGAAGCTTGCCTAGCAATTCCTTGATTCCCTTCTCTAGGATAGCACGATGTCCTTTGACATATTCTTGTACATGGTGAAGATCTTCGATAAGAGATTTGATCACATTGATGTAGTGCTTGAGTGATTCTCTTACCTCTACATATTTTTCCTTATCGAGAATTACCCCAACTTGCACCAATTTGCTGAGCTTTGCTTGTTTCATTTGTGACCAAAATGATAGGCAATCTTCCATCTCTTTTTTCTCTTGAGTAAGAGAAATTTCCTCCTTATCAAGCTCTAATTTGAGCTTGGCTATTTGTGTGGCCTTCTCATCTACAACAACTATTACCTATGATCCATCTTGTATCAATTCATCATACAATGCTTTACCTTTGGAGGAAATTTTTTATGCCTTCTGTACTACTGGTTCTTCCAGGTTTTCAATAGCCATGAGTTGGATATTTCTTGAAGAGTTTGCAAGTCTCCTCACAATAGCTGCATATTGTTCGGCCTTTTGTTTGTACATATCTTACGCTTCCTCCATTTTTTCAAGCCTTCTTTCCAACACATCCAAGACTACTTGTGCATCTACCTTTGCACTTTCATTCGTGACCTTTCCAAGTTGGACTCTTGTTACAGTGTAATCTTCCATATTCACATCTCCTTCCTCTTGAGGTGGTATGCCAATCTCTACATATTTTTGACCTGATTTGTCAACATGGAGTCTGGAATGTACCTTTGCCTTTTTCTTCCCCTTGGCTTTTGGAGGGGATATCTCTTCAAGATCAAGTTCCTCTAGAGAGATCATATGATTTTTCCTATTTGATACTTGAGATACCAACCAAGGGGGAAGAGAGGAAGTATGAGTTTCTTGGTTGGCTGTCAACTCTTTTGTCACAACCATTTATGTTGAAATGACTCATATGGTGACAATTGGAGTAGTGTTTGTCATGACTGCACTAGTAGATTGCACACAAAGTTGACCATGTAAGGATTCATGTATGAACCTATAGAATTCAACCTCAGAAGTGATGTCATTGGAGGGATATGACAAGCTGGGAATGGATGATGGAGAACTTTTCAAAATGTCAACCATTTGTGTATTTGAAACTAATGGAGGAATATCAAGTACAGTTGATTTTGTAGGAGGAATGGAGACATCCACTGAATGTATGGTTGATGTAGGAAGGGGTGATGTAGGAAAATGTGGTGGAGGAGTGTTTGGATTAGGAGGTGTGTGAGGAACATTTGAAGTTATGGGTGATGACACGTGGGGAAAGTCTTCAACAACATTCTCATGTGGAGATAGAGTTTGTTCTTCACCATGCCCGAGTTCTTGTTTATCACCTTCTTGTTTTTCAAAATATTTTTCACCTTCTTGATCACCTTATTGATCTTTAGAATCTTGTTCACCTAGGGAATCATTTTCCTCATTAGAGTCTTCTTCTTGAGAATATTCTTCTTTAGCAGATTCATCACTTGAATTTTCTTCTTCTTCGGAATCTATCTCTTCAGAAACGATCCCTTTTCCTTTTGAGTGAGATGTTTCAAATTTTGTGGCTTCTTCATCTTGAACTACCCATGTATCCTTCTTGCCAACAATGAAATTTATTCTAGGGCCTCTTTAGGAAGAAGAAGGGATATGCGCCTGCTTATCTTTCGTGTGAAGTTCCTATCGCTGGTTGACTTTTACTCTGGGTATTTCTCCTTCTGACTCTGTCTTGAAGGCTTTCATCTAGAAACCATGTTTGTGTAACCACTTTGCAGTGTTAGCCAATATGGGAGCAAGTCTCTCCCTAATGGAGACACATTCCTTCTTCGACCACTGAACTGCAGGTAAGGGTTTACTAGAAATCTCATCTTCATTATAGGACACATTCATAATGTCACCAGGGTCTATGAAACCCTTTGGTAGATCAACAACACCAAGATCCCTAATCTGTTGCATGGTTAGCCTGCAATAATCCATTTTACAAATATCCTCTTCATCTCTACAATCAGCCTAGATGTCCTCAAAGCGGTACTTGTGGTTGTGATTCTTTTTCAACTTCTTTTTTACATTCCGGAAATCAAAGTCAAATCTAGATTTATAAGTACTTATGGTCATGACCTGCATTTCTACATAGACTGATTTGGATTTTTGTACACTATTGATGGTATATCTACCAGTCATCAGTGGAAACTCGAATCCTGGTTTGTGAATCCTCATGCATTCTTTGTGAACTGAAATTAGTTGTCTACATAACTCCATGAGTACCCACTTATCTGAGGGATATCTGGGCAACATGTAAGGGCACCCAGTGTAGCATCCTACCCTCATATAAGTGAAATTTGGAAATTATAAGAATATGCACCTGACCTTGCTCACCACTTTATAGGCCTCATCTAACACTCTTCTTTTTGAGAGTTGGATCAAAATTGTATAAAAGAGGTGCGAAGAAGGCATCTGTGACCCTTCTGAAATGGTGAAGACTCTCCTTCAACTCCAATTGATAGAAATACTTGTACATTGGTACAGAGTGACGATTCCCTTTTGTGGACAGTCCTAGGAATTGTCTCATCACAGATGCAACATAAACGAACTAAGAAGTCATATATAACTTCAAAGTGGTTGGTATATTGATTAGCTGCTCATGGATCTCATAACTTATTTGAGTTCCCCAGTCAATATGAGCCTTCTTCCTTCATATGATCCGAATGTATTCATACATCCTATCATGAAAATTAGATGATTTAGGTAAGCCTTTGAACTTGCTTAGGAGAGTGATCATATCTCTGACATCCTCTTTGAAGTCACTTCATAGAAGCCCTTTTGACCATCTTGAGATAAAATGCCTGTGTTCTTTCAACCACTGACTATTTATCAAGTTCTTAGCCTTATTGGGATCTGAGTCATAGACCTCCTGTGCTTGCTGAATATAAATCTCTATGTATTGTTCCATGTGTGGAACTCTGAAAACAATATCAAAGAACTCGGGATCCAGTCTCATAATCACCTGTCTATAGGAGTCTATCCTACTTCTGCTTTCCCTAATGTAATGGGATGCAACTTGGAGGACGAATTATGTATTGTGTGCAGAAGTTGGAAATGTGGACACCAAATGAAGATTACTATGTATAATGGCTCTTAGGGAGTCTTCAAGAGGCTTTTGCTTAGTCCTTTTCATGAAGACTTCAAGGTCCTGATGACCGGCCTCAATGTCCTTTATTTCGTCTACCTTGGAGATCAGCACTGTAGGTGGGAAAATGCCTTGATACTTATATTTCATCTTGCATTCTTTTTTGGAAGACGATGGAGGATTCTTGGCTGTCATCTAGAAGTAACTAGATCAAATATGTCACCTTGAGGATCACTTGATGATATATGGAAAGAAATTGCAAAGATGGCGAATCAAAAGAAAAAAAAAACATTGGGAAGCATGAAGTGATAAAATGATGTTGAGCATGTATGAACAGAGCAACTAGGCACATAAAACGATGTGGGAGCGAAGAAATGGGGTTCAGAGCGAAAATGAAGCGGTTTGAAAGCGTCAGGAAAAAACTACCAAAAGTGTAGGAGCGCTGAAAATCAGTGCTCCTACACTTGGAGAGTTGATTTTAGGTGTAAGGGCGCTGAAAATCAATGCCCTTACATGTCTTTCATGTAAGTTGTGAAATGTGTCAAGGCGCTATTTTTCAACACCCTGACACTTGGTCTCAGACTTAAACAAACTTGAGAAGTGCAATGGTAAGTTTTTTCAATGCTAGTGCACTTGGAGGAAAGTGAATTCCATGTAGGAGCAGTGAGTTTCACCTCTCCTACACTTAGAGTTAGTGTAAAAAATATGAAAGTGTGATGGCGTTCAGTTTCTTCGCTTAGGCATCTCGAATGAATTAAATGTGATGAAACCATCATTTTGAATGCAAGGATTTGTAAATATTACCAGCTTGTGAAGGCCACATTGCTAAAAAAAAGACACACACAAAGGGCGAAGGGAATGGTCAAAGAAAAAGAAACATTTCATTTTAAAAACCTAGGGAATTAAACAAAAAGGAAAGACGTAGGAAAAAATGAAGACTCAAGGCGTGACAAGAGACAACCTTTTAAAAACAATTGCACACAAAAAATTGATACAAACCCCTAGACAAAAACGAGATGAGAGTTTACAATGCATTTCTGAAAATGAATGGAAAGAAGAGAAACATAGTGAAAAAGAAAAATGACATACTTGCAAAATGTGAAACCCTAGCTCGAGCAAGCTTGAAGAAATCTTCAAGAATGAAAGTTCGCAGGAGATGGAAATGGCCCAGCACAGTGAGGAGAGAGGAATGGAAAAATAAAATGGAGTTAGATCAATCTAAAATGATTTAAAAGTCACTTTTAAAGCGTCGTCGTGCATCAATTAAGGCACTTTAAGTGGTGAAACTAGGAAAAGTGCACTGGAGTCTAAAATCACCACCCTAGTCATTTTTGACTAAGTATGGGAAAAAGTGCACAAGTGCTAAAAATCATCGCTTGTGCACCAAAAACTGACTTTTGGAAAAAATGCACAAGCGCTAGTTTTTAACGCTTGAGCACTTGACACTTAGAAAAATTCACATTAAAGTGTAGGAGTGCTATTTTTTGGCACTCCTGCACTTTTCACAATTTTGACTAAGTATTGACACTTGGACCTCGCGAAGATATTCGTTTTAAAGGTCTTCAATAGACGGACACAAAGGAATGCTCAAACAGACCATTTGAGGCTTTGGAACACACTTCGAGGTGGATTGAAATTTGCCTCATTTTGTGTGCTTGAACATCATGAACCTATGAAACATACAAGTTTCGTAGGGGGTTATTTGTGGATCGAGCGCTACTAGATTCCATGATAACAATGTGAAATCACAGAAAAAAGTACCTAGGGAAGAATCTAGAAAAAGGGCATAAATGGATCTAAAGAGCTTTGAAATACCTTTTCAACACTGCAAGAATTGTGAAAATTAGAGATATAGGTGAAAAGTTATGAGCTCAAAAGCAAGAAATAATGATCTAACTTTGATTGTGAATAAAATATTCCAAAATAAAAATCTAATTATGAGACCTAAACCACTAGAAAGTACATAAAAGCAACTTTCAATGATATCTTATTTTATTGATTTCAACACCATATGCCCAAGTTATGGCAAAAAGAAACAACTGCTCTCTTAGGGAACACAAGGCTAGGAGGGGAGCAAGGTGGCCATCCATACGGCTAATGTCAACAAACAAAATATTCCTAAAATATTTTTCTTTATTGAAAACATGTCGTTCACTTGAAAATACAAAGTTGTCAAAATATGCTATTGGGATGCTCTTATGGCTGCAATATTCTTTTGTATGCTCGAAATATTAGTCATTGGAATATTCAAAAAATCACTAGTTTTTTAAAGGGTGTTGGACTGATTTTTGCGACTATTAGGTTGGAGTGTGCCATCAATGTGTCGACGTTTGAGCATTATCGGGAGGGGAATGACCACTAGGTGGCTTGGATTTTGTTGGCGATGGGTTTGTGTGGGCTGGTGGTGGGAAAAGGGCCCCATGAAATTTGTATGGACCCACAAACCACTAAAGGTTTGTTTAGGGTTTGTACCTCACATAGGTTTTTTTTTTAATTTTTCTTTTTTTTATTTACTATTTTAAAAAAATGTTGGAAAAAATAATATAAAACTAGTTTTTATTTTATTTGATATTTAAAAACAAATTACTAGAAAAGGTAATAAAAAAACATTTTTTTGAAACCCCTATACCTTTGAAGAAAATTAATGACAGCTAGGTTGTATAGCAACGCATGGTCATGCAAATGAATGTGGAAATTCCCAACTGCTATTTTTTTTTCCTTTTTTCGACTTCTCCAAATTTGATAAATCAATAGGCAATGTTAAGGTTTTTGGCCATTTTGGATCCAACAGTGATGCTCATTTTATTCCATGATGAGCTAATTTTTCTCTAAAGGTCGAGTCTCTAAAATTTTGGATAGGAATCTACAGATCTGGTGCTTTGATACCATGTTGGAGTTGATAGTGAACCCCATAGCTCCCAAAAATCACCTATAACCAAAACACCTATCACACTTGAAGAGAAAAATCCATTGATGTGCTCATGCAACCATGAGAAGAGATTGATCCATAAATGTATTTGATATTGAATAATGGATGTGAACTGTAATTGTAATGATTACAATGCATAATAATGAATTTTTATTAACGAAAACAAACACTAGATGACGATTTGATTAGATTGTGACAAGTGTCCTTATTTTATTCAATGAAAAACTTGACATATAAATAGATCAATCTAATAATAAGAAACACTCCTAAGTTTAGCTTAAGTGTAATAAAGTAAAAAAAGTCCTAATAATTAATTAATGAGTAATAATCATTAGGTGATTTCCTATTTACTCCAACAAATAGCTCCATATGCCACAATTCATCAATAAGAGAGAGAGAGAGAGAGAGAGAGAGAGAGAGAGAGAGAGTATGAATTAATTCAAGGTTATATTACAAATTGAAAATTATTTAAATTAATAATGATTATAATTATGATATCATAATAATACAAAAAAATAAAATAATAACATCAATAACATCAATACATAAAATAATAGATTTTTGGAAAGAAGAGTGGTTTTTCCGAGCATTGGGGGTTTCATGCTAACTTTGGTGGCTTTCACCAAATCTGGTAGCATAGCTAAATATAGAGGTCTTTGTAATTTTTGCATTTCTACTATATTTTGGAAGAATTCAACCAAATTTGAAGGTACCTCTATTTCTAGTAGAAATTCTAATTTTGGCAGTAACTCTTTTGCCCTCTTTGAGTACCTTTCACTAAAACCAACATAACTTTTTCCTAAGAGGTTTAATAATTTAATTTTTACAATCATCAAAAGACCTATTTGATCTCTTAACATTAACATGTGTCATTTTTGTTGTTTTTATTATTATTCTTATAATTTTATTTTGAATCTCATACTTCCTTTCATTTCCATGGAATCATGCTTTATTTTCTTTGCATATTCGTCTTGCAATTTATATATAAAATTATAAAGTTGCACTAAATTAAAGTACCATATTGTGTTTGAAGAAGGGCTTAATTGAACACCAAGTTCATTTTAAGGGTGCTTTACAAGGCATAATTTGACATCGTTACTCTTATTTTGGGATTCTTCACATTTCATGCACTTCTAACACACCTTGCTATATTTTTGGAGGCCTAGTTGCAAAATTCATCATTATGGGGGCATGTTCTACTTGCATATTACATACCAATACTTCCTTGGTTTTATGTTTTGAGTGACATAGTCTTTGTTTCCTGTTAAATATGTAGATAGAAATCCTATTCATCAATAACATAAACCTAGACAAACCACTTCACGGAAGCTTCAACCATCTATCATGGGTTGAAGATTGCTCATTCTAAAGTTTTTAGAAAGGTTTGGTTAGAGGGAGATTTGTTAAATATTATTAACTTGAAGAATTCTACTCCTCCCTCTTGGATGTGATTGAAATATTGAATTCATTTGATCAATTTTATATTTCTCATATCTTCAGGGAGGGCAATGGTCTTGCAGATGTCTTTGCTAATATTGGTGTTAGCGGTCATAGGTTTTGGGATGAGGACGATCCCCTTCCTATTGAGGCCATTTCTTGTCTTGATAATGATTACCAAAAGTGCTAAGGTGGGCATCGGCTTCATTATGAATTGTGTTCACATTTTCCTGTTCATGTGGCAAATCTTCCTTTGGAGTGATATTGATTTGGATTGTGCTTGGTCTTCTGATAATTGGACTATCCTCTATATGGGGTAATCTTCAAGGTTAATAATTATTCTCTACCACATTGTTTTCACACGGATTGTGGGTATTTCCTTGCCTTTTTTCTTGAGGCTTCTTCTAATTTTTTGTAAAGTCCTCAAGCTCTTGAGTTTTATTGAGTCTGTGATCATGGGTGGAGATAGAAACAGGGTTGAACCATTTTCTTGTGACACCTTGAAATCTAAGTCCAAATTGTGGGAAAGGTCGCAGTTGGATGGGATAACATTGTATATTGAGTGGCTCCATGGGAACGACCCGAAGGAGACAGATTTATTTGTCAAGGGTTGGCATAATAGGGTTCTAAAGTTGGGAGGAACTGAATTTGACATTAATGACGACCTTATTGCGACCATCACAAGTCTATCTACTGAGGGAAGAAAGGTGTATAGAGACAAGGAGTCTAATGCTACGCTGCAGATCTTCTTTAAAGATGATGAAGACAATAAGCTTCAACATGCTAAAATCAGTGGTTACTTGCATAATTCCATCAAGGTCCTATGGGGAGATGTCGTTGAAGAACTTATGAGGTATATAACATTGGAAGGTCGGTTTTTTCCCATTAATAGTTATCATTTTGTCCATTTGAATCACTTTAGAAACGAGAAGAAAGTTTCTTTTCCTTTCTATCTTTTGGCTTCTTTGGGAAGTGGAATTGAGGATCACAAGAGAAACCCTAAAAATCTTGTGCTACATGTTGGTCTAATTCTTCTAATACCAGATTATGCCAAGTCTTATGTGGTTCCTAAGCAGCCTGAGAGGGCTCCTAAATGAAAGTAAAAGAAACTCGGATTGGAGTATGAGACTGTGTTGGAGGAGGAACCTGAGAAAATTCCTAAAGGGAAAAAGAAGAAAGTAAATTTGGAGGAGTCTGGGTCTAAAGAGGATGAGGATTATGAAGCTAAGTGTAAGGCTTCTATTGAAATCTACTCGTAGCCCCTTGCTCCTGATAAGAGAGGAAAAAAAGGTAAATCTGCCCTTTCTTCTGCGAAGTATGAAACCTGTAGTGAGGGGGGTTGGTGACAAACCCTGTAAAACTAGGATAGATGCTCCCTCAACCCTTATTAAAGAAATGAAAGTTGTTGCTGGGGAAAATACTCCTACACCCCTTGTGTCGAGATCTAAGAAAAAAAAAGGGTTTGAAGGATGAAAGTAAAAAGAAGTTGGCTAAGTAGACTGGTAGCCTTGTGGAGGAGGAGTCTATTGATTCTCCTCCTAATTTTTTGGGTGGGCACGATACAATGGATATCCATGAAGAGGGGAAGGAGAAGCAAAATAGAAGGAGGACTGTTGCAGATGAAATTGTGAACTCTATTCATAAAATACAAACGTTGGTGGTTGGGGAAAAAGGGGAAGAGGTAATTGATAGCCAAGAATTGAATAGTGTCTCCCAAGAAGGTGAAGCAAAGGCCATGGATGTGTTTAATTTTAACCAGGAGGATTTGCCTAATGTTTTGGGTTTGGCGAAGGAGGGTACTATCTCCTTGTTTAGATTGTTCAAATGAGATTTCCATTAGCTTAATATGACCAATGTGAAGGTTCGGGGGGTTGTGAGTAAAGCTGGGGAAAATTTAGAGTCCTCTCTATAGGCTCAAGTTGACCAACTGTATGATGCTTTAAATATTGTTTGCAGAGGAGATGCTTAAGCTGAAGAAATTTTTTGAACAAAGGATTGTGACCTTGGAAGAGTAGATGGAAAGGGTTAACATGAAGTTGAATAAGCTTGTTGAAGTGACTAAATCTGTTATAAGGAATGAAGTGAAGGGCCTTACTATCCTCAATGAGAAGGCTAGTTAATGGATGGAGGAAGCTCTAGGTGATAAGGATGTTGTTGGGAATAGGCAGTTGATGGAGGAAGCTCCGGTTGGTAAGACTGTTGATGGGAATGTTGCTAGTTCACATGATGTTTTGATTAAAGCGGTAAGTGTTTTGGGGCTCGGTGCTAGGAACCGCAACAAAACTAAGCTACAAGTTGGGGTCCCTGTCAAAGATATTTTTAAAGTTATGGATATGCATCGAAAGATAATTGAAAGTGATTTGGAGGTTGCTAAAATTCTCAAGAATCTATAGATTTTGTTCTTCTTCCTCCTTTTTGTCAGCTGTTTTGTTGATGTTTTGTTGTGTGTTGGTTTTTTGTTCATCTATGTGGTTATTGTGGATATGTAATATACCCCCTTGCTCCCTTCAAGTTATTTTTGATGTTTTGCTCGGCTTCCGATCGTGCTCGATGATTTTAAATGGCCTTCATGCTAACCTTTTGGCGTTCTCCACTCAATGCTGCCACATGTCGCCAAATCACTCATCGAAGGAAAGCTTCTCTTCCCTTCTCTTTCGAGTCCTAAACTGTTCCCACGTGTCATTGAATCGGGCATTTTGAGCATGTTTCCATATAGCTCTCTTTCGGGCCCTGACTACCTGCCATGTAGCCTTCGCCCGTATAAAATTTTGGTGGGCCCCTCAAGTGGTGTTGATAACAAGAACGCTGCCACATGTCCTCTCATCGCAATCTTTCATCAAAGGACGAGGAGGAAAAACTATGGGCTAAAAAATGCCGCCACATATTCCTTCGGCACGGTTACGTAAAATGGAGCAGTGATGCGAACACCAAGCTACCATACTATGCTGCGTGTTCTAACTATTTTCACTAAGAGGTGACACTTGTTTACATAGGGTAGGCCGAGACCACTGCCATCATCTACAGGGAATGCATCTAGCTATCAAATGACTGGGTTCATGCTTGGGAATCTTTCTATTACAACGACCATGATGAATCATTGCTGCAAGCATTATGATTCATGATGGGGAATCATTTCTATTACAGGCTTTCAAGAGGTGGACGCCCCTGGCTATATACACTTCTCTACCTTTCAAGGGAAGAAGGTTTTTCTATTTTATGAAGTTCAAGAATATCCATGAAAGAACTAGGAAGGAACTAGGCCTTTTTTTTTGTTAAAATTATAAAGATGCATAGACTGTGCCCTTGTAATTTAGCCTTTCTGTTTCTTAACTATTGAAAACATTATACTATGTTTTTTCTGAGTTGTTTGTTTGCAATTTCAATGATTTGAATAGAATGCTAATTTAGAACCATTTCTCCAACTCTTTCTTTTTAGTAAATCTCTATGCAGATCATTTTATGTTATGAAATGAATTATTCAGGTCTTCCTCTTTGATGTTTGTTATTTCAGAACATAGCAGATTGTTGAACAAGCCCTTAAATTGTATCTACAAGATAGGTCTATTGTGCCTCACATCTAAGTTTCGCCGCATCACCCTAGTTAGATCTTTTATTTTATATCTGCTTCATTTTCTCATTCTAAAATCCATTCATAGAAGAAGCTGACTTCTTTAAAATCTGGAGGCTACTTAGTTTAGCGCAATAGGTCCCCCCTTTAATTGAGTTTCCCATAAAGGGTTGTTACCTTTCCAATTTTTGGCATCAACAATTTTTTTTCTTTCCTGGCATGCCCGGTGGGACCATGAAAGAAATGCTTAAGCTTTAAGCAAGTACATGAGTCATCGACCTGTCACAAGATCCCAAATAGTAAACAACCCTGGTTTGCTGGTACCTTTGTTAGGGTCGATACCAGCTAGAACCCATCACATAAACATCCCAAACCCCCCACCAGCCATGTTGCCTATCGCCAACTGAAATTATGTGGCTTGGGACGTCGGGAGTCCCCTTGTTGCCCCAGTAGTGCCTGCCGTTTGGGCCCCTATTCCGCTCTCTGCCCTCAAGTCTATTCCTAAATTTACCGAAGATGGCTCAAGAACACCGTTCGAACATCTGCAAGATGTCATAGATGTGTGTTTTGTGCACAAAGTAAAAGATGAATACATAATGTTGAGGTTGATCGCGACCTCTTTCAGAGGAAAATCATCAGATTGGTATCGCACTCTGCCAACTAATTCTATCGGCACATGGGATCAGCTCGGAGACCCCTTTTTTGAGAGATCCTCAAATGGCGGTGATAGATCTTCTCAATATCACTAGCTAGAGATCATCAAGTGGGCCCCATATGAGGCCTTGACTGAATTCAATGCGTGGTTCCACATAACTTGGCAAAGATTTTAGGTTGCAATTCGCTCGCTATCTGACTTGGCATTCATGTTTTACCTGAAGTCCATCAACGCGACATTTCCATGATGATTCAATCACTCGGTGGAACCATGCTGCTAGATGAATACAACATCACAATTAAGGTGGAGAACAATCTGATCGACGCCAGGAAGTTACCGCCTTGACCCATCATGCCTATATTCCTTGAGATACCATCTTTTTCCCAAACAATGGCACCTACCATACCATTTGCTCCTCCTCAATCTATGTACACATACACAAGTGCACCATAGAATGTCGCACCTAGTCCCTCGAAGGATGAGATGAGCGACATAAAGGAAATGTTGTGGGCTATGGCCAACGAGATAACTATCATCAAGCGTAACCAGGACGCTCCTCCAAAGCAAGCCTATCAAAATTATTAGGGTGAAATACTCTCTTACCAACAAAATCAGTTCTAA
The DNA here is from genome assembly GCA_007115665.2 of Sequoiadendron giganteum. NCBI lineage: Eukaryota > Viridiplantae > Streptophyta > Pinopsida > Cupressales > Cupressaceae > Sequoiadendron > Sequoiadendron giganteum. The sequence goes on from CM021104.1 coordinate 662,384,338, forward strand.
GGAAGTACTCACACAAATCCTCAAGCGCTAACAACAAGTCAAATAGTACCGATACCCACTCCGTTGTCGAATGCCAACCTAATCTCAAACAGAGAGCTGACTGCAGGGCAAAACAATTTGATCGATGATGACAATCCTTGGTGTTTTCCTTGCGGTGATTCACATATGTCCCGAAACTGCCCGCACGACAATCTACAACAAAAGGTAGCAGAGCAGTGCAACCAATGTGCAACGTCGGACAATGGGGAATATGAATATACCTCCCTGCAAATGGAAAACACGGTGCTCATTACTCAAATGCAAGGAATGTCTCTAGAACAAGAGACCGATATAGCTCCCGACTATTCCCTCTTCTCATGGATGGAAGGAGAGGAGGCAATGTTCACATTTGAAGCATCCACTTTTGAAGCTCTGCATGTGTAGTCTAATGACAACACCCATTCCAAAGAGAGGTTCACAGGCAAAGAAATCATCCTGCAAGTAGTCACTTCAGAGCCAAAAAATTCCCTCAACTATAGATCTAGTGCCTCTGTAGTAGTACCACAATATTCACTACAAAAGGAGCTCATAAATTCAAAACTAAAAGAGAAAAATCTTCCAAGGCTGCCACTGTTTGATGTAGTGGAACAAGTGAAAAAATCATCCGCTAATGTTTCCCTATGGGAAATATTAGCCATTCCAGAGCATAAGACATTACTATAGAGGACTCTTTGAGAAGACCCATTCACATAACCAAAGGAGAAATCGCTTCAGGGGAAAAATATTGATCAGTCACCTCTGGCCAAAGTTCTCGCAAATACTGTGGAAGATGCCTCTACTATGGATAAAAATTATTGCATAACTCCATGATTGACTTCGGTGCCAACACCACAATCATGCCTAGGCAAATAGGTGAAGCCCTAGGACTGAGCTACAAACCTTTGAAAAGAGGAGTTATGCAACTAGATGGGAATATGGTTAGTACTGTGGGGGTCATTAGGGACCTTCCATTAACTCTGTTTTCTTGCCCAACTATCATGATCAAACAGGATACCGTGATCATTGATATTCCTCCATTATTCAATTTGTGCTTATCAATGGAATTCAATTCTAAACTAAGTGGATACCTTTCCTTAGATTGGTCACATCTGATTATAAGGACCAAGCATGAAGCCAAAATGAAGCTAGTATCCAAACCTCTACATTTGGAACATGTTACGGACAAAACTACGACAATATTTGAGTCCGCTCACACTTCTATCACCAAGGAGGAAATGTACTGCACTGAGCTTCTAAAAGATGAAGAAACCACCAAGGATCAGACCAATCAAGAAGAGGTTCTCCTAAGCGATTTTATTGATAAAGACCCTTTCAGAAATTATCATGCCACTAGACTAGGAACTTATGTCATTTATGACGAAGACCAAGCTATCTTGAGGGTGACACAAAAAACCGAAGGTAGTTCAACAACTGGACTACGGTCGCTACACTTCAATGATGCAGAATGCAAGAGTGGTGTAGGAACCGAAGCATACCCGAGTGGAGAGAAGACAATCAAACCTTTTCAATCTTGATTTTCTTGTTCCAGCAACAAGGTTGAAAATGAAGGCTTCATGTTAGGTTTGAGCTCAACAAAGTAAAAGGGCATCAATTTGTTCAGAGTCCTCAAACTAATCATTAATCTAGCTCAGGATATCGATACTACAAGGGATGCCCGTATGGGATCATCTGAAGAGAAGGCCTAGGACCTAATTAAGAGCTTTGAAACTTTCAATATTCAAGTTGTTCCTCACGAACAGAATGATGATATAAAAGGCTTGGCCGAAATCGAATCCCAATCCAAACTAGAACCCAACCCACTGCATAACCAATGCTCTGTGCAAATGAAACTTCAACTCACAAATACAGATGGTGGGAAGAACTGGAAAGTATTCGACAACAATGAACACATCACCTTGATCAGTTTGTAGATAGTAGAAGTTACCGACCAACAAAAAGCGAGGGTCGTCAAGAGCGATGACAAGCAAGACATTCAACAAGAATTCCATAAATTTCCAAAGAGTTGGTCACTCCCGAGGGTTCCCCTTTTGGAAATATTAGAAAGAATTAGAGAAATCTCTTAGCAAATGAAGGCAATTATACAGATTGTCAGAATAGAGATACAGGTAATCTTCAAATCAGAAATAGCGTCTCATATCAAGGTAAAGAAAGGTGCATACATTTTTCAAAGGAAAGTGATTGGGTATTGGCCTAGTCATATGATAAGCTCAGAGGATATGATCCCGACATCATCCAGTCTGCGCCAGAAAGAGAGACTGAATCGACATGCCAAAAACAAAGGCTAGCGAGTCTCAGGATTGAAGCGTTGATAAATCTTCAAAGGTCGATGAAGCTAGTCCCGACGCAAGTTGTCTTCTTGGTTGAGCTCAGTGTTTAGATTTTCGGCTGCATCCAAGTTTGAAAGAAGAGCAGAGATATCTGCCTATGTATCAATTTCCACAAACTAAACCAAACGATAGCAAGAAATCATCACCCACCACCCTCTATAGAATCTACCTTACATAACATAGCAGGTGCAAGCATGTTGTCCCTATTTAAAGGCCAAAGACTAGATGGTAAAGGTCTGACGATAAAATTAAATCAATAGAAAGCAAAAACCAGTTGGCACAAGAAATTTGACAGTTTTAAAAAAGGATTTGTTCGCAATAATTCAGTACAAGTGAGACAAGGCACTCAAGTCAGGAAGTGTAGAGAGAAAAGTGCTAGGGGTTCCCATCAGGGAAGTTCGCCTTAAAAATTCTATATAACTCAATTAGGTGGTTTTACCATGTAAATGTGTAATTAATGTGTTTTGTTTTCTTCTTTGTTCTTCTGTTTGTTCGACTAGTCTTCCTAATCCGTGATACAACAGGGATTTACAACACAATGCAAATAATAATACATATGCCAGAAGGGATAAAAATCATGCAGCAAGGCAGGGATGTTAAACATAAGCTATATTCTCATTATATTTATACACTATGAAGAGTACAATAGAAAAATGGCTTGGAGGCCATGCTTCTAAAAAGTATATAATTATATTGTGAAAGCCTTTTCCAGGCTATATACAAAAAGACTAACAAAGTTTCATTCTTAAAACAGAAAGGGGGAGAATTTTCAGTCTTAGGTAGGAGGAACAACATCAACACCATCCGGTACCACCTCATCCTCAGCTACACTAGCAACACCATCCAGAGAAGCATTGGCAGGTGGTGGAGGGAACACCAAGTTCCTAAAGTCAGTGTACCAGTCAATATTGTAGAACAACACCACGTTGTAGATCCGGAGTAGAAAGTAGCAAGCACGGGTAACCTTCTGGTGATGGACTTCTCGCGACTGAAGGCGAAATACGCTCATAAACGACAACCATGGGACAACCGCTCCTTCTTTAATAAACCTCTGAAGGTCCCTCGCAGTCGGGATTCCTCCACCAAATGCAGCATTTGCCACCACCCCCCCGAGGTTGTTTAAGTACCTCTTCTAGAATATTTATATCACCAAGCAGATGATAAGTGGCTTGGGGACTTGAATGCCAAGCATAGATACCACAAAATGGGAGCACACATCCATGCTCACTCTATAATTATCCTCGTATTCGAGGCATTCATGACCCAAGACCCATTTCATAGCTATGATGGTCAAAGAATGTTTATTCTTCGTCATCCTCTTCAAATGCCTAGTCAAAATTTCACCCAAGAAATCCATTTGTGGTTTATGGGAGGTTATCTTAAGTGGGGTGTCAATGGCATCAGGTGCTATACGACTATTAAGTATAAATCCTATGCAAGATGTCTAAATTCAAGCTCTATTAAAATGCTATGCAGACTACAATTACCAAACGCTAAGCCAATCACCTAATGTTGATTCTGCTAAAAAATGCTAAGATAATTTCCCTACTGACTAGACGCCTATTTATAGAAGCGACAGGGATAAGCGCGTTAATTCGCATACCATAAGCATGAGGTTAACTAGGTACTACCTCAAATGTTGCACCAAGGCTCGCTCAAAAATCTCACCTAGTTGCATATGCACGCACGAGTTGTTCCGTACAAAATCAAGGCAAATTAATTAGCACAAGCTACTGGCAACCTTCAATGGTAGCCTTTTCAACCGGACGATGAGGTGTCGTCCTGCTAGTTGTTCCTCAAAGCCCAAGAAAAGATGCAGATCTATGTGATGCTTATCCCATAATTTGGCGTAATCATTATGTTCAGGGTATTAATTACCACGACATACGATGCCTAACTTGCCTTCAAATCATCGACTCAATTTCCAAGAAAAATTACACCGAGGGTTGCAAGTACTTTGGGTCATCATCAAGCCTTGTCATTTCAAAATAGTAGGTAGTTCTCTTTGCATAAACCCAAGGGTCAGTAGTACATGCCGAATTTAATGCAATAAAAAGCAACCATCATCTACCACTCGAAGGAGGACAGAAAAACTAAGTATTGCATGCGATTGTTTTAAAAGAAAAGAAGGTTTTTTGAATACAAGAACTGTGTAGAGAATTTTTGAAGTGCAGATTTGCTAAGAGATGCGAAGCAAATTTTAGAAAGTTTTGAAGAGAAATGGAATCTGCTTCCACTAATGTAACCTAGAACCCACATATGAATGAACTAGGCGAAACATCTCAAAGCTTGGCTGATGCAATACTCACCGCACCTATGGCCAATATTTTCGAGGAGAAAAAATCCTATGCTACGCCAGGGATCCCAGATAAACCAGAGTGATTTTGCACACGAGAAACCAAGAAGGGTAAACTCAGAGATGCTGGTCTGGTAAAGGAAGGGTGGGATGACATCCATGACCCTATCCTCAAGACTAACCCTAAGGGTTTAAGGGAAGCTGCTTTCACCAGGAGGAAGAACTCCTTCGAAAATCAACTATCATTCAAGCAATGGCACTGCGAACTTCCCCAATATATGGTCCCTTATGTGTACCACTGCCTAAAGATAATACATGAAAGTGTTCAAAGCTTCAATTCAGAGACTGGCACCATTGAAGGGAGGAAGTTGAGAGTCGTGCTAACTACGGAGGATCTTAGGCAGATGTTGTGCATTCCTGAGATTGGCACCAGAGAGCGGTCGATGGAGCACTTCAGCCAGAAAAAAAGGGTTTTGAATTCTGGAAGGGTCGGAAACAAGCCCTTGACTTTTATAATGCAGAGACCGGAAGGCCCCAAAATTGCCAACAACCGTTAATAAATCCAAACCGACATATCAACTATTTGCAGGCAGACATGAAGGATGCCTTCTCCATGATGGATTTTGTGTGCGGCTTTGATAATGACGAGATCGTATCTGAAGCTCAGTTGGGCCTAGGGTTCCAAATCAGGAGGCAAAAGGAACCTTTTTGGTATGACTTCACGAAAATGATTATCAAAGACGTGAAGAAGCAGATTAGCGAGTTCGAGACTATAGGTAAGTTCAGGTATCCTTCTCTTCTTGCCTATATATTTCTACATCAAAATCCTGATTTCTTTAGGGAAAAAATGGAGTTGGCAATATTTGATGAGAAAAAGCATCGAAAGTTGGTTTCAGTATGGACTCCCATCCTCTGTTCCACCTACAATTATTATGCATTTTGGAGAGATTCCTGAATCTACTTTGTGCGACCTGAGCGAGGATGGTGACTACTATCATCTATAGGGCGATCAGACCAGCTGGATGCGATCCCTATTCCCAAAGTGTGACTAGTTCCTCGGTGAAGATTTCACATGTGTCTGAGTGTGTGGCTTTTGTGAAGAGCCAATCTGACTCCCCACATCCATCACCAATCGGGTATTAGCCCTTGAAGTCTTCTGACAAACGACTATTATGGATTAGAACTTTTGCTTTGACCCGAAGAAGAAGAAGAAAGGATTTTTCAAATGCCCCATGAACTACAAAATAATGATCATGGTTAAAAGGAAGTCAACAAAGCTACTTGAGGCTAAGATGGAACACCTCGAGCTGGTTTTCATTTGTGATAAATGGGACTACAACCCCAAAGATGATTTGGGAAAAACATCTATTAAGGTAAAGCATAGCCCTCGGCCATACTAGGAAGCATGAAGAAATCCGCTTGAAGATGACAACAAATTTTGGGTGGACTTGGCACTCATGCCGATAGATGATCAGAGGCCGTCATGGATCGATTTCTATCTCGTCAAGGGGAAGGTAGATGAAAACAGCCGCATAAGCACTACCCTCTGAAATAGTCTAGTGAGGGAACATGCCTGGAAGCCGGAAAAGATTAATTATTTCTAGATCTATCACCAAGAGATCAAGAACACTATTGACCCTTTCCAACATTCATCGATTTTCGATATCGATGATCAATTTGATACCCTCTAGAACTTGGCACATCCAGATTCCAACACAAGTGATGTAGAAGAGCCTGGCCTTGAAGATGCCCCACCATGCTTCGACAAGGGAAAGCAAAAGTGAAAAGCGGGGACGTAGCCTAGCACTGTGATTAGGAGGAGAGTGAGAATGAATACTTCATGATTAGGGTCCTCACAGTCTTGACCAATAGTCGTGGCTAACCCTGGAGTAACACAACAATCAATGAAAGTGGTAGATTTGGAGAACCCTCCACCAAGAAAAATACAATGCACTGATACCGCTATCATAGGTAGTTCATAGGAGGTTGCGGTCAGCCAAGCATTAGAGAAGGAATCAACCTCTCAGGTATCTTTCTCTCCCTCTCTTCTTGGCTCACAGTCTCTTGTTTCTTTCTCAATCCCCACTACACCCATTACTCGAAGTGTGAGTCCATATTTCTCTGTCCCTTTTGCAATGGTTGTAGGAGGTTTCTCCCATTTTTCTCATATCAGACAGATGGTTTTCACTTCCCCTCGAGTTTCCCTGTCACTGGTTGGAGCCCCTTCGGCCACCCCATTTGCCTCCTCATCCGCATCCATGTCTTGCACGCCATTGGTGTTTGAAGCCGCCATCCCCGTCTCATCATCGAAGTTGATTCCAACTCAAACTTCATAGCTATTGGAGCTCGGTGTATCTCCATTGCCACCACCATTCCCCATGAGCCCCTCCATGCCTTCATCACTAGGGATTTGGAATATTCCTGCTTTCTCTCCACTCATGATTACCCTTCCAAAGAAGAAATCATATGAGGTCACCTGCCTCTCATTTCCTTTTGTTGTCCCTCTCGGTGCACCCTTTGCAGACGAATGAATTAGATCACTGACTCAATTCTTGTCTCAGAGTAATGCAAGGAAGCAAGCTCGACCTCTCCGACTCCAAAAGCAAAAGGAAAAGGACACCAGAGGCTAGCAGAGCCCAAAGTCCATGCAATTTATAATGAGGCTCAACAATCATTGCATTTCGCAACCCTACATCTGAATGTTGCCAAACCACAGGGAGAAAAGCAACCCGATGACTACAACATCCATGCCATTGGACTGGACTTGCATGTTGCCCGCCCATAGGATAAAGTCAAGGTAATGGAGGAGACGCAATAGGTGGTGACTACCGAATTTCTTAAGTCAAGTCGCAAATTAAAGAATGTGGAGGACAAGCTCAAGGATGTCAAGGCAAAGCTAGAATTTGTGTTGGCCAAGGACAAAGCACAAGAAGCTGAAAAGGTGCGCCTCACACAGAATATGCAGGCTGAGCAGGCTATCTTGCAAAGGGAGCTCGAGAAATTCCAATCCCAGGAGTCTAATCGGATAGCCGATGTACGGAAAAAGAACTAGGAATTATCCAATAGGTTGGACCAATCAGAGGAGGAAGTTCATCGAAATATCAAAGAATTACAACAACTGCGTGACCATATGGAGAAAACGGTCCAAGAAAAGGAGGCAAATCAAGCAAGCACATAGGCTCAATTCCAAAAAGACCTCCAAAAGTTCAGGCTTTCCCTGGAAAAAGAGTCTGCAACCTGGAACCAGGTTGAGGAAAGGTGGTTGGCCGCACAAAATGACCTAAAGGAGAAGGTCACCTCTGTTGCAGAACAAATTGCGGGGCTAACGCAGGAGATTGAGACGAAGAATGTAGAAATTAATCTCTTGAAGAAGATCGTTCAAACTCCTACTCCATAGTTAGACCTCTGCTTAGTAGCCCAACAGCTGTATGCTTCTTACTCGGAGAGAGTCAAGGCCTTATGCCCTACTCTCTAGCCCACACTCCAATTCATGGCAGAGGCAACATATTAATGCAAGGAGGTTCGTGGCACAATGGAACAATTCCCACAATTCATAGAGGAAAAGGTTCCCGAGGCAAAAAGGCTGCTAGAAAAGCTATACACAGTGCCAAGCAAGGATATGGAATGAGCAGGGATCGAGAATCAGAGGGTAGCTGTTGGGGTTGAAAGGGACTTTATCTGCTGTTAGGAGGCCACCCTTCATGCTCAACGATGTTCAGTTACATTAGGGAAGACTATGGAAAACTTTCAGGCAAGGCTTTCCAAACTAACCCAGATGGGCTTACCCTCTCTGTTTCTTCTTGATGAATCAATGGCTACCATGGAGTAGATTGCGGCCAAAATTGAGAAGAAGAAGCAAGATTTATTAGTTTTTCAGAGTTTTAGCCAACCTCCTACTGCCAAGGACATTGAGGGTGTAACTAATCAGATCACACAACTACTTTTCTAGCTTGAGGACGGGTCTGGAATATATTCAGTGCTGCCCTTTACGAAGGTGATCGACCTGCATGAAGCACATGGGATCTTGCACACCATATCAACGCCTTTCGAGGCCGATTGGATGCCCTTGCAGGTCGCTCTTTCTAAGCTTTGACTCCAAATGCCCAATGAATAAGCCCTGGTTTCGAAACCAAAGAATTTTAGATTCATCGTTCTGCAAATGAAACACCCCTGTTAGTCGCCAAAAGTTGTGGATATTTAATATACCCCCTTGCTCCCTTTGGGTTATTTATGATGTTTTGCTTGACTTCCGATCGTGCCAGATAATTTTAAATGGCCTTCATGCCAACCTTTCGGTGTTCTCCGCTCAATGCCGCCATGTGTCACCAAATCACTCACCAAAGGAAAGCTTCCCTTCCCTTCTCTTCTAAGTCTCTACCTGCTCCCACATGTCAATGAATCGGGCATGTTGAGCCTATTTCCATATAACTCTCTTTTGGGCCCCGATTGCCTGCCACATAATCTTCGCCCGTATAAACTTTTGGTGGGCCCCTCAAGCGGTTTCAATAACAAGAACAATGCCATATGTCCTCTCATCACAAGCTCTCATCAAAGGATGAGGAGGATGAACTACGGGCTACGAAATGCCACCATGTATTCCTTCGGTGTAGTTACATAAAAGGGAGGAGTGATGCGAACGCCAATTTTCCATACTATGCCGCGTGTTCTAACTGTTTTCACTAAGAGGTGACACTTGTTTACATAGGGTAGGTCGGGACCATTGCCATCATCTGCAGGGAATGCATCTTGCTATCAAATGACTGGGTTCATGCTCGGGAATATTTTTGTTATAACGACTGTGATGAATCAGTGCTGCAAGCATTATGATTCATGATTGGGAATCGTTTATGTTATAGGCTTTCAAGTGGTGGATGCCCCTGGCTATATATACTTCTCTATCTTTCAAGGGAAGAAGGTTTTTATGTTTTATCAAGTTTGGGAATATCCACGAAAGAACTAGGAAGGCACCAGGCCTTTTGTTTTGTTAAAATTGTAAAGATTCACAGACTGTGCCCTTGTAATTTGGCCTTTCTGTTTCTTAACTATTGAAAACATTATACTGTGTTGTTTCTGAGTTGTTTGTTTGCAATTTCAATGATTTGAATAGAATGTTGATTTAGAACCATGTCTCCGACTCTTTCTTTTCAGTAAAGCTCTATGGATATTATTTAATGTTATGAAATGAATTATTCAGGTCTTCCTCTTTGATGTTTGTTATTTCAGAACATAGCAGATTGTTGAATGAGCCCTTAAACTGTATCTACAAGATAGGTCTATCATGCCTCACATCTAAGTTTCGGCTCATCGCCCTAGTTAGATCTTTTATTTTATATCTGCTTCCTTTTCCCATTCTAAAACCCAGTCATAGAAGAAGCCGACTTCTTTAAAATCCGGAGGTTACTCAATTTAGCACAATAGTCCCCCCTTTAATTGAGTTTCCCACAGAGGGTTGTTACCTTGCCAATTTTTGGCATCAATAGTTATCTTTTGAAACAACTTTCCTTTTTGTAAAGGGTTTCGAGGCCCCTTCAAAACCCACTTTACCTCTAATCAAAAACATTTAGACACTCTTGGATACTTTTGTATGGAAATCAACCTTCTACAATATAGTATAGTCGTCTTCAATATATCTATCTACAAAAGTAGCCTTTGTTTCATTGAATTCCTAGCTCTCTTCAAACCTAATTATATTTAGAGGCTTCTTTGATATTGATTTAATTAAATTTACTACAAATTTATTTTTTCTATGGACAACAATCATAGCTTCCTTATGTGGCTTCTTTGAGCTTTTCATTTATGGGCACCAAACCATATATATGAGAATTTTTCTCTTTTAGGGAGGAATTTTTTGCTACATATTTTCTCTAATTCTCTACTTCATTAGAGATATTTTATTTACATTAGCACCTAATATGGCCTAGTTGTTAGGACACATTACCATCATCATCATCACACCTAAGTTGTATGTATTTGGGGATGTTAGAGTGCATTATATTTATGTATATTTATCGTATTATTCTAGGCTTATTATGCACATAGGGTAAGATTTCTCAGGTGACCTCTCACACATGTGGTATCTTATTGAGAGCATATTCTATCTTTGGAAAATTATATTTTACTTGGTCTCCTTCTATAGTTATAAACTTAGTTGTTCAATGTGTTAGGCATATTCTATATATGCTCACTTCTAACCCACACTCTTATAGAATGGACTACTAGAGATGTAGTTTTTAGGAGAATTAAATATTGTTCCTTGATGTTGGGTGTTATTGTGTATACTTGCATATTCATCCATTTTTACATTTTTTTCATTATTTTAATACATTGTTCACATCGGTGAATATGTTGTTTTAAGTACTTGCTTGTGGATATTCCTTGGCTTTAGAGGTTTATTGGGTTCACTTCTATGAATGAAGACCTAATATAAATTCAAATGGTTGCATGCATATTTCCAACATTATGTCTCCCTCTTGTCACATTTTGAGCATTTACATTGGGCCATTGTTCTAAATAATCCCCTCTATCCCATTTGGGGGGTATTATGCTAAGCACTCCCCTTTATATTAGAATTTGGGAATTATGCTTCCCTTCTCTGCATATTATTCCTTTGTTTCTATATCTTTGCATTGGGGTTAATGTGCTTCCCCCTCACTTCACTATGTTATCATTACCCTATCACGCTTCTAGAGCTATCCTATTATATTATTAGGGAGACATCACACCTTGACCACATAATTAATGAGCTTGGTTGTGTTATTTCTCCCCTCTAGGGATATGTGCGTGTGTATTCTTTATTGATCACATCATTACATATAACTTCCCTTGTGCCTTCATGACTATCTATGAACAATATTATATATTGCTTTATGATGCCTATCTATACACACTGACATATCTTAGGACCATGGATGTGCTAATCCATCACCAATTCTATTATTTATGCCATATGCACTCATTGCTTCATCATTTTTTGATTTCACATGTGCTTTATTGAACATATATTATTCACACATTATCTTCCATGCTTGTCTATTGAATATCTCTCTAGGTGTAGATCTAGATGAAGTTGTAGTCATATGAAATAACTTATGAGACATAGTAGAGAAAATGAAAAGATATATGTACATATAAATATTGACTATAATAAATTCATTAGTACATGGCATACCCTTAGAAAGCTGTATGATCACTATCTTCTTTTATCTGGACTATCCATATAAATGTATTTATAGATTACAAAGATTCATGTTGGGGAAGGTGGGATTTTCTAGAAAGTTAAACTATCTCTTATGGAACTAGAACCAAATATTATTGTTGAGTCTCATATCCCAATAGTTATGGATCTAAATTGGTTGCTAGCATGCCACTAATGAGCTAGTATGATACATAAGCATCTAGGCGAACTGACAATCGACATCACCCAAAAACATATTTTAAGTTTGCATTTTAGTTTTGTGTATTTTTGGTGGTTTCTTCTGACATATCTTGGCTATTGGAATGAGTGGCATTGTTTGAATATGCAAATTTTTAGTTTTTTCCATACTTTCACTTCAACACAGCAAACAGTTCTCACTAAAACAATTGTTTTAGGAAATTGATGAAGTTTCATGATGAATATTCTTATAAACATATTTTTAGAAGCACCATGGATTTGATGGCGAATATTTCATGATCATAACATTCATCGTTTAGGAGATATTAAAACTTCTTGTTTAGGCTTGTCAATTTACGGAAATTTTAATATCTCACAATTTCAGAGGTTTTGAGTAAAATCCTTTTGTAGGGGTCTATAGGGTACTATTCCAATTCTACACGCCAAATTTCGTACGAATCAAAGAACTTTGGTTTTTTCACCTATCGACACCCGACTCCGTAATTGCCCATAACTGTTGATCTTTCAATTTGTTGATGTGATTTCTTCATTTTGTTCTATTTACAAATTGACCTCAATGAAGTCACTCAAATTTTTGGTTTTGTTTCCATAGAATAAAAAAGGTAAAGATAATATTGTTATCTATTATTTATTATTGTGAAAATAAATTGGAATGTCAAGAGGCTGCACCATATTATGGGGAAAATTAAATGCAATAAAAATTCTTCCAAAAGAGTTAGCACAGACCACGCCTCATAAAAAGAGGAATTAATTTATGGAAAGAACAAAGGAGGCCACTTGGCTTGAAAGTGGTTTAAAAAAAAAAATCAATGCACAAAAGGTGAATGTGAGGCGTCACGTAGAGGAGGTAAGAGGACACAACAAAGAAAGATGAAGCGAGAAGTTTGAAGGAAAATTAAAAAATGGCATTTTCAGATAGAGGGGGTGTGTAGCAATGAAAAGGAGAGAAGAATGGACAGCCATAAAGAAAACAGGCCGCCCAACATTAGCAAGAAGGAGAATATGGTGATTTGGGGCAGATAATAGGAGTCCCGCATAAGAAGAAAATGTGCAGCAAAAGGAATCGAGAGAGGTTCATGAGAGAAGAGGCTATGTGGTGTAGAGATGAGGGAGGGAACCACATGTGAAGATAATGTAAAGTTAAAAAATATATAATAAGATACTATAGAGTGCTAACGAAGGAGGGCGAATGGGTTACAGTTGATAAATCAACCCATGCATGATTCTTGACCAAAGCCAATAATAATCTTGAATAGACAGCACCAAGGAGAGAGATTGGCAGAGAGGGGCGTAGTGGAATCTAAGGAAAGTGATTAGTAGAGATTGGAGTGTTTTGAAGCAGAGGTGTGAGTTTGAGAGTATTTGAATAGAGGAGTTATCTATGGAATGCCAATGGATTGGTAGATTGTAAATTGAATTGTTTGGAAATGGGAAATAAATAAAAGAAATTGATTTACATATTGGATGAAATTTACTGTTAATTATATTTAGAGAATTGATTGACAAATGAAATTGTCAATTCAATTTGTTGTTTGGTTATGAATGGTTTCAGTCTGATTAAGGCTAGTGTTGTATATTGGTTTTCATTAATTGGTATTATTTATGGAAGTTATTTTGTTCGTCTCTTCATCAAATGGTATCAGAGCGAGGGGTTTTGAGCATATAGGCAGAGCACTGAAAGTGAGGTAGCCTATGCCAAGATTAGTGGGTGGATAGAGGATATAAGGCGGTAGAGGAAAGCTTGTGTGAAGATTGCAACTGAGGATTGTTGCAGGGAAAGAGAAGCCCTAAGCAATTGAGAGTTGAGGCGCCATGAAGGAATTTGTCTTTGTAGATTGTAGAGCCTGTGATGTGAGTTGTGGAAGATTGCAAAAGATCAAGATGAAATAGGTCATGAGGAGACCCATGTGAATTTTGTTCTGGGAACAATATTGGGAAGAAGTTGAAAAATAAAAATGTGTGAAGAGATGGATAATATATTCGTGAAGAATTTGGGAAGATCCAAGCTAGGATAGATATATTGGAATATAACATTAAAAAATATGAGAGAATATTGGAAAAGAGAATTGAGAAGAAGAACGAGGACAACGAAAGAAAAATAGAGGAAAAGAGTGTTCCAACCCAAGATGGAGGAAAAAAGATGTGAGAGAAGACCCTACAAATGTACATGAAGAAGAAAAGAAGATGAAGGAAAACGAAGAAGTGAGCAATAAAGAGAAGATAGCAGTAGAGGATGGAAAGAATGAAGATGTAGTTGTGATTGCAGTGATAGAGTTGGAAGATGTTGCAACAAATGATGAGGAGGGAAAAGTTGCAACAGTGAAAGAAGTAGTAAATTTGAATCTTCTTGAATTTAGTGATGAAGAAGTTGGGTTGAAATTTATATTATTGAGGTGAATAAGGAGCTAGTACAAGTAGATAGAAAGAGAGATGATGTAGTTGTAAATTGGTGTATGGGTAAACCTATTTGCATATAGAAGTTATAGAGGATGTTGTAGGCGATACTCAATGGAGGTGGTCGATTTGTGGTGAGTTGGATCCCACAAAGGAGGAGAGGAGAGTAGAAAGAATTTGGAGGAAGAGGGTGTAATATTTTTGGAGGAAGATGGCGAATGTTTTAGCTAGATGTTAGAAGAGGAGGAAGAAGAAATAACTTTGTGCACTTATCCCAACGATGGAGTTCACTACAAGTTGGTTGCAACCTAGAAGAGTAGTTTGACTACTCAACTCCACCTTTGTGAGCCTATGTTCATAAACTTTCTACCCGACGTGTCTAATGTAGGAGCATCTAGGCGATCTGGCAATCGACATCACCCAAAAACATATTCCACATTTGAGTATTTGTTTTGTGTGTGTTTGGTGGTTTATTTTTAAATCTCTTGACTATTGGAGTGAGTGGCATGTTAGAATATGCAAGTTTTTTATTTTTGTTGTACTTTGACTTTGACACACAACAAACAATTTTCACTAAAACAATTATTTCGAGAAATCAATGAAGTTTCATGATGAATCCTCTTATAAACATATTGTTACAAGCACCATGGATTTGATGGCGAAGATTTTGCGGTCGTAGCATTCATCGTTTGAGAGATATTAAAACTTTGTATTCATGCTTGTCAATTTATAGAAAGTTTAATATCTCCTAATTGTAGAGGTTTTGAGTAAAATCCTTTTGCATGGGTCCATGGGGTACCATTCCAAGTCTACACACCAAATTTCGTGTGAATAAGAGAACTTTGGATTTTTTGCCTGCCAACACTCGACTTTGTAATTAGCAATAACTGTTAATCTTTCAATTTGTTGTGATTTATCCATTTTTTTCTATTTGAAAATTGACCTCAATTAAGTCACTTAGATTGTTGGTTTTGTTTCCACAGAATTAAAAAGATAAAGATTATTTTGTTATTTTATTTATTATTATGAAAATAGATTGGAATGTCAAGAGGCTGCACCATATTATGGGGAAATTTAAATGCAATAAAAATGATTCCAAAAGAGTTATCAAAGGCCACACCTCATAAAAAGAGGAATTAATTTATAGAAAAGAACAATGGAGGTCACTTGGCTTGAAAGAAGTATTTTAAGAAATAGTTTTCAATGCTCAAAAGGTGAATGCGAGGGGTCACGTAGAGGAGGTAAGAGGACACAACAAAGAAAGATTAAGAGAGAAGTTTGAAGGCAGATAAAAAATTGTATTTTTAGATAGAGGGAATGTGTAGCAGTGAAAAGGAGAGAAGAATGGACAACCATAGAGAAAACATGCTGCCCAACATTGGCAAGGAGAATATGGTGATTTGGGGTAGATAATTGGAGTCCCATATAAGAAGAAAATGTGTAGCAAAAGGAATCGAGAGAGGTTCACGAGAGGAGAGATTGTGTGGTGTAGAGATGGGGGAGGGCGCCATGTATGAAGGTACTGCAGAGTGATACCAGAGGAGGCGTGAATGGGTTGCAGTTGATAAATCGGCCCATACATGATTCTTGACCAAAGCCAATAATAATCTTGAATAGACTGCACCAAGGAGAGTGAATGATAAAGAGGGGCGTAGTGGAAGCTAAGGAAAGTTATTAGTAGAGATTGAAGTGTTTGAAGCAGAGGTGTGAGTTTGAGAGTATTTAAATAGAGGAGTTGTCTATGGAATGCCAGTGGATTGGCAGATTGTAAATTGAATTTCCTGGAGATGGGAAATAAATAAAATAAATTGATCTACATATTGGATGAAATTTAGTGTTAATTGTATTTGGAGAATTGATTGACAAATGAAATTGTCAATTCAATTTTTTTATTGGTTATGAATGGTTCCAACCCGATTAAGGCTAGTGTTGTATGTTGGTTTTTATTAATTGGTATTATTTTGGAAAGTTTTTTTGT
Organism: Sequoiadendron giganteum; assembly: GCA_007115665.2. NCBI lineage: Eukaryota > Viridiplantae > Streptophyta > Pinopsida > Cupressales > Cupressaceae > Sequoiadendron > Sequoiadendron giganteum. The sequence goes on from CM021104.1 coordinate 662,400,765, forward strand.
TCATCTCTTCATCATAGTGAATGACTTGGCATACCATAATCTTAATGATGTCACCTTGGTTGCCATATCAACCATATTTCTAAAGTCTACAAGGTTATGCTCAAAAAACATAGTAAGTTACAATGAGAATTGGATATTGTACTTTGACTTGGAGGTGTACTGGAACCTACTAAAGTCGTGGTATATTTGGTGGAATTAGCTGTGAATGGTTCCAACCCGATTAAGGCTAGTGTTGTATGTTGGTTTTCATTAATTGGTATTATTTTGGAAGGTTTTTTTGTTCATCTCTACATCACAGTGAATGACTTGGCATACCATAATCTTAATGATGCTACCTTGGTTACTATATCAACCATATTGTCTAAAGTCTACAAGGTTTTTTCTCAAAAAGCATAGTAAGTTACAATGAGAATTGGACATTGTACTTTGACTTGGAGGTGTACTAGAACCTACTGAAGTCATGGTATAAATTACATGATGTTTGGTGGAGTTATGTTTGTTGTAGAAGTGCTTATCTCTACACCACTATTGGAGTATGTGCAACACTTGTTAGAGAGTGTGGGTATGTTTGTGTTTTTTAAACATTTGGTAGGTGCTCTAGTGTATTGCAAACCTAAGAACCCCATAGTTGTCACAAGCCATGATAATAGCCTAGGTTCTATTATAGTTACTATTTATAATAGTCACATCTCCTTGTGACACACTAGTCCAATTTGTATTGAATCTAGGAAGTGGATATGGAGCCTTTAATTCTAGCTATTACTTAGTGAACCTTTTGAATTATAGGGGTGCTAACCTTTTTAGATAATTTTTTGTGCAAATATAGAATAGTTATTTGTAAACATGGTTTCTAGAATTCGATTTCTTTATTGTAAGAAGTCAACAATCAATTAGAGGCGAGGTGCAAAATTTTGAATATACATAGTTGTATGACACAATCCTCTTTGGAGCTAGTAGAGTAGGTGTTGAGCATAAATTCACTTCAAGAATCTAGTACCTCTCATTTCTCATAGTCACAAATATGCTACAAGGATTTGTACATTGTACAAACATGTATGACTATGCTATGCATTTAATGATGCCCAAGAAACATTTTTACAAACCTCCATTAGCACTACATCATAGATTATATCTTCCTAAAATAGATGAATATATTATGGGAAATGACATTAAAAAGTGACACATATACCTTAGGATTTTCAAGAGTTGAGCCATATTAGTTTATAAGGTTGCGGAATGATGTAGGAGCATCCCCATTCACGAGCAATCCTACATCACCAAAAAAGATGCTTTTTTAAATTTTTCTTCTCTAAATTTCTTGTAGGAGTTGGTGATCAAATTCTTAATTTTTGCAATTGGTTCATGGCCTAGTGACAAATTCACCTTGTTAAGAAGCCAATTGGGTGCTCGTGTTTCAAATTTGAAGAAGATTCAAGTTAAATTGACAAAGTTAGAGAGTTGTAGAATTTTCACCTTATTTGGCTAGCTACAAAGTTTTTGGGGTGATTTAGATCCCTATCAAATCCCCACAATTCCTCTTTGGTCCCTTTTCTATCATTTTCTTTCAAATTCCTAGTTGCAGAGTTTTCATCCTATCTAGATTGTAGAACTTTTCCCACATTCAAATCTCATTCAACTATGCCTTGAATCTTGTCCTTATTCCTTTGAAGTTCTACCACTATTTTGGAATGTGTCCTTTCAACTAGAAGTTTCACAACCTATTTGCAAAGGTTTATGAGAGGATTTTATTAACTATTTTTGCTTTTATTTGATTCTTGTCAACAAAACTCAAGACCTTTGACCTAATCTTTCATTTACCAATGCAAATCATGCATTCATCATACATCTCATTTCACCCTCCTTGGTGGTACACTTTATCATCAGGGTTATGATGATATTTTTCTAGTGTTTGGATAAGAGGCATGTTTAGCTATCAAATAATTTCATCATGAAATGTACAAAGCACACATTAGTGGTATGGTCCTATCCAAGAAACTGTTAATAACCTAATATTATTGGACTAAAACTAACATGATACATGTTAGTATGTCAAAAAATGCACTTTTCAAAAATATGGAGACCTAATACATGCACCTTATCAAGCACTCTACTTTATCACTACTCCATGGTCCTTTTCTACATGGGTCTTCCATCTCATTAGCATGAAAAATATCTCATCCTACAATAGACATAAGTTCATCATAATTTCCACTTTGTAATTCACTAAATAGGTCAAAACTTTCCCCTCACCTACACCACTAGTCAACAAATTTCCAAATTTATCCTATCATATATAACTCACTATGGTATTACCTCTATTGTTATCATCAACAATGGAAAATCCTTAAAAAACCATGAAGTGTGAAGCATTTATAACCAATTTCACATTAAACACAAGTGGTCCGCTCTCCATTACCCAAAAGGTAACATGACCAAGTTGAGGCATCTAACAAGATGCTTATCAAAATCCTTAATGATGTTGTTCATGACTAGCACCTCTAGCTAGACCCCACTATATAGGCCTATTGCACAAGCATTCATACCCCTATAGGAGCTACACCATACTCCCTCATCTTTGGCACTAAAACCATCATACCAATTAAGATCAAGCTACCTTCCTAGTGAATCTCTTTGTATGACCTCATCACAGATGAAGAATATAGAGTGACATGGTTGTATGAATTGGAGCTTCTTGATGAACACCAAATCACCTCAAATCATACAAAAAATGATTGTACTACAACAACAAAGATCACATAAAAACCAAAGATGTTGAATTAGGTGGTCTTATGCTTAAAGAAAATAAGAAGAATACAAATCAAGATCATGATAAAGAAGGAAAATTTGATCCAAATTGGATGGGTCCCTATGTCATCATTTCAAAATATGAATTAAGAGCATACAATCTAGGAAAACTTGAAGGCCAAGAGTTGAAGGAACTTATGAAAATTAGGCATCTAAAGAATTTCCATGTATAATCTAGTAGCAGTGTTTGTATAACACCTTTAAAAGTCTCCAAACAATTTTTTTTTTTTTAAAGTGAAAAAATAAATATATTAAAAAGAAAAAAAACTAAAGAGAAAAATATCCCTTTGGTTAAAACAATAAAATGATACCTTGGGTAAGTATCATGATGAAAAAGCCTTGTAGGCATCATATTTAAGCACCTTTGTTCCACTTCCCATGAGCATCTTTGCACCTACAAGAAAGTTAAGGAATAGTCCACCTTGTGTGGTCCATATAGTTTTACTCACATCCTTTGTCCTAATATGTTTACATTCATCTACCCATATCACCTTCTTTCCTTTCGCTAGGCCTTACCTTTAATTTTGACACATGCTTCAAATAGACACATTGATTATTTGTAATATATTTTTTTAAACATTATGGCACATTCCTTATTATCACTTTACCCCCAATAGCCATAACACACAAACATGTGCACTATAGAAACCTCACCATACATTCACTCTTAGGAAAACACTTCCTATACACATAGTCACACACCCACATAGGTTCTTGCCTTTCCCTCTTAATGAACTATTTCTTCAAAGTTACATGTACCATCTCATGAGATATCTCACTCCCAAAATTTGAAATCACTGCTAACTATCACAATAATCTATACCTAGGTTTTCATCTTGATGTGAGGTAAATATTTATGTGTTTTTTATTGTATATTTGCATCTTGATTTCCCTTAATGTGTGTTTATTTTTTACCAACGACATGTACTCTACCAAGATTATTATGCTCAATTATCTAACGATGTGCCTTAATAGTATGTTTTATGGGGCATCTTTATTATTTATATTTTTTGTGTGAATGCATGAGTTAGTCCTTCATGCATATGATAATCCATCATTAGGGTCCCTCATGGTTTGATGCATACCATCATTCGCTATATTAAATTTAGGTTTCTCAACATATTTGAAAATTTATTCAGAATCATTGGCATATACCTATCTAAAACTCACACAACCTTTCTCTAACTAGCCAATGAAGTTAACCATCACCTACTCTTCATCGCTTCTCTCCATTTTTTCTCAATCCTCTTTCCCTTTCCATTTTGGCCAAACCTCTTCTAGATCCTATTTATCCTTTCAAATCTCATCCACATTCTCTACATGTACTTGCCCTCTCAAGGGGGAATTTATATCCCTCAAATATCCTTAATTCATCCTTAAATGGTCAACACATCTTAAAATTCAAAATCCAATCAATCAATCTAACCCAATCAATTGATTGATCAAGCAAAACCCCTAAGTCAAAAATTCCAAGCATAGCTTTTTCGCTATCACCATCCCACCATCATGGTCATGATTATCTTCTCTTCAAAGAAACATTACTTCTTGTAGTCTAAATGACTTTTAATCACAATGGCACTTTAAAGAGGGGCAAAATATAAACACAAAATCTTCCTAAAATCATTATGTACTAATGTTCTATTGCCACTAATTAATTAAATAAATGTCTTATTTAATTAATCTAATATGTTACTCATTTATTAAATAATTATAGTATTTAATTAAGCTAGTTCATCACTATCTAATTAAATAAATATTGTTTAATTAGTCTAACCTAATGTCACATTTAATTAAATAATATTTTTATTTAATTGCATCAATTTCCACCTCAAATAGATAATTAAATTAAATAATATTTAATTTAATTTAATTTACATAAATGTCCTCCACAATCCCAAAATAAATGTATCTACCTCCTGATCTTTAGATATAATATTTATTGTTGCGACAAATTACTATTTTTAGTAAATGCAATCTTAGCCATTCATCTTAAAGAAATTAAATTAAAACCCTCCAATTTCTCCTTGATCCTATGGAATTTTTGTCATTGAATCTCCACCATGAATATGATCCTTAAAATTTCACCATCCATCCTTCTTACAAAAATTCTTTTAATTGGCACACTATCATATGCAAATTAATCGATCCTTTATGATAGGTACATGTTGTAATATTTTTGGACCAACCATATCCCATCCATTGAGCAAATCCACTTGCAACAATGAAATTCATTATACTTATCTTTTTTATTTTTTAAACTTTCATTATGCTCTATCAAAAGTGAACATTAGAATAGGATTTCAAACTTGTTTTTGAATTGCTTCCATTGTTAATTTACTGTTCATAGGTAGGATTTTTTTGACAATTCTCTTCATAATAGTATTAACCTTGGCATTTTTCTTTTGTCTAAATTTGTAAACCTTGAAACTAAATGTAATTGAGTACATTTTTGAAGTAGTTAATATTTTTGATGTACAATCTATATAAATATTTTAATCTCTTAATTGTTTCATTAAAATTGAATATATTTTGAATCATCTAATGAAATTATCTATAGCTTAACTTAGTTCTTAGCATACTTTTATAGGTAGACACATATAATTTGTATAAATTTTTTATTTTCTTAGCTTCTTTTGGAAGTTTTCTGTTTTGTAATATTTTATTAAGGTTTGTTTTATAAAATCAACTAATCTAATGCGTTGTATCATTTAATTTAATTTAGACAGCTTATATCTCTTTTAACCCTTAATAATTTTAGCTTAAATAATTATAATAGGGAAGCCAACCTAAATCCAAGTTCTCTTAATTAGAAACAACTCAAAGCTTTCCATTATCATACTCTTACTATGGATTCTTTTATTAGAAAGTTTGACAAGTGAACAATTTCTTATTGTATAGTAAGACCTCATTTTTGAACTTATCACTACTCAAGAGCCTAGTTTAAGTCTTCTATACTTCTATGCATTTAGCAGATTCTAAGAAAAGTGTAAAATTTCTACATGGAATTTTAAGAAATTTACAAGGATTTCTAGGTAGTTGAAAAAGTTACACCAAAATTTAGTGAACCTTGGGAATCTTCTCTAGAAGGAGATAAATGTTCATTATTATTTGGTGAGTATATTTGTAAAATATCTTGGAAAATCAAAATCAACAGTCACTCGCACACATCTTGATTGGATCTATTGTAAAAGAAAGTGAAGGATCTCTCAAATTCTAATTGTGAGAGGTGAAATCAAACAAAATTAAAAGGAAACTAAAACAATAGGAATCATACTCCAAATGAAATCACAAACTCTCACCCTTCAATTGAGCTTGATGATAATTTGCATAAAATAAAATGACAAAAATTACAGATGCTAGAAACCAAGGCAAATCATCATTGTGGATGGAGTGGATGTGGTCAAATGATTTGGAATGTTCGTTTCTCAGTGTGGTAGCATCTACTTGATAAATTCATGATGGTGAAAATGAAGGATTAAGCTCCAATTTATATAATTTTAGAGAGAAAATTGAACAACAAATATTTAATATTGGATCATGAGTTGGATCCTTGAATGATGGATGCAATATGGAGAGGTGGCAATCAATTTTCCAATTAAATAGGGATGACTAGATAGTCAATTCACTCGATTGATGAGTTGATAATTATTTGAGTTAGTATTTAATTTGTGATCTTGAGTTAGCCAGATTGAATAACTTGTTAATTGATTAGTGAGTTAACTAAAGTGATTATTCAGTTAACTAATTTGGTTGAATAGTTAACCCATGAGGTGTAATTTATGATTTACATTAATTCAATTGGTATATATTTATATTTAAATTCAAATATTTAAATATTTGACAATAAATTATTCATTTTAAATTTAATTGTGATAAAGTAATGGGCTTAAGTAGGATTAATGTTTTAATGGATGAAGAGGTGGTAAGTATGTTAAATGATAACATGTGATGATATTACATAAATGAGTGTATATGTGATTTCAACATCTACACCAACAACTACCTTAAAAGAGGAGAACAAAAACTACAACTAAGAATCCAAGAACTAATTATTCTCCTCCACAAGAAGCTCTCATTTACTATATGCCTTCATTCTACCTAGAAATATAATGGCCTAAAGAGGACAACAACCCTTTAGATTGTGGGACTTAAGCAACCCCTTAAATATAGAATATTGGAATGATCTTCTTGTGATACTGTTGGATCTGTTACCATTTTCATATAGGAAATTTCTTCCTCAATCTAATTGACCACAATCATGATTTGTCCAATCTATGTGTTCTTCATTAAATTACATCTCCTTATATCATTCTTATAATTTGTGTTATTCCTTTGAAAGGGAATGCCCTTGAATATTATTGTCTTATTCTATTTCAACATGGGATCAACTCAATTATCTTCTCCCTTCTCCATATCCAATGTTAAGAAAATGGAGACAATCCACATTTGGGGGATTAACTAGCTATAATAAAGAAAGTCCTAATGGAATATGTTATGGATTTTAATATTATATTTAAGAAAATTTTGGTAAAGAAAAACATTTAGAGCTTTGTTCTTTCCTAGGCATGGTATTCATGTAACTCCTTAGGTAGTTGAACACAAAAATATCTATGAGAATTTTATTCATGATTAGTAGAACCTTACCAATACTTATAAACTGATTTACGAGCTAAATAATATTTTTCTACAAACTAGCAATCTTGTTCTGAGGTCTAATATGCCTTTATTCCCTGAAATGCATAGCTCACTATTATATACCAACAAAAAAAACCTTCCGTAAGGCATTATTATATACATAAAAGGTGCTTCTCTCTCTTTCTCTCTCCATATTTGTTAATTTTTTTGATATGCTTTTGTCCCTCCTCTATTTTCATGTATTTTGGAATCAAAGTGGTCATTTTACCTTGTGGCTAGTGAAAAGGGTTTTTTGGCAATTCAAATAGAATGAAAATCAAAGTTTAAATGTGAAACTTATGAAAAAATGAATGTGACACTCTAGATGAAAAGGTGTCAAGACCCTTCTTTGAACCATTTTAGGTAAATTTTCTTCATTTTGACCCTTAATTCTATTTTGATTTCAATAATCTACAATGCTAAAAGGGGTCACAAAACCTAATTTTCTATTAAAAATTGAAATCCTTTAAAAAATAGCACATGTTTTATATTTTTTGCAAAAATGACAACAAAGTCTCAAAAATGCAATTTTGGTTTGGAGGATGAAAAGATTGTAAAATCAATGAATGGAGCTTGAAAGAACAATTTTGGTCTAGGGTTTGTAAAAGTAGAAAAATGTCAAAAGTGTGATTTTAGTCCAAGTTAATGAAAGCGACAAAACTTGCAAAATTGAGACAAGATTTCAAAAACATAATTTAGGTTTACTTATTTGGATGACATCAAGAATATGAAGAGGTATTTTTTCTTAAAATTCTTGAAAATGATATAATAGAATGAATTATAAAAAAAACCATAACCAAGGTTATTGGCAAGATAGATACTAGCCAATCGTGAATCCATAAGCTATTTCTCCTTTACATATGATCTACAACACACCCCATTTTAGTCCATCAAGAGATCCCTCAAACCATCTAAATATTTCATGCTTGTAATACCAATATAAAATAATTTAGGAGAAGCTCAATATTTATTGTGTCTAGCTTGCAATAATGCCAATGATTTCCAACATCCACATAGTGTACCAAGTACAAGTCTCTACTACCAAAATATTATTTGTTTCAACCCCTTGAACTCTTAATTGAAGCTAAGTTCACATACCAAACTAAGGAATAATGTGCTAGGACACTAGGAGGATGTAGACTTGTGTGCTATTAACTAAGGATCCCCAGTCAATTTGTAGTTTCTAGTGTAAATTACTTCATTCAAGATAAGAAAAGAGCTTTGGATCTCTAATTTCCTGTTGCCAAACCATTTGCTACATGCTAAAACAAAAGATGTTTTCAAAAGAGGTTAAGGTTGTTAAAATATATATATTTATATTGTTGGGCTGGAAGCTAAATAAACATGTATATATTGGATTAAAACCTTGTGGATCCCCATCCTACGATTGAAAATATAGAATATGGTTAGGATTTGCCATATCATGTTCAATCACATTGAGAATTTCTAAACAAAGAAAATGAAGAGAGAAACATACCCAAAGTATTAGGGTATAGGAATATATTTAAAATTATATTTAGCTAATATGTGTTGGGAAGGGATGCATGTCAACTTTTATAAATAGTAAGAACATACATTTCACTTTAATCTTATTTGGTCTAAAGTTTGTAGAATATTTTATAAAGGGATAAATAAAATAGTTTCTTATAGGATATTTTTATAAAAAAAATTTCACTATCTTTGTTTTTCAATATAAAGTTTTTCACTATCTTTGTTTTTTAATATAAGTTTTTTTAAAATAGTTAAATAATCAGATTTATAACATTCATGAAAATAAAGATAATAAAATGAATATGACTACTAAAAATGATCATATATACATCAAACAAAGACAATCAATTTCAATTAAAATTAATTTTTTATTCATACAAATTAAAATAATTTAACTCTTAAAAATGTAAAGTAATTTTAATTTAATATGAACATGCATTAAATATATCATAAATTTATTAGAACTTCCATATATTACATATAATATTGATTGTATTTTAATAAATATTTTTTATAAATATTAAACATATATTATTTTAAAACATTTTTTATTAAAAAATTAAATTGCTTATCAAAACAAATATAAAAACAGTTTACATTATATTTTATTTAGAAAATTATAATTAATTAAAGACAGCAATATTTAAACTACAATTAACTTTTGTTTAATGATAATTATTATCATAAAACTCAAATCAAATAGAATACATACTTTTATACTATATAGGAAAATCCCAATTTCTTCCATTAATTTGCTTTTTAGTAATTCTTGTACAATATTCTAACCATAGTAATACGATGTTATATTTACAACGACAATGTGCCTCTTGTGGTATCTATGATATGACTCTAATGTAAAATATGAATTGAGAGGAAATATAACCAGTACTCAACAAAAAATTATTTAGAAATAATGAGTTTCAAAAATTAAAGAGTGCTAAGTAATAAGAGCTATGATCCAAATCCATTTAATATTGTTTTCAATGATCCTTTCTTCCATTTGACAACCCTAATAGAAACATTGAATTGCTCTCTTCGTATAAGAAGAATGATCATATTACATAATTAATGCCCCTCATCCCTCGTTGCTTATTACAAGATTACATTATGGTAAAGGCATAAGTATGACCCAAAATCCATTTAGGGTTGTTTCTACTGATCTCTCCTTCCGATTGATAATCCTAATAGAAAAATTGAAATTCTCTCTTTCTCAACATCTTATATACATGAAGAATGATCAATAAGTAGAAGCCTTGTCCTTCATTGCTTATTACGAGATCAGATTATGTCTGAGGAATAAGGACAATGAAATATATGTATACCATAGATTCGGCTGTATATGAAGTATATGAATACTTCATAGACTGTTTAGTCTCGTGGACGTCATTAAAATCTTTCATTCAATCAATATGGAGCTTCTATGGTACCTTCAAATGAGAGGACCACAGAAACAAAAGAAGGAAAAGAAAAAGTGGTAAGGTCAGGGCTATTCTCATTGTACATTAAATCAAATGAGTGCAAGAATGGTGGCAGAGGCTAAAATTGAGAAAACAAATTGAAAGAAAGGTGATATAGATGGCCTCCTAGCTAATTCTGATGAACTAGCAACCAGTGGTCCAGTTGATGCCTCTGTACTGCTGCTATAAGACACATGATCACCTGAATCATACAATATGGAAGAACGTTAAATCCATTAATGCATGGATGTAATTGTATGTTACTCTCAAACGCAAAAGCACAAAGCAGATATCAATAACTCTTTCAATCTTTAAATTACGTTAAGTAATCATTTTTTTAATGACATGTAAATATGATGTAAATTATCCACTCGTAAATATTTGAGAAACACAGCATGACTAGGAAATCTTATTAGGCACTAAAATATAGGGAGAAATGCATGTTGCTTCTTAGAGCCAAATATGTTCGTCACTTACAGTTGGCTGCCTTCCACCCTAGTTTAAGCTCGTCACGATCAAAAACAATTTCATAACCTGCCATGAAGTTCTCTGCATCAAAGTAGTGGATAACATTGTAAGATTGAAAGAAACAGTATTAGGGTCACTCCAGTGGAAATATGTAACAGAAAGGCTTTTGGCCAAATTTCAAAGTGAAGAATGCTGCTACTAAGATTCTTGTTATGATAAAGATAACAAATATGGTCATCAGAAAAATGGCTATTTCACAATTTTTTAAGTTAAAAATATTTTCTGTGCACAGAAAAAAAATGAAAAAAGTTTATATTAATGTCAACGAATGACCAAGAATAGGTCAAAGAGACTGGAACGTATGACTCTTACAATAGCAAAGTTCTAGGGAAAAAAGGGTCCTAGACTCGAAGCAAACACAGTAAAGCAAAGAAAAGCAAGAAAACAAAAAAAAATAGACAAATGACCGTAAACCTATAATTGTAACCTCGAAACAAGTATAAATAGATGTGCAAAGGGAGGACCCCTCAAAGTGGTGGGAGCAGATGAAGACCAAAGCTGGCTCAGCGTATTGAATGTCATATCTGTGTATAAACTATAATGCATTAAATGCTAAAAATAAAATAGAAAGGTGTGAAGGTGGCACACAATTTTTAGAACTTCAAAGCATAAATTATTTTTATATGGTATCTAATAAGGTGAAGGCATTCAAAGAAAAATGTTGTAGACTACTTACGAATGCACTGATTAGTTAGCTATAACATTTTAGTCTAAAGTGTTCTCTGATTATATACTAGAGCCTTTATGGCAAGTGTTCCAAGGATCATCTCAGAGATAATTTGTTAACACAGCACAATGTGCCATTTTGTGTTACAGATCAGATGTTCTCAGGTCATTGTGACTGCTTGCACAGTCAAACTCCTAGCATGTCCATGTAGGCGATCCTTGTGTCGTCTGCACACTCCACAATATTTTTTGTCACTTTTAAGCTCAGTGACCACAGAAGCAACCCAGGAATCGCACTTATTTGGAATTGCTCTCTCTAAACTTTATCCCGAGTAATTTATTTTAGCAGGCACAGATGAATGATGTATCTGAAGTATTGGCTGTGATCTTTGACTGCCTGCATCGTGCATGGCACAAATTCAAATTGTAAGTCACTGACATCTTAGAGCACGCAGCCTTGCCTTGCTTTGTCTTGATTGAGGATGGAAAAAGGAAAGCATGGAATATAAAAAGCGCTGGGGTAAAAGAGAAGGGCATATCAGATTGCAATATATATATATTCTCAGGAGTGTGACAGCTGTGTACAGCAGTTTGTGGCGTTTGAAGAAAGAAACCTTCAGGCATGGCAATTAGACAATCTTGGGGAGGGAAACCTTTAAGGAGCAGATCAAGTTTCAGAGTATCGTGGGTCATTACAGGTGTTCAGATTTGCAGGTAAGGTGTGCCTAGTAATTTGTATCAGACCGGTAAATTTTAATTTGCATGTGTTGTTTGAAGTATAAAATTACAAATATATTTATTGCAGGAGTCTGGGTTTATTATTTGTGTGTTTAGTTCAGGTTTTTACAAAAGCATTCCTTAGATGATTTTAAAGAAGTGTTCAATAGTGCAATTTCTTTGGAATTAAAACAAAAGCAGTGAGAAAAAATGTGCAAGCTTTAGATTCAAACTTCATAACTACTCTGGAAAGATAATGACGGCATAGAAGCAAAAGTAAATACTCCACATTGAATACAGCCAGTGGCACATCCGAAATAAGTTAAGAATGGATTCTATAATTGTCTAAAGTTGACTCCCTCTAAAGTTGAGAGGCCATGCCCAAAGGTATTATGACTGCAAAATTCCTCCATTTTCTAAGGGACTGTAAAGATGGGGCCAAAATACTAGTATAGTAACCCTTTGTAAGAATCAATTTAGGCCTAGAGTGCATGAACTTACGACCAATGACTATCATGCTTGAGTTTTGAATCACTCCCAAGCAGTAAGCTACCACATTCCCAGTATTCTGCCAGAATAAAAATGAAATATAAGACAAATTCTATATGGCCACATTTAGCAAGAGAATAGCTGGTTCAAATTCCAATAATACTGAAAGTTTACCTGATACAAAAATATATATGGGCGAATAAGAGGAAAGCTGTTTCCTTCATTAAAGATCAAGGATATCTCTGGTGGTCTGCTTCTGTTTTGATTATCACTGCACAGCTATTACCAAAGATATTATTTCTTTGTAAATGATGCTTTTATGAATATTTCTGGAAAAGGAAAGAACAAAAGAAGTAGTTTTGTAAAACTTGCATGAACCTTGCATTATAACAGAACTCAAAAGGGATGTCCGGAATTCTTATGCGGGCATCTGATACTTGTGAGTGAAGCTGTTGCATTCCAGATATTAGTTAATTAGGTCAGTCCTTGAACGGCATATTTAAAAAGAACAAAAGATGGTTCCAGTGGCTCACATTTGAAGTAAGATCTTTGTATACTGAATTAGTCAAATATGTAAATGAGGTGCCACTATCAAAAAGAGCTTGAAATGGTGTTGAAATAAGCTTTTTTCCCACATAAAATTCCTTCACACCTACATTATATGTTGGGCTGTGATCCAATACGCACCTTATCAGAATGTAGACCTTTTCAGTGATTGTTAAAAAATTATTTACGATTAGTACAAAATTTATACATTTACAATACTATAAAAATGGTTCAATGTTATATGATTATCACAGGTTGCATAGGCACAGAATAATCAGCACTTACTGTTTCGGATCAATAATGAAAGATGTTTGTTTTTGGCCCGAATGTCCTTTATAACCAAAGGTAAACCTTCCTATAGTCCCATCGCTTGGGAAACACATGGAAAAATAATTTCCCACAAAACCCATTTTAGATAAAATGGTAGGTACAGATAGATTTTCAATGCCAAGCCCAAGTAGACCATCTGGAGCAGAACCTGTTTGTATACTCCCACACCTATCCAGTGCAACATGCCGATGCCATGACAAGTTAGTGTCCATTCAGTGATGGCATCTAAAAAGGAGACCACTAGACAGTCTCCAATCAGTTTCATCCTTTCAGGTCATATCATTAACACATAGGTATTCACTATGGTCTCACATTGCTATCCAGATATGAAAAAATCATTCCTATCAAAGTTTAATCTGAGAGGGAGTGATATAGAGTATGAACTCTGAACTCTGTCACTCTAAAATATAACCAGATAAATGACTTTGTTATCAATTCAACACAGAGATTCACTCAGAGGAGAAAGAAACACACATACCCGAAAGTGATCCGTGCCTTCACCATTTCTCCATTATGTGTGCCATCTCCAGGAATCAAATAAAGAACATCCTCTACTAAAGTTCCTGAACTGGATGTATTTTCAGAAACATAGGAAATATTGTATGGGCATTGATCAGTAGACTTTGAACATGTCTGTGATAGAGCACACAGATCACTAGCACAAGTGACAGGCTTAGATGTCTGTGATGCAGATGGACTGTAGGTCTGAAAAGTAATATTCTGTTTACACCAGATTAAAATATCAATGAGAAAATATATTTATTGTGTAATACTCCTCAAGTCTAGAAAGCAAACAGCATGAAAGAAGTATAGAAGCTGTTAAGAATTGCAAAGGGCAGTCCAAGACATCAATTCCTTAAGAGGTCTGTAAAATTGCATATGATATTTGGTGATATAAGATTTTTTATATATTGCCATTGGTCCTTGCAATTTTCTAAGTCATGTTGGACTTGACAAAAGAAAGGAATCTGCAAAGATATGCTTTTGTTTAAAAAAAATTGATGAAAGAAATAGACAAATTTTTGAATATTGATTAGCATGCTAGACAAACGAAAAAATAGAATTCTAACAGGATTATTTATGCCTTTATCAGCATCAAGAAATTATTGAGCAGGACTCTTAAATTTGTCATTTGTTTCTCAAAAAGTTAAAACGCAAAAAATGGCATGATCAAGTCCAAGTAACAGTCCACGACTTTTGAAAAGGGAAGATTTTTGTCAGTTTTCTGACAAATGTGAAGTTATAGGACACGATAGAATTTAGTATCAGAGATCATTCACACGATACACAAAAGGGCAAATCAAATAATAGAGAACATATAATAACATATGGCAAGCAAGCAACAACATCAGGATAGAGGCATCCAATTCTGGAGATTTCTTACACTAACAGAAAACATTCAACTATGTTCTCATTTCAAACCACATGGATTTGAATCTCTCGTTACTGTAGAATAGAATTTGCAAACTTTTAGGAAAAAAGACAATTCTCTTTATTAAATAGTATGTTGGTCTACAGTTAAAATATGAAAAGATGATAATTTAACATTCCAAATCTCAAGCTCAACATCTCACATACATTAAAAAAAGACGATGGAAGCGAAGAGCGCTCTGGGCGCTCAAATCCTACCCAGCACAGGCTCTCCTGGTAGCAATGGATCTGCATTTGGGGCTGAGGATGCAGCAGATGAAGATGAAGATGCAAAGGAGGATGATTCAGAGTTTTCTACCAGAGCTGCTAACACTGTGGATGCAGAGGTGGACGGTTCTGTGGTTGTGGTTGGTGCTACTAACTTTGGTGAGGTTTTTGACCTTGGAAGCTTAGATGAGGGGATGGATGAGGGGGATTTCCACGCTCTTGCGAACTAGGAACTTGCTCCCCATGTCAGATCTGCCTCTGTTCTCTCTGAGGATGGGATTGATAACGAGTGGTTTATCGATTCAAATGAGGAGGAAGAAGAGCTCCTTCTTGATATTCTTTTGGAGGCTCATAGGAAGTCTTGACGGTGTGAGATTTTTGGGAAGAAAGAGGAGGATGGTCCTCCTTTTTCTAGGTTGGTTAAAGGTTTTCTTAATCACCTGATTCCTACTCAATAGGTGGGTGTTGGGCTTGGTTTGGATTTGAATCTGGATGTGTCTCTAGCTTCTAGATTTGATGGTTTGAACATTGATCGGACACTTGTGAAGTATCTATGCTCTAAGGTTGGTTCGGTTAACCCTCATTTGTCCTCTGACTTCTCTGGTGAGTTGGATGCTACTACTTCTCTTGTTAAGGGACCCCTCCCTACGTGTAGGGGGGATGCTGCTACTCCTGTCAAGGCTAAGGTGCAGGGGTTCTCGGTGGCCTCTAGTCTCTCTTTTCAGATTCTTGATGATGTGGTGGAAAAGACTATTGCTTTTGTTGGCAATGCTATTGTTGGGAGTTTCTCTGGCCCTCGTCCTAATATTGACTTTGTTCGCAGCTGGGCTCCGGTTAAATGGAAGGCTTTTGGTCTACTGCAAGTGACTGCTTTGCCTAAAGGTTTTTTCCTTTTTTCCTTCCAACTCCTTTAGCAGAGTAAGGATGTTTTACATGGTGGGCCTTGGTTCTTTGGCACTTTTGTTCTCTTTTTGAAAAGTTGGACTGTGGGGTTTGTGGCTTCCAAGGATTGCTTCAATTGGGCCCCTATTTGGGTTAGGTTCACAGCACTTCCTTCGGAATTCTAGGACAAGGAGGTCTTTCGAGGTATTGGTAATAGTTTTGGTTCTTTCTTAGCCATGGATAGGATCACGAAAGACATGAAATGTTTAGTTTATGCTAGATTTTGTGTTTTGGTTGAAACTGGTAAGCTTCTGCCAAATAAAATTAAGATTCGTTCCAAGCTAGGTGTTTGGGAGCAGAGTGTTCTATTCGATTCTTCCTCTTTGGTGTACTCTCATTGCCTTAGAGTTGGTCATTTTTCCCACTCTTGCCAGGACTTCAATCCTGTGAAGACTTGTTCTGTTGGGAAGGCTCCGTCCATTGTTTTTTTTCCCACTAAAAAATCTAACTTGGTGAACCCCTTGGCTAAGGAGTTGGAACTGGAAGATCATGCTAATGTCCAAATGGGAAGCCCTCTCAAGGATAAATTTTTTCCTGTTAGTATGAATGAGATTGATTCGTCCTAGATTAATGGATTGACCCATTTAGATCAAGCTCCCCTTATGAGCTCTTTGTTTGGACACAATTTCAAACCTCCTTGATTGGTGTGGCCCTTCTTTGAGTGTGGCCCCTTTGGTGGCTTGGTGCTGGTTGTCTATTTTCTATTGTGTTGCGGCTTCTCTGCTGTTTCTCTACTTTTTATGAGGGTTGCATGTGCCCTTCGAAACCTGATTCTGCTGTTTGTTTTCGTTGGCAAAGTTTGAGACTTTGGTGTTTGGCAGTGTCCTTTTCTTCACTTTGTACAAGGTTCTGGACCCTTTCAAAACCTTGCTTACCTTATCAAAAACATTCCAAATCTGAATTTCTTAATGGTATTTTCTTACATATCTGATTAAGTAGGATTAGTTTTAAACTTTTTAAAAGTCGCTATCAAGAGATGCAACCTATAATCTTAACATCACACTTCCTATCAAGCATAATCCTTGATCTGCATATAAATAACTTCCAGCCATTCATTCACTCTAATCTATTAAATTATATATTGTATCTTATATTTTAATATCTTTTAATTTTACTATCTGCAGTGCACCTACTAGATATATTAGAACTGGTATCAAAGCCAACTGGGACTCTATTAATGTCCATGGAGACCTATGGATTGACTTAATTTGTATTTGGTAATTAAAAGAATATTTTGCTTTAGTACATGGCCTAATTAAAACTATTAGTATAAGAAACTTTTGTCCAAATTATTGAATCGTTACCAATTCGGGTTCAGGTTCGGGGGTTCGGTTCGTCGGTTCGGCTAAATTTTTTGGGGGGTGGATTTAGTTCGTTTTGGGTTTGTTAGTACAAAAAAAATATATATATATGCAGCCTAGAAGCATGAATTAGGATTAGAATATCACATATCATATAAACAACAAAACCACCATAAACTTGAATGTCATTTAAAACATGCATGATAAATATTCATCATTGAAACTTGAATTGTGGTAGCTTGATATACAAAGTCTATTGATGCCAAGGTTCAATTTGTATGATTTTGAAAAAAGAAGCCAACTGAGTAGAGTTATCAACATTCTTTAGAAATCATAAGAAGTTGTTTAGTACACTAGCCATTTTGGTGTCTTCTTGCAGTCTC
This sequence comes from Sequoiadendron giganteum, assembly GCA_007115665.2. Taxonomy (NCBI): domain Eukaryota; kingdom Viridiplantae; phylum Streptophyta; class Pinopsida; order Cupressales; family Cupressaceae; genus Sequoiadendron; species Sequoiadendron giganteum. The sequence goes on from CM021104.1 coordinate 662,418,732, forward strand.
AAACATTATTTTGTATCATTGCTACATTGGTCTTGAGAGTGGTAGCTTAATTTTTGAAAAAAGAAAGTTGTGATAAATTCTAAGTTCAATGTGTCACAGTCCGCTTTCAATCCAACAAGCAAAAATGAAAGCTCGGCCTCTTGGAATGAAAATGCTTGTTTGCAAAACAAATGAATAAGAATGAGGTAGTTAAGGTGTTTAGAGTGATTTAGAGGTCACTTTTAGGGTTCCCTTGGGCATGGGTCAAAGTCAAACTCCATAAAACATTAAAAATATGCTCAAAAAACACTTTTTGGATGCCTAGGCATGCAGGTTCTGTCTTTGTTCGCCTGGATTTTATCTGGGTTCTGCCCGAGTTTTCTTGGGTTCTACTTGGGCGAATCAAACCCAAAAATGAAGTACCCTAGTTGAACCCACAGGCGAACTGAACTAGTACCCAAACCAGGAGCAAACCAAGGGTAAAATGAAGAACCCGGTAACATAGAATTAAAGAAAAAATAAAGGTGAGTGTTTATATATGAATAAAAGGGTTTAAGTTAAAATATAATCTTTCATCAAGAAAATAACTCTTTTAACTAATAAATTAGTTATTTTAATTAATTACACATTAAAAATAATAAATGGTAGAGAACTTCAAAAAAGTAAATATAAATTTAAAATCTGTTATATTAAAAATTATTTTAAATATGGTGGATAAAAAGTTTTAAAAATGTTTGCAGGCCAAAGGAGGATGGTGGGGCTGGAATAAGAAGAATGGCAAACCAGAACTGGGCATTGAGCCCCAAAATTATATGGATATTATACAAAAACCTGCATCTCAATTGGGCTAAACTGTTGCAAAACAAGTCTATGGACTCAAATGACCTCACAAGAATCTTAACTATATCCAGTCCCCAAAGGAATCTAGTTTCTGGAATTTTTTCCTTTTATGTAGACAAGTAATTACCAACCACCTAACATGGGAAATCAGAAATGGGCTGTCAGCAAAATTTTGGGAGTAGTCATGGAATGGCCTCCCTGCAATGAATATCAATCCAGAAATACATCCAATACAACAGAGAACAAAGGAGCTTTGGCGCACTAAAGTAGTGGAGTTTCTTTTTAGAAAAGGAAATGGAGGTATCACTAAATAGAGTTGGAAGGACCCTAAGGATATTGGCATCTTGGTGGGACAGAAAAGACTGTTACAAGACATGCAGCAGAGGAAAATATTCATCTCAGAGGGGAAGACAGAGTAAACTGAAATTGTGCTAAATCCGAGGAATATTCAGTGAAACTGGGCTACTTGGCGGCAAACAAATGAGCTGAGAAGAAAGAATGGCCTAGCCTCCTCTTGTGGTATAAACATCGACTTCTGAAATCAGGAGCATTTGCTTGGGAAGCCATTCAAAAGAAGATCTTAATTGTTAAACAGGTTCAGAAGAATGGGATATCAAGGACCATCAAGATGTATTTTGTGTGAGCAGGATGAAGAAAATGTGAACTAATTAATCAGGGGTGAGGCATCTAATAAAGGACTCAGAAGGAAATTTGATCATTGTTGCTTTGCTAAAGGTTAAAGATGGAACAAATAACAAGGTCAAGGCACAAGGCCCTGGTGCTGCAGACTACCTCACCAACTTTGCCATTGAAATGAATGAAAATAGGAAAATCAGTAAGTATATCAAAGATTGGGAAGATACAAACAATCATACAAAACTATAATAACAATCATATCCATCATTGCAGGATGATTGGTGATGGATTGGAGTACAAGGAATTATTGCAATGGATGAAAGGGTCTGGGATGATCATGATACAATTGCCAGACATGAGCCAAATGGGGCATCCTATTAATGACTCTTCAAGCAAAATAATGGGAAGGAATGTGCAGTTGGGATTAATATGGATGCAAAGCAAATCCCATTTCGTTCTATTGTTACCACTAGTTTCAAGAAACATGGATTGCAATGTGAGGTTGCTCAGCCAAGGCCCCCAGATGGCTTTCCTAGGTTACATTTCTGAGCTTAGATTTAAGGTCTTTAAAACAAAGTCTGGGTTGCTCCTATATGGGATTCAATGGGCATTAGGGGAAGAGTTCCTAATCACAGAACACCGATATAGGGTAAATTCTGACATTTTTCCTATGTTCATTGCAGTCATGTTACACTTAGACGAGGAAAAAGATATAGTTCTTGAGATGGAGTTGGCGATGGTGCTGGTAAAGAAAAAGGTATTGGGGGTTTGGATGACCTCTTATTGGTGGGGGGTTCCCATAAATAAAATCACCCTTAGAGTTACTTAGAACAAAACCAACCCCTACATTCACATAAGTCTCTTGTGGGGGTTCCCAATCCATCTTTTTTTCACTTAGATTAGCTCATTTTTTATTACCTTTTTTAGTTCTAATACTAGCTACTCTTAATCTTATAATGGGGCTGCCATACCCACTCATTCATTACTTCTACATTCACACTTATTTTCATACACACACAATCAACTATTATTTAGCTCCCTTTCTCTATCAACTTTGTCTTGCCCCAATTCAAAGTTTTAAATTCAACTTTGTCTAATTTCCTTCCTTTATGCTTCCTACTTAATGCTTACTAAACACAATTTTGCATGATATTTTGCTATGTCCTTGTATTTAGAAGCATTCAATGCATTCATTCTAAATTCTAATCAATCAATCTAGAAAATGTAGAAATGAAATTATAAGTAGAAATCATTTCAATCTTCAGACACTTCAATTGGTGCTCTAAATGAAACCTAGCTTTGCATAATCATTCTAGAAGCATTTGAATGAACGAAGAGTGTTGTTTTCAAAATTGTTCAAACAGGAGGTTGATCAATGTGTAGAGCTCTCCTGACTCAATCGTATGACAATCTAGCAAAGGTATTTATCAATACCACCAGCCCTTGTAGATACCAAGAAATACATAAGAAAGCAAGACATCTTGAGCAAAGTGAAGAAGAATGATCTAAAAATTACAAGTCAAGTTCAAAGGTGAAGGACAAGTTCATGGTCATGGACCTGTCCTTGCACAATCACAGTAGAATATTCTCATTCCAAGGCAATTAGCTGACTGTTATTTACCATTCCAAATTTTCAGATACACATAAATTTTAGAGCCATCTTCGGTTATTGATCTGTGTACATTTATTTTCTATCTATATTTCTAATTTTCAATTATTACAAATTGTTGAAGTATTGATATCTAACTGATATTTGTTTAGCTAGGCTGATTTATGCTAATTTGAATGCATTTGATTGGATTAACCTTAGTTACTCTTAAGGGAGGTTTACTTTCCTTTGTATTTTGGTGAACCCAACCAATCCTACACATTTCAACCTTCTTGTTAGGATTTTGCATTACCTTAGGGTTTTCAAATCTGCACCTTTCTGAAATTACATCTTATTTTCAGATCTACCCTTCCCTTTTACATCATTGTGCTTTATTCATTTAACCTTCTCCTAGGGTTTGGTGTGCATATTCACATCAGTTATCTTATACCCACACTACCCACCCTTGAATTTGCCTTAGGATTTATATTTCACACATGTTTCAGATCTGATTTAGGACTGATATTCTGATATAAACCTGATTATACATCATTTTGATATATTTCTCTACTCCTGTTAGGGCTTTGGGGTACTATTTGTCCCATCCCCCATGTCAGCTACTTCCATGATGGTTGATTGTGGGGAAAATAAATTTTAAAAAATGGTGACGAGACAAACCCCATTAAAAACAAGAGATGCGTAGTGTGTAGGGAGGTGTGGGTCAAAAGAAGCATGTTCGTACCATTAAGAAGGCATGGCATCCCTTCTTTTGCAGGGAAGATTGCAAGTCATGGGAAGAAAATGGCGCGCAAGGTAGACTTTGAAACACCCACGACTCCATAATCTGCAGACACGGGCTCTATTTTGGAAGGGAAAACGTGAGCAGCAGAGGTCGATAGGAGAAGAAGAGTGTAGGAGGAAGATTGAGGGCGGGGCGTGGTTGTTCGGAGGTGTGAATGAGGGTTTGGCATGATAGTTAGGAACATGTTACAGGTAGTAACCCTCGATATATTTGCAATTTTGAGCTTTGTTCTAGGAGAGGAATGTGAAGGGTGAAATGGTGTGGAAGGAAGAGCAGGGAGAATGTGAGGAGAAGAAGTTGAATAAGCAATTTGGAAGGAGATTTTGCCAGATTTTTCATGGGGTGGAGCATAGGAAGGAAGGGAGAGCGAGAAACAAAGTGTGGAGGCATTGCAGCTCTATTTCCAGTTGCCTGGATAAAGTCTAGGTGCCATTAGCAGATTTTGGACGCCAGACTAGGTGCATGAACTGTTTGACAAAATGTCTCAAGGAAATAGGATCTATCTAAACTACTTCTAAAGATGGGCATAGGAATGTTTTGGATGGTGGTGTTGCTGGCCACTCAAAGGGTATGGGTTTAAAATTGGACCTTTGCATTTGGTTTTTCACCCATGTCCCTTGATGAGTATGTGATGGGCATCTGGTATGCAAACATTTTAGGCAATAGGATTCTTGTTTGGATGGCTACCAGGTATGTTCATGTTCAAACTTCAATTCTTGCCTTTCTTCTTTTTAAACATTGCGTTGTGATAAATTAATAAGCTTCAACCATCATAAGTGTCTAAAAGAATGAATGGAAAAAGGAATGTTGTATGTAAGGGGTGAAGGGAGAGTGAAGTACATCATTTTCCAATTTGGGATTCATTAAAGGGTCTTAAGCTTTTGTGACAATCATTGTCATGTTTTCACACTTATAACATCTAATTTTATTTGTTTTAGACTACAAGAATTGATCGGGTATCCATCCCCCTATGAACTGCATTGCGCCTAGTAAACTTTTATCATGTGACAGGTGGCACTGGCACGACACGCCCTCTGGTACCACGGGTATGGGGGAGACTAGACCTCGTGAGCTCTTGCCTGCAATAGGATGCTTTAGCCAATCGAGCTAGCCCCCCTGCCCCTATAACATCTAAATTCAATGATAAATGTATTCCCTATTTTATTGGAATGGTGCTTATAAAGTTATATACAAAATCCCAAACATAATTCATTACCTAGCAGGATTTATGTATTGTATGGTGTTTGCCTACTAATATTCTAATAGGAATGAAACCTCTAGACCTACTTGATTGTTTCTATTTTCATTGAATTTAGAATAAGCATATAAATATTCCCTTGGAAGCCTCAAATGTTGGTGTCAAGCTCCAATGGTATCCATTTAAATATATGTTGTAGCAACAAATGCTTGGATTAATTTGAGAAATTGGAACGATTCATTTCAATAGAAATATTAAAGCTTGAAAAACTTGCATAATAAATTACAACACAGATGGGAATTTTGATGACTAGGGTAAAGCATAATGAGTTTCTATGGAAAAAATTGCCCTTAACCTCTTGGAGATTGGTCATTGTTGTACCCAAACCGAAATTTTTGCTTCATTAAAGCATTTTGCTTAAAATGGTCTAAACCTTGTAAAAGTGGGGTCAAAACTCAATTTTCGGGCAAATAAAGTATGGGCTTTTAGTCAGTGTGATGCCAGGAAGATACTGGCAAAATTTGAAAATTTTGAAAATTAGGGTTTTTGAAATCTATTTTTAGCCCGAAACCCTAAAAAATAGGAACTTGTCAGAATTGGATGAAATTAATTTTGATTGGCTTATTTCACATCACAATCACAGTGGTGAAGTCAGTTTCAGTTAAAAGTCAGTTTAAGGCTGGTGGGTAGTTTTCACTTTTTTAGGAGAAAAGTTAGGATCTTCGGGGTCATCAATGGCAGTTGGCCAGTACCAGGTGTCAATATCTAAGCCTGAAACTCAAAGAGGAACGCTCTACGATAAAAGATGTTGGAAATAATGCTTTTTGATGGAGGGGATTTTCAGATTGGCAAAAAGTGCTAAAATATTCTAAGTCTGAGAACTTTTCACTATGTAACGTAGTAGACACTTGCGCAATCAACGTGCAAATCAACTTTATAGTGTCCGTACATGTGAAAATGATGAAGTATAGTCATCCACACACCTCAGCAGTCACAACGCTTCGACATGGTCAACGCAGGGATGGATACAGCGTTTGCAAAGCATAAAATGGTGAAAATCAATGAATTCAAAACAAATCCGCTCCCCTGTAGCCTAGGGGCGCCCTTCCTTTTGAAGGTCAAGATTGGAGGGTTTTGGATTAAGAACACATTCATTATGTTCAGTTTTCAGTCGGCTTTCCGATTAGCCATGAAGCAAGATTATCCGAGTTACAGAACTCCGGCAAACGAAGACAGAAGCAGAGGTTACGAAGAGTGTTTTCATCAAGGAGGCAGTCTAGAGATGCAAATCCGCTCCCTTCTAGCCCAAGGGCGATTTTCTTTTTGAAGGCCCACATCTAGATGCATGTGTGTTTTGATGGTTTCAGCCTTTGCAGAATTAGTTTAGCTTTTCAACGAGCTATCAAGCGAAAGCGTATCCAGTACAGAAATCCGGTTATCGGCGGTGGAACTGGAAATTGCAAGCAAGATACATGTCAGATGAAGTTTTGTAGAATGCAAATCCGCTCCCCTGTAGCCCAGGGGCGATCCTGAATAAGACCTGTTTGATGGATGAATTTGCAATTGAGGTCTTCCTGAGATCTCTTCCAGCTCAGTCCAGCTTTGCAGTGTATCCGTTCACAAGACGATCCGATATTCTGAGTAACTGTGACAGAGGTCCTACCGAGCATGTAAAACAGAGGATGGTGAAGCGTAGCTACACAAAGCTGCACAGCTGTAGGCTAGGGGCGATTCTCCTTTAGGCCTGCCAGACGGGGTTATTTGCAATTACAGTCTTCACAAGACTTGTGTGCAATTACTCAAGCTATCCAACGAGTCTAGCCGACAGCCTCCGGGATTTGGCGAATGCTCGTACGTGCGAGGTCAAGATGATAATGCTGTGAAGAAGAGCTGATTGAAGGCAGTTCAAAGAACGACTAAGTGTAAGAATGTTATTTTCTTTGAAAAAGGCGATTTTCTTTTAGAGGCCTTAAAAGCAATTTTCTGGCTTCGTCGTCTCCAAGAACATCTCTTGCAAGTTGACCAAACTATACAGCAAGACAGACGGCACGCGTATCGGAACATTCCAGTTCCCGGTATCAAGGGTCAAAGTATGGTGTTCAGTTGAAAATCACACTTTTGTCAAAATGGTGTTTGAGCTATCACAGAATAGGGGCGCTCATGCTTTTGGGGTTCTTAATACAATTTTCAGATCCTTCACATACAGTCATTGGATGCAGGATACTTCTAGTCATGCAATGAATCCATTATTCAGTCAGTGGAGTTCATTATTCATTGTCAGCGGCAGTTTGAAACATCAGAAGGCAAAACTAAGAAATGGCTAAGTCTGGAGTCAAAACATCAATTTAATCAGAGGCGCCTTATTTTCTAAGGTATCAGATGAGCTCCATAGCAGTTGTTGCTCCCAGCAGACATTTCATCCTTGTCATACAAGCTTCGCGGTGGATATCTCAGCACAGTCGCAGGCTCAGTCAGTCAGCCAGAAATCAGAGCTGAACATGGTCAGTTGTAACTTTGCAGTCAGCTACAAAATAGGAGATTCTTAAAAATCTCATAACTCTTGCAAATGGAAGCCTAAAAGATCAAAATTTGACTTTTTGGAATCAGGGAAGTGTGTTGAACACAGCAAGATGCTATTTTTGGCAAAAAATGAAAAAAAATATTTTTGCATGCAGAGCATTGAAAAGTGACGAATTTCTTCAAAGACAGATATTGGCGCCATTTTTAGTTTTTTGCATGTGTTAAAAATTAAGATATTATTTTTAGTCTGAAGACTCAGAGACAGTGGCAGTTCAACTGGAGAGAAGCCAATCGATTTTCCTTTTTCTAAATTAGGGTTGCATTATGCATGCATGATGGTACGAATTGTTTATTTAAACAAGCATGGCGCCTTTCATCATTCACACAGCTTTGAAAGTTCGAATTTCTTCAAAGAGATTGGCGAATTTTCATCAAAGGATCAAGTTCGAAGGTGATAAAATATTCTTTTGCAGGTACAAGTTCAGATTCAGCATCAGATTCAAGGCAGAGTGGCGATTTTGACAGAAGAAGATAATAATTAAATAAAAAATTTTAAAAAAAATATCTTTCTTCTTCTCTATATTTCTTCCATCTTCTCGTCTTAAATTCTCTTGCATGTTCGAAGTGTTGGCAGATTTTGGCAAAACAAAATATCTGGGTTGATTCAGAAGAGCTTTCTCAGCAAAACCCATGTGCCAGAATTTTTCAGGAAAATTTGTTCCAGAACATCTGTTCTTGAAGCTTTAATTTTCTCAACCGAAATTCTTTTGCATGGCTGAGTAAAGGGTAAATTTTTGCATTTCTGACGTTCTGGGTTGTCTTAGAATCATTTTCTGGACAAAACCCATATCTCAGATTTTTTCGTAAAAATTCTCATCCGACAAGCTATTTTTAGCCTCAGCAGGCTATTTTTGGCTTTCCAGAAAAGTTGTCAGAATATAGCCGTGTGCACAGTCAACAGGCAAGTTTTTCAGAATGCAGTTCACTCAGCTCGAATTCAAGACCAAATCGGTCTTAACCCATGACTTCATCGGAACAGTTGATACAGATCTACATAAGGTGTTGCCGGAGGTGGTTTTGGATCCACTCAAAATCAGGGATTCAGTTATCAAGAATATTCAGCAATCCGGGTTGCTTGAGGCCGCTTCCATACCTATTTCGGTGCATTGCGTGGAGTTTGTAATATCTTGCATCAAGCATTACAATTCCGCTACACGAGAGATACGGTCAATAGATGGACGTGTTATATGCAGTCTCAAACCTCTTGATATCGAGCGAAGTCTAGATATTCCTCAACATTCGGATGGGATGGTTATTTCCATGAGTCAAAGCGAGCAGGCATTCAATGCTGGACTGGATAAGTGTCAAAACAAGATGATAGAGAGATGTGCCTTAAAAGAGGATCAAGAAGCAGATACATATTGGGAGAAGTGCAGATAAGGAATTCATTGTTGAGACTGCTGTACCTCCAGAAGATAAGAGTCTAGACGAGATGGAAGCTCAAGACTTCGAGGTTATCACAGTTCATTTCGGTAAGAGTACTCGTAAGACAGATATTGATCTCCTACAGGTTGCTACAGATAGCGTCAAAGATAGGATGGTGAAAGATGGTGAAGATAAATCAGCTCTCAAGGCTGAAATATAGCAGCTTCGCCAGTACATTTCTAGCCTTGTACACAGGACAGGGGATGTTGTCACCGCGCTTCCACATATGTTAGAACCACCAGCAGAGCAGGGTCAGATTGATCTCTTGGTTGCATATGGTAAGCGATTGGAGGAATGGGAAGAGGAGTTTGTTGCTAGAGGTCGCCTTATACTTACAGAATTGTATCAATTGCGGTATAATGCACGTGAGCTTCGTTTACGACTTCAAGATGAGGAACGTGATTTGGCTATTAGTAAACCCAGGGATGAGATTCTGATTGCCAACTTGGGAATGTCATTTGATTCAGTCACAGAGGCAGAGGATAAAGAAGAGGTCTACATTTGGAGAACACAGTTGATCTTCAAGGCAGAGATAGAAGGAAAGATCGTATCTGAGGTGGCTGAGAGCAGAGAGCATGTTACTAGTGCACTCCGCTATATAAGAGACTTTGTGTCTCAATTACCATGTGTATATCAGCGTGTGGGTGGTGACTATGTTGAGCTTGCTGACATCCAGTTAGAGCTCCAAGCACTTATTCACGGTATTTTCAGTGGTGAGACCATTGGCTGTAAGATGAATCAGCTTACAGCCATGTCAACATTGTTTGATGAGGCAATCAGGAGAAAGGGTGAGTTCCAGTGTCAGATGACTAATGGAGAAGACATGCTGCACAGACATAGGATTCTTCGCCAAAGCTTCAGTTCCCCAGATGGAGATGCAGTCAACGACCTCGTAGATGGGTTAATTTCTCAAGATCAGGGTCAGTAGACTTCAGTTAAAGGCGTCCCACCTTTTTCCAAGATAGACATTAGACACAGGAGTTAAACTCGAGGCTTCTTTCCGAGTTAACTGGTTGTTACACATTGCATGTCTTGTCTGTCTTGGAAATATCTACAAACACTTGGAGTTTAGATTAGATCTTTCAGTCAACTGATGATAGCATTCCAGTTGATTTGCTTTCAATAAGGACGTGCATGTTGCACCTTGTCCATTTAGATTAGATGTTTCAGTTAACTGATGATAGTTTCCCAGTTAACTGTATAGTTTCATTCAATTAGGGTTTAGGAATAAGATCTTGCATGCATTGCAAGACTTTAGTTGACTCAAGGTGATTTTAGGGTTGCCTACACCTTGAAGTCTATAAATAAGAGCTTTAAGCTCATTTGTAATTTAACTTTTGCTTGATAGCATACATGCTGCGCCTACCTTGCCTGTAGTATTGCTATTATTGTATCTGTTCAAAGAGTAATTGCTGTTATAATAAATTGTTGCGCCTACCTTGCCTTCATGTTATTGTCATAGTGTTTATTCGATCTTAGTTAAATGGGGTTGCTGGTTTGATCGTTATTGCATGCGTGTTGCGTCTATACAATCTACTGTCCCAGTTGCTTACCTTTTTGTTTTGTTTATTATAAGCCTATTCAGAAGAGCAAATAGTTGCGCCTACCTTGCCTTCATGTTGCGAAACTGTACTTAAAGCTTATCGTTTGATGTGTGTGATAGTAGACTCATTCAGCCAAGCAAATAGTTGCGCCTACCTTGCCTTCATGTTGTGAAGCTGTACCAGGTTTACCGTTCATTTGTTTGTTTTAATAAACTTCTTCCCGGATTAGCAAATAGTTGCGCCTACCTTGCCTTCATGTTGTGAGCCCGCACCTGAAGTTTATCGTACAATACATTCCTGCTCCATTTCCTCATGCTCTGTTTCTTGAGGAAATTGGATAGATATTAAAGAAGTTAGCTTAGTTGTAGTTACATGATCTGCGAAACCAGAAAATACTTAGCTGCAACGTTCTAGGTTTTCTTAACCTTGTGCCTCTACCAGCTGAGAACAAAAAGATAGGACATTAGTTTAGTTTTCTATTTCATGCATTCCAGCACAACGAGGGAGCTTCCCCTCCTAATTTGAAGAGCACTCATTACGTAGTGTGCATAGCTGTCCGTACGAACTCACACTCCAGAGGTGTTAGTTCTTACGCCAACAGTTTTCTGGCGCCCACCGTGGGGCACGAGGCAAGAAAACATTCAAGAAAGCTTCACGCTTTATGTCACGGGTATGACCATTTGGCGTCCTACTGCTCCAGTTCAACAACCAGGACTTACTCCGGCTGCCTTACAGCCAAACTTTGTGCTAATTCAAGGCGAGCAGTCAGACATCATCAGTAGCTTGCGAAGTTTTATTTTTGAAAATCATACATCTACCACCCAGTGGAGAAACGCAGCTACTACTCTGGATAAAGAAGAAGAAAAGGCGGATCTTGCAGCAGGTAGACCAGTTTTGCCACCACCCGCGTGGGAATAAAGCAACCTGGCTTACCAGGTTTACTACAGAAGGAGGCGCAATCCTCCCATTCAAGAAGAGCCGCACTTTGAGGAGGTTCCTTAATGCTTAGCTTGCATAAATTTCTGCCCATGGGACATGAAATAGAGTTGTATATGTAAACATTTAATTAATGTCCTCTACATTCTATTGGAATTCAAAGTGCACACAATAATATTATTTCATTTCATTATAATATGTTTCTCATATTTTCGACTCAATATAATTTACACATATATAGGAGAGTCTACTCCTATATTCAAGGAGAGATTATCTCCACAAATCCCTATTTAGTTGTGACTATTACTCACACTCAAATCATATGAGTTGTTTAAACAACTCCAAATCGTAATATATATTATTGTTAATATAACAATAATATTACTAACTACTAACATTTACATGATAATAATTACTCGGGTAATTATTATTACCCACATACATGGAGCACTAACTCATATTTCCTAACATTCCCCTAGTGCGAACATGGCAGCAAAAACATTCACACACTCTACAATATGCTCACCCCGGTGGCATTCCCATTCTCGTGGCCCATGACCTTGATACAAAAGAAAGGCTCTCTCCTTCCATGGTTTTAAATAGGCTTACCACAAACCTCGATGTGAACAAGAACCCATCAACTTGTTGATGTTCTTTACAGCATCGGTCTGCACTTCCCAAGAGAATACATTAAATGAATATTATCTAAATGTCAAAGGGCCGACCCTTAAAGGATTCACTCTTACTATGGCCGACCCTAAATTGTATTTATTATTTATTATTTATGTTTTCCTAAAAGGGGGCCGACCTAACTTGAAGAGGCGCCTCTCTTGCATAAATACAAGGTCTTCTTGTCATTGTTATTCATTCATTCCAATAAGAAGTTCGCACCTATTATCAGCAGATAAAGTTCGCATCATACAAGGAAAGTTTGCCATATATTCAAGAGCAGAAATTCGCATGAAGAGGAAGAACATAAATCCAGATTCGCATTCCTAGAAGAAGTTCATACTTGAACAGCAGATCATCATTAATATAGCAGCAGACATAGTTCAAGGAAGAGCAGATATATTTGCATCTAAGTATAAAGGAAGAGTGCAAATTCATTAGCCATTGTTGGGCTGTGCTGTAAGCAGAATTCTGTCACTTATTATCATATATATAAGAGATATATTTGCTGGGTTTTTCTCCCTCAAGAGGAGGGTTTTCCCAGGGTATCTTGTTGTGTTCATTGTCTTATGTGTTGCATTTCTTTTGTTCAATTGATTATCTAATCTGATCTAAGAAACACTAACACAACTATCCACCTCGTGTGGTTTTCTGGATCCTCCCACAAACCCTTTCAAGATCCATGAACTTACTCACTTTGATGCTTTTGTTCACCACTATGATTGTACATCAGGGAAGTTATATTGGAATCAACATACATATCACAAATCTGAAAAACCCATACTAGAAAAGGTTTCACATTACGTTCCATGAGAACACAATGTTCTTAATTGTAGTCACTGTTATTGATCGTTGCCACTCAATCTCAAATAGCATAGACATTCGCCATTACCACTAGAAGTTTCCCTTGACTTTAGTTGTTTTGGTGTGAAATGAGAATGGAACATTGGTTATTATTCCCCTAGCCCCCTCCCCCACAATGTGAAATTTCCACTTATTCACACAACCAAAACATTGAAAAGCGAATCATATCATGTTGCATACTACTGTCTGAATCTTGCTGTTTAGATCTTGTTGCACATGATCACCATTGCCAATGAACGTATTCACTAACCGATCATCTTCCAACGAAGTACGACAGTCAAAGGATCTCTACAGTTATCTGCCATCCTATACAATTTCTCTTCTAGCATCCACCACACAAAGCAACAAGAACATTGCAAATAGGTACACACCACACTACACACAACAACAAAAAACACCAAAAAAATTGCCAACATAGCTCTATGCAGCCTCGCCGTTGGTGACTAGCGAGAGGTCGCTAATTGACCTCCAACCTTTGATGCCTCTATCCTCCATTAGGTTTGCTACTTAATTAGCAAATTTTTCTTTGAGGCTCAATTTTTAGAACGCCCCCTTCAAGACAGACGTCGCATGCAAGCAATAATGCATCTAATTACAATTGAGACTATTTTTACTTTTATACATATTTGACCCTAACAAATAGTATATAATTTTTTAATATAAAGAAATAATATTAGCTTCCTTGTGGTTGCATAACTACCTACCCCTCATCATATTTCATTATCTTTATCCTATCAAACCCTCATCAAATCTTCATGCAACAGGTAGCAATGCAGTGATCTTGAACTGGTGACTTCCACACTTTGAAACGGTAGCTTATGATGTTTGTATATAAATACATCTACAACACTTTATTTAAACAAATTTCAATTTGAGTGACAGCTCCACTATGCTTGACAGCTTGGACAATATGCTTGCGCTACTTGTGGCAGTGACTAATAATCTTCTTTTTTTCTCCTTCAATCTACAACTCACAAATCAGCTCCTTCCACTCCGCAATGGTAACAATCTCTCTTCTTTTAACTGGGCGACTTACTTTCTTTAGCCTCCTGCAATCTATTTCCTCATATCGGCGATTTGCTTTGCAACGATATTCTTTTACCTTCAATCTCTTCTCTAACTTAGATCACTTCTTCCATAGTCAAACACTCCAGGTGGCGATATTCAACAAAAATCCGCAAGCAATAACTTGGCAGCAATCTTAGATGGCATTTCCTCCAATTGGCGAACCTTGTGTGATCAGCGCTCTCTTTGACAACAAGTTTGACTCTGCAACAACTATGGTTGTGTTACTCCCGGTGGCTTGATTTGGAAAACTTCAATGGTTTACTTCAAATAACAATCATCTTTCACATTTTGACAGATCTACAAACCTCTGATCTAACCTGCTCTAATACCATATTGGAATTCAGAGTGCACACAATAATATTATTTCATTTCATTATAATAAGTTTCTCATATTTTCAACTCAATATAATTTACACATATATAGGAGAGTCTACTCCTATATTCGAGGAGAGATTATCTCCACAAATCCCTATTTAGTTGTGATTGTTACTCACGTAACAATACACAACTCAAATCATATGAGTTGTTAACACAACTCCAAACTGTAATATATATTATTGTTAATATAACAATAATATTACTAACTACTAACATTTACATGATAATAATTACTCACGTAATTATTATTTACCCACATACATGGAGCACTAACTCATATTTCCTAACACATTCGTAGCTCATTGAAATGGTGCTTAGCCAATAAAGAGGCCATTCAATATGTACCATTATGAAAGGTGAAATTGTGTGATTATGATGTTAGTGAAGGGAAGGGTTTATTTTGTTGTCATTTCTTGTGGGTTACTCATCTAAAAGATCAATGGCCCATATTCAAAATTGAGAAATGGCTACTTGTGAACACTTTGTTCGCATATATGAGCTTGTAATGCACCCCCTAATTTTTTCTTGATTTAAACACAATGAAACTACCATCAAACCATTGATTAGCATTAGCACCAAAACCAATTCAGCTTGTAAATAACCCTCACCAAGAATGTTCACCAAGATCCCAGTGCGGGTGAGGTGATAGCATATGGTTCGAAGATCGTTAGCAGAAAAACTGAACTGAAAGTGCATTCGTCTGCTAATAGCAGGCATCCACAAGATAATGGGAATACTCCACTTATTCAGTGGGTGAGATTATTACAAACTTAAGGCGGCAAGCCAGCCATGAAATCCACACTTCCACTTGTTTAGTGGAGGGAATACAGTCCTCACAACCACTTATTTTTCGTGCGGGGAAAAAAAACAACAATGAAAGATAGAATTTAAACTCAACCACTTAATTGTGGGAGTGTATACTAACACAAATTGCAACAACAATAAAAACAGCTGTTAGTACTACTAACTAGCTTTACAATGAATGAATTCAGCTGCAAAACTTATTAGAATGAAGGCCAAATAAGATAAATGAATTAAGGATACTATCCTTAACTTAATACAATGTAGACAATCAGATTTTAGCCTCATAAACTCAGAAAACCAGAATTAATTAAGTCTGATTAGAAATAGGAAATCACAGAAATCAGACCAGCAACATCAGAACTCATTGAATTGGACGTAACTTTCCTGTATCAGCTCGAAATGCTCCCAAACCACAGCCAAATGATAGCTAGGAGCTAGGCATCCAACCTCCAAGAAGAATTTGAGCCAGAAGCAGCAACCACAAAAAAAAAAAGGGCACGAATCCCAATGTGGCCAGGAAGAATGGTACAGCCTCCAAGAAGGGTCGACCTTCTCCCAAAAATCTGGAAACTTTCCCAAAGGATTGCCCTTCACAAAAAAACAGCATGAGCGAATACCTAGAATGAAATAAAATTCGATGACGAAGCTATGAACAGAAATTCATTTTAGCCATATTGAACTAACAACTCAAAAACAGGCTATACATCAGGAACCTGTCCGGAAATATCATAATTGAAGCTCTATCTACCCCTCTGTTCATATCTCCACTTAGGAAGCCATAGTTTCAGGCCCAAATGATGGATTGATTTGCTAAGCTTCCCCTTAGCCAGGTTCTGGATTCAGTCCAACAGCAAAACTTTACTTTCAAAATCATAACATAATCAGCTCTACTCAAAGCATCAATATATAGGCTCCAAAAGGCAAATGAAACAACCTGTAACTCCCAACAAGAAACTGTTCCAATTCCTCCAAGGGACGCCACCTCTCAATCATTCACTTTATTTTGAATTGATGAAATATTATTCATCTCCCTTTTAGGTGTCCATCTTTAAGTTGCACAATAAACATTAAATGCCTAAATAGTCGACCCCTTTGTGTCCCCTCTTTTAAAACAACATGAAGTCATCAAGCCTAGGTGTTGGGTACAACTTCAAGACCTGAAAATTGACTAAGTCTAGGACTTAGTCCAAGGAGGGATAGAAGCCAAAACCAAGACCAACACTCAAACTGATTCTGCCAAAAATAGAATGAAGACCTGAGCAGGACTGTTGATGATGCCACTGCCAAAATTAGACTTACTAAAAATAGCCAATGCCAAAAATAGTAAGTTAACTTCAAATCCATCAAAAAGCCAAACTAAATAGCCACACTGAATTGCAAATGATTGAGCTGCTGCTAGAATGATACTGCTATAAAATGACTTACCAAAAATACCAAATTGCTATAAATAGTAAGTTTGCAAAAACATCAATTGAACACCGATTGAGCAGTAATCATGACTTACTATAAATAGTAAGTGTTTCCAAATATCTTCTGAGCACAAATCAGGCAGCCAACATGACGTACTATAAATAGTAAGTGCTCGGAAGGGTTGTTAGATTCAAATGCATGTCACACCACCTCAGAGGTCTCTGAAAACCCATAAACCTTTCCTACATGCAAGGTATCTGCCAAAATTGCATGTCATTATCTTAACATGCATGTTTCCCCATCCTAAAGCTCTCCAAAAACCTAGAAAGCTCCAATAGACATGCGTCAAAAATACACACATGCAAGCCTTCAAAAATGCATCTAAAAGCGGAAACTCTAATTTCCATTTCTGCTTAGCCTACAAGTTTTTGGAAATAGGCTAAATCCTTAAGAAGAGCGTAGGGCTAAAATGGGGACATTACAGAGCTTTAATGGTGAAAATCAACCAATATCTACTGGATTTTCTCTAAATTTTGAATCATTTGCATTTGTTTGAGTTCTTAGGAGCCTTCAAGAGAAACTTGTGCAAGAAATTTGAGTAATTCAAGCTATCCAACAATTGCAGAGGTGAACGAGGGATTTTGAGTTGAAAGCAGGTAAGTTTTTATTTCTTGCCCTAAATTGCATGATTATTGTGTGTTTTCACATTGTGAGGGTTTCATTGTTGTTCTACAAGTGTTGAAAAGGCCTTAGACTATTTTAATTGTTAGAACCCTTACCATATCCCAAAACCCTAGCCATCACAAAACCAAATGAGTCTAACCAACTCGCAACCAACAAAGACCAAGAGAGGGTTAGATGAGGACCTCCTAGCCCAATTTCCAGGCTTGTCAAGGGGAGCCATGCATGCTCAAGGGTCAAGAATCCTGCCAGATCGATTGATTGACAA
Source organism: Sequoiadendron giganteum (assembly GCA_007115665.2). Taxonomy (NCBI): domain Eukaryota; kingdom Viridiplantae; phylum Streptophyta; class Pinopsida; order Cupressales; family Cupressaceae; genus Sequoiadendron; species Sequoiadendron giganteum. Next base: position 662,436,402 of record CM021104.1, read on the forward strand.
AGCAAGAGAAGTAAGCTATGCAACAATCCCTACGAACGGTTGGACTTTATTTGAATTTTGGTATAAGAGGGGTTTTGCTAAGCAGACTATTTCCAATGTATGGAACTTGCACCTTGGCAAATTGGTGGTTCCAAATTTTTTTGTGAACGTGGACTTGATTAGGGCAATAGCAAAGAGGTATGAATAAGAAAACTAATTTTGAACCACAAGGGTGGTATACTAGTGAGAATGGATAAGGAATACATATCTAAGGATTTTAACCTGAATATGGTGGCAAATAACATTGGCTTCAACTCCTTATGTAATGAGTTCCAGAAGGACATGCACAGTCAAATGGTTTACCGACTTCCTCGTCATAGGACTAAGAGGAAGGATAAAAAACTAATAAAGTTCTCTCAAAATGAAATTGAGCCTTTTGATGTAGATATTTTTGAGGACTACTTTGTTAAAACCTACTATCCAGCATGCTAGGTCTTAGGAGTTGATGCAAAACCCCAGATACTTAGCCACCTAATGATGATAGTCGTTGATGTGCAAAATGTGAATTGTGTTGGACTCCTAACTCAGGTTGCCTGTCATGTCCCCTCGCATAGCCCGACTAAACCAATGACCATATCAATAACATATCAAGCTGATTGATACCCCATGAAGGAAGACATTGCATTTATTTAAGATCATAATCGAATGCATTAAAGGATAGAAAGAATCAATAGCATTAAAGACTATGTTAATATATATTAATTGTCTTTAAGAGATAATCGTAACAATTAAGAAGGACGATGGGATGCCTCCAACGAAAGGACATGGCCGAAAGGAAAAGACGTAACCATCCACACCATAGATATAGAGAAGAAATCCATTCATGGAGGATAACAATCGGTCAAGAGAAAAAAAGAGAAGTAGACATCCGCCAAAGGAAGACGCTGGGATAGTCACATCATAACAAGTGTATTTCTGCCACTGAACCTATGAGTTGATCTGTCATATATATGCATTGATTTAATTACTAGTCATAGCAGTGATTCTGTCATATACGCATTGATTTAATTATTATTCATAGCAGCGACTTTGATACATATGCACTGATTTATCATTCTTTAAAGTAGCAATCTGATACACTTGCATTAATTAATTATTCTTCATAACAGCAATTGATTACCTATTATTCATAGCATCAGATTATATATATGCTTTGACTAATTGTCTTCCTAGCAGTAATTTGAACATATATATGTGCATTAACTCTTTATCTACATAGCAGCGAATCTGGTTACATATGTGCACTAACTAATCACTCTTCACAACACAAATCTGATTATACATGCATTGATTACTGTTCTTTATGCATGATTAGGAAGCCATAAGATTTATAATTACTATTGCATACATCATGCCAATAAATAAAAATAGATCATGAGTGTGTGTATCTGTTTGTAAACCTGCTTGAGGGTAAGGGGCCTGGGGAGAGCGGTGTGTGCCTAGAGATTCCACTTACGGTCCGCCCAATCCTAAAAAAAGGAAGTCCATGGAGGGATAGAAGTTCCAAGACCGCTTGGGAGCTCCACCTGTTCCCACAAGTGGGAAAAGTGCTTTCCAAGGTTGTGACATGGTTGGGGTAAGCAGGTACAAGTCGCCAACAAGGAGAGTTGTGGTATACAACTTCTTAGGTTGGTATATGGCTTCGGGCAGACCCACCATGTAACTCCTCCTAGTTCACAATAGGTTGCATTATTGGTAGTCTATAAATATGTTACCATGGATTAATGCTAACAAATGTATATATGCATGTTTGGTGATGTTCATGGATGGAATGCAGGTTTGCAAATTCGAGATTACATCATCAAGGAGCTATTCATTTGATAAGGTGAAAACCCTAACCCTAGTTTGTGAAATTTGTGACCAATAGGCAAATTCTAGGGCAAAGTAGGACAGGGGACATTACATTGCCTATCCTTTGGCCTTAGAGAATTGATGGCTATAAGGAGTGATGATAATATTGTGTATTTCAAATGGTATCCTCTACTTCACCATATCCTCATATATAATGGGAAGAAAATATGGGATAAAGCCATGCAATTGAGATTCTTTGATGATCAAAAGGTCCTACTGCCAGTTCAATGTTGGACGTATATTTGGGATATGCATTGTCAAAACTCAAATTATGTGGTTTTTGAGGACTGTTTTGTCCAACCTATATTGGGAAACTTGGGTATGGAGTCAAGAAGGTTGCCAGAGTCAATAATGAGATTCCTAAGGCCAAAGGATAGGCAACCTAAGTTAGGAGTCCAACACAATTGGGGAGATTTGTATCTCCATTCAAACACAACAATGATAAGGGTATATGGATCTCTTGTGAGGCCTCACATATTGCCAAGAACTGTGTCAAGCATAATTGCTTTCCTAGAGATTATATGGCATCTAAATGAAACAGACAAGCATCACTTGAGGAACCACAAGAAAGGTTCTTTCTTCCTTGCCTCCATTGTCTTTTCTGATTTTGTAATCACAGCAAAGGAAGGATTGGAATTTTTGTACCCAATCCTACAAGCATATAGGATGAATTTAAATGTTCACAAAGACTATGATCTTGAGTATTTTATTAATCAAACCAAGGTAAATGCTAGGAGATCTAATTTTTACAACAAATTTGTCATAGTGGAAGATGTGAGGAATTGCACTACCAATGATGAGGTAAAGATAAAGAAGATAAAATAGAGTACAATAATGAAAGTTGAAGAACAAAGGAAGAAAAAAGATCCTAACTTTCCTAGGGCTTATTATGAAATTGATGATCCCATAAGAGTCCTAGTTATGTTGGATAATGTAGCCACTCTTGGATACAAGCCTCCTACATCAAGAGAAAATTAGAAGAAAGGCTATTTGTAGGGGAAGAACAATAGGCTAAGATAGGTATTTATCAACCAAAGCAACAAGTTGAAGTGCCAATCATGTCTCAACAAATGCAACTAGTTGGAGAAATGTCAATTGCTCTTCCTTCAAAGCAACCAAAGAAGAAACAAAAGATTTCTCAACCCCTAATGAGCTATTCTATCGATTATGCAAAGACAAAAGAGATAGGTGAAAATGTGGAGAATGAGGAGGAAGTTAATCAAATCACACCTTCTCAAAGAGCTCAAATTCATGATGTGCCTCAAAATAGACTGGCCATCAATCTCAAAATAGTAGGAGATGTAATTCAGAGCCTTGGTATGCATACAATTCATCTCAGATAACCAATTTGTGAAGTTCAAAGAATTCAAGGACTTTATGTTGAAAATTAAAAGGGAGGAATTCTCAAGGAAGCTAAACAAGGCAAATCCTAAGGAAATGGAGGAGGTGGCAAAGAAAGTATTGTAGGAGGTTGACTTCCAAGTCAATAATATTACTCCCAAGGAAGGCAAGAAAATGGTGCAAGAAAGTGGATTACTTTTACTGCCAGAATGGGATATCTCCTCAGCCACTGCACTTGATACTATAAGGAGGCAAGACAATGATGAGGAAGCATTTGCCATAGAAGAACAAGCAGAGTAGGCTTATTTTGATTTAGGGTTTAGTACAAACTAGAAAGTATGAAACCCTAGCTATATTGGCCATTGCCCCAAAGACCAATAAGCCACAAGTGGCAAGTAACATAAAAGATTCAATAGGTAATCTCATGGTTAGGAGGCTTGCTGACACTATAGCTCCTTGGGCAACAGCTATGGAGGTTAATACTGCATTGTTTAGTAAGGCTGCAACAAAGAAACTTAAGGCAGATTTTGACAAGCTGTGGAAAGACCATAAAATATTTAATAGGTAATCTCACAGCTAGGAGGCTTGCTGACACTAAAGCTCCGTAGGCAACATCTTTGGAGGTTAGTGCTGCATTGTTTAGTGAAGCTGCAACAAAGAAACTTCGGGCAGATTTTGACAAGCTGTAGAAAGACCATATCAAATTGCTTCAAGAATACAATAAGATTCAATCTTCACTTCCACCTCCACAAAGTATTGTTTCTCTACCTGCCACACCTCAATCAAGCTCATTGTACCCTTATGTCCAAGATAAGGAGACATTGTCCCTAAGAATAAAGGAGCTAAAAGGGCAATTAAGAGAAGGAAAGGAAGAAGGAAATAAAAGGGTTGTCAATATAGTAGATGATTTAATTGGCCACAGAGTATTTAGAATAATTTGCAGGCTTGAGGACACTTAGGGTGGATACAATAATTTGAAGAATGCCTATATCCAATATATTCAGCATCAATAGGTCTTGAAGGATACTTTAGGTACATGGATTCCTATGGCGCTAACAATAAATGAAGTTTACAAGTGTGCTAGATATGACCCCACTATTTTTGATGGGTTGGCAACTACAAATGTTGTTGGATTGTTGGGAGAAATTTCAACATACCAATCTAGGCTTGAGCAGAAATTAAAGAATAAATTAAAGCCATTTGAGACTTTGGAGGGAGTCATGCCAAAAAATTTGGATAATAATGGGATTGTCAAGCCATTCAGTCAATGAAAGAGAGAATTTGGCACTGTTATCCCTTCCTTATGCTCATTCATATGTGCCAATGGAGATCCAAATTCAACATTGTTGAACTATAAAGTTGGAGTCAAGCCTAGATAACTTCAACAAAGATGCCTAAGTAGTTTTGAATGCCAAATAAAATGCTCACGCTAGCAAAACCGCTGTTAGAATTTCAATGGCCCTCAAAAGAGGTTTATGCTTCTTGGTTGGAGAAGTATAATGAATAATGTAAATTGGAACTTCAATTGGTCATCAAATTTCCACATCAGCAACCTGATTGCAAAAATGACTTGTCAAATAGCAATTTTGGTCTACATCAACATTTTGTAATGGGTTGTTGTTGAACCCGTTCTGTTCCAGCAAGAGTGTAGGTGTCAAATGTAACATGTGACACATGTGCCTTGGCTCATGAGCCTGCATGCTCTATTTGTCTATTTAAGGGGATATAAGCCTCATTATAAATAGTTCTAGGAAGTGTAATTTTGGGCGGGCTGTAAGAGACTAGTTGTCTCTCAACCCAATCACTGACTGAAACTGCTATGTTTTTGTTTGTTTTCTGAATTTTTGATGTTTTTTGTGGTTTTTGCAGCAATAAGGAAATTGCAATTTTGAGAAATAAATACAGATAAATTCATAATAAATTCACAGATGAAAAAACAAGCCTCAAAAGCTCTCCTCAAGTGATGGCGCATCAATTTATTAAGCTTCAGGATTCATACAATAAAGAACTACGAGCATATAAGAAAAAGGCAACATTTTTTATTATAAAGAAAACTTGGTTATTGCAACCGCCATTCTGATGAAGAAAAGTACGGCTAGGCTCAGATAAAGACTTCTCCAGACACGAAGTCGTTGCCAAACACTTCAGAGAACTAGGCACCCCAGCTGCTGAAAGCAAAAGTCACAAAGGCAAGTCGTATTTGCCCACAAGAAAAATACGGCCCTTGCTGCAGCAAAGTACGGCCTGTACCAGCAAATAAGAAAGTACGGCTGGGATAAATAAACTCACACACATCTGAAAATGGTTCCCAGTCAAGTCGCCTTTGGCATCTGGAAGTAAACCCTTCTCAAAATTATTCTGAAACTATCACTATAAGCACAAATGCAACCTCTAAATGAAGTCACTCTGTTGACAAGCTTCAACTGGTATTGCACAATCTCAGTATGCCTGATTCTGAAGAGGGAACGTTCTTCAAAACCCGTTGATCTGTAGAAACCCTTGTTTCACAAACCCCAATGTTCTCAGAGAGAAAAGACAAATTTGAATAATCATAACATAAGTGAGTTCGATTTGTCTTTGGCAAATATATATCTCTCTTCACAAGTTCGACCCAAAAGGCAATTTAATAATCATTTAAATAAATGATAAATTCGTCCCTTTTGACTTAGGAGAATAATTTATTAATGGTGTCTCTTTTAATATGAATAATTAATACTCATAATGATAATATTTCGCCTCTATTATAAAGTACTAAATACTTTATAATTTGCCATTAATTATTACTTTAGTATTTCATTGAAATGACTTTATATTATAAAGTCAAATTAATAATCTTTTAATAATCATTAAATGCCCAAGTAAACACCGTTTGCTCAACAAAGCATCAAATTGGGTTGAAACTGAGCTGACCAACTGAACCAGGTGCCCTGCCGGAAATAGTAACCTCTGTCTGCCTGACTTACTATAAATAGTAAGTATCTGAAAATCCCTCTGCAAGAGTCTGCCAAGGCCCAAACCTGAAACACTGATGGGGTAATGTTCCTAACCACTGGGTAACTGCCATAAGGGACCCTCTATCCATAACTGTCAGCCTACGAGGGTCAAATTAATAGGCTCACTCCTCAACAAACAATGTCAGCTAAAACGGGGACATTACACGGGCTTTAGTGTAGAATTGTCAAGTATGTCATAGAGTATAGAGGAAGGAGGTCTGTAAATGAGATTCTTTGTAACAACAAAGTTTATTTCAATTGAAATATATGAAGAAAGTGCTTCAATATAATTGTCTCCAATTTGTAATACAATAATTTCTTTTGGATAAAATAATCAAGGGTTATTAAGTTCTCCTTTGCATCTTTGAGCATTGAGTACTCTGTTGATTGCCTCTATTCAAGTAATGGGGTAATTGCTTTCATAAAATTCTAAGAATGTTGTGTTGCATGGGGGTTATTGAGTAGAATTATGTTGAAAGCCATTCATAGGATACATCTTTGTAAGGCAATAATGTTTAATTATCCATTGGAATGTGTTTAGTTGTTTTGAGGAGAATTTTGCATGATCATATGAATTTGTGGCCCTCTTTAGGCACCGGTCTAGGTAGATTAATTTCTCTCAAAACCCAAAACCAAATTCTAAAATGAAAAATATCAAGCAATGTCTAAGTTATTCTTAATTATTGTGTATTCTTATGCTTGGATCTAAAAGAATACAAGGAATTTAGCCAATTTCCGTGTTCTATTTCATAAATCCTTGTTATAATGTGTAAGAACTAATCTTCTAAGACAATATCCATTTGAATTTGCTCACCATCTCTTGATACTGCTAAAAGGGATACCCACTGTCATGTCCCCAAAATCGCAATGGTAAAATAACAAAATATATATTTAAAATAAATAAATAAATAAATATTTGATATCATAATTATGATTGTCAAAGACATTATCATAATTATAACTATTATCAATATTAAATATAACTATACAATTCCCAAAATATAAATTCGAGCTAACAATCAATTATGTCACAATTATAAGTATTATAAGGATAATATTATAATGGCCAAATCTAGCAAATTGGATATTCAAAATGAATGTTAAACAATATAATATTATTATAAAAAGTATATATATAATACGTAAAGCAATTCTATAAACACCACTGGCAACCGACATCTATCATTCACAGAGATGACACATTCCCTATGCTCGCATGTAATCAGGAGACGCCAATCCAACATCATCCAAGAACAGGGTAGCAACTGTCAGGTGCTCTTCACAAGAGTCATTTCCACGAGTTTATTTGTATCCTCTATTAGCATCTGCACGGGAGCATCAAGCCAAAGCATCGCATTATTTCCCCGACTATTCTGGCCACATCGATTGACGAATCGAAGCACTGAAAGTGAGCAAACCGACACCCATTTGCTGAACATACAATAAGCATTCAAATACGATTCTGGGGCAGATTCATTTGAGGAGCGATGATCTAATAACGAGGGTCAAACAAATAAAAAAAATCAATGCTTCTCGGCAGCATGACGATCTAGATAATATACGTTATTTACAAAATGATAGACATCTTGCTAACCAATCGACTAATACCTTTATCGTATTATGTTGGTTGTTATCTGAATAGTCGAATGTAAGAATGGACTCAAGGCACTCATTCAGATTTGATTGCCCTCATTGATGCCTTGTTTGTTTACTAGTCGCTCTGTGACGATTGAAAGACCAATCAAATAAAAATTAAGAAATAATATATAAACCATTTGTCAAGCATATATTATATTAGGCACTAAACAATCCCAAATACCGCCTTAATCAATCGCATTAATAAATCCAATGGGCGCCCCTTTAGTCGACAACATGAAGGGGTGTTTTCATTCACTAGATGTGACTAAACGATGAAGATGCGATGGTTCATCATCTATAAATAGGAATGAGATCCGATCTTAGAAAGGAAGGGAAGGAAGAAGGACGAGTAAGAAACAAAGATGCACAAAGGGACACAGCAACTCAAGGTGAGGTTACTCACTTAGCAATTGATATTTAGTATATCCAATCATCAGAAGTAGATACTCCTTCATAATACTACGCATTAAAGAACTATACCCTGCAATCTCTTTCACATGTGCATTGGACTACCTTTGTGGCCCAAATAAACTCTATCATATGCTATCTATAATCCTTGAGTGGCTAATTTGTGTATGCAGCCCACTTTACCATATAATCTGATAATTAAGATTGCTGCTTCCTAGAAGTATGAGTCTAATTTCTGAATTTATTCTGATTTCTAACTTAGCAATGCCTTTTCTTCCTAACAAATATATGTTCATGCTGCTATTCACACTCCAATAGAAAGTAATGTTGATAAGGATGATAATATGCAGATAAAGGATTGTGCTCCTTCCAGACTTGAATATAAATATTGTTTGTTAATGATTATAATCATGCTAGGAGCAGATTTGATATTTATTTTTAATCAATGATAGATGTAAATGCATACTTAAAGATTGCCTTCTAGGAGAAATGAATGCAATTGTCTTTGAATACTTTAAGATTGTATTATGTGTGTTTGTAAGCCTACTAGGGTGGAAGAGCCTGAGACAGGTGGTGCCTAAAAACCCCACTTAACAATCCGCTGAGGCCATGGAGGGGTGTGGGTCCCACTTAACAATCCGCTGCGGCCATGGAAGGGTGGTAGGCCTAGGCCACTTATGAGCTCCGCTAGCTTCCCCTAGTAGATCATGTGTCTTTCGAGGTGATGACGTGGGTAGAAGGTACAAGTGTTTCCACTAAGCACGCCACTCCGAGGATGGAATGGTCTTAGTTGGACGTTTAGCTTGGAGCCAAGGGGTGGGTTATCTTGATAGGATGCTTGTGCCCTTGGGCTTAGATGGATAGCTTCGGGCGAATCTACCCATGCCACTCCTCATCTGTCTTCATTATTACTTTTGTGATTATGCTTATATTTTGGATATCTAGATATTAATGCTAACAAATATATGTGTGTGTGGAAATGTTGTTAATATGGTGAATGCAGATTTCAAATCAAGATTCTCAATTAAAAAGAACATTTGTTTGGAAAGAAGAAACCCTAAACCTAATCAACAAGTGAATTCTAGGGCAAACCAGGTAAGGGACTTTACACCCACCTAGGTTAGTAGAACCTAAAGTGCAAAGGGAATTGAATTCCCTGTTTGTTGGCCAACTACCTGTTGTGACCTTTTCACACATCACTCCATTCAAATGGGGGGCCCCTAAATGTTGCTCCATTATGGTCTTTTGGCTTTGGTTTTGGGTTGTTTTGCATCTCTCTCTCTCTCTGATCTTTTTGTCCTTTCGTGGATGTCTCTATCTTTGACCTAATTGGAAATTTTGGCTAAGTTTGAAGCACGTTTTGATGAATTAGGGTTTTCATTCTTCAGGCTTATTGGAGGTCAAATCGAGCTGGCAAATTGAAATATGAGCTTGGTACTACAATCAGGAGGCTCCAGGTAGGATCCCATCAAATTTTCACTAAGTTCTGACAACTTACTATTTTTAGTAAGTACTCAATTTGAGGTTTTTTCCTTCAGAATTTTGGAATTCCGACTGCTCCACCACATTCAAGGCATTTCATAGTACTTGCACACAAAATTTGAGCAGATTTGGACAACATTCTATTTTTAGCAGTTTTGGCTTCAGAGGCAGTTTTCGGGGTTTGCAGGTCTGATTTTTCAATGCATGTCAGGATATTCTTTCTGAGTTTTTCGAGAGCTTCGCGATGATGTGACATGCAAGTCAAAATGATGACTTGCTATTTTTAGCAGGTGCTCGCATGTGAACCAGTTTTCTAGGTTTTTTGAAATCTCCCGGGCAATATGACATGCAAATACATCCGGTAGTTGGTTGATCACTTTTTCGAACACTTGCTATTTTTAGCAAGTTCACTCCAGGCAGTCTCAGCACTTCAGTTCCACAAACAGAGCAACATGCAACAAAGACAGAGTCAAACGGAGGTCATTTGAGGCACATGCAAGTCAGATTAGGGTTTCCTACTTTGATGCCTAAAAAGAGGGGTAAAACTCGAGAAAAATGAAAAACTGATGTATCCCACTGTGATCAACATCCTTCAGGCAGTCTATTGGTAAAATTTGAGTGCAATCTGAGCACTTACTATTTATAGTAAGTCACCTCCAGAACAGGGCCAAAAATAGCATGCCAGCACAAGGGGCAGGTGTGAATAGGTCAGTTAACCCATGAGGGTCACGCTTGGCAAATTTCAAGTCAAGAGGAGTTGTAGGGGTCCGAAAATCATGGACTTCCTAAAAATAGAAAGATATGGTGAACCAGTTACAAAATTGACTAAGTGTTTGGACATGATCAAGTCATCAAAAATGGAAGCATCACCTGTTATATGCGCCCTAGGCATCATGGAAGCCTGAAAACTTTCCAAGGCATTGAAAATTTCCTGACCCTGCCTCAAATGTGCCCTCAAGAAGAAGAGGTTTGGAAAAATCTTCTAAGTCAATGAAAACGCCTTCACCACCCCTCACATGCACCCATCTAAGGAGGCAAGGAATTTTTCTTTCTCTAAGTATTTGAAATTGGAAGCTCCCCCATCAAAATGCGCCCAGCTTGTGATGGTGAGTTGAAAAATGCCTAAGGCATGTAAAGTGGAGGCACATGGCTCCAAATGAGCCCAAGGGAAAACGGAAAGATAGAAAAAAAATTCTAAGTATAAAAAATGGAAGGAGCTACCCTCAAATGTGCCCAACTTGAGTGAGTTAATCAAAAAATTTCTAAGGCATAGACAAAGGAAGCAAGGGATCTCAAATGCGCCCAAGGCAGTATGAGGGCTTGAACAAATGCTATGGCAAGAAAAATGAAAGTACACACCTTCCAATGCGCCCTCAAGCAAAGAGGAGGTGAGAAAACCTTTAAGTATAAGAGAAATGAAAGTTGCACACTCCAAATGCGCCCTCAAAGACACGGAAGCCTTAAAAAAATTTGAAGTGTGAGAAACATGGGGCTCACAAGGTCATATGCACCCTTGACAAGAGGAGGGTGGCATCAAAAGTTTCTAAGTCAAAAACAAAGGTAGCCCCCTTCAAATGCGCCCTCAAGAGAGATAGGGATGTTGAAAAAAATTCTAAGTATGAAATGGGAGCTCACCCTCTAGAATGCGCCCTCAAGAAGGAAGGGACTTAGAAATTTTCTAGGTCATGCAAAGTTAAGGCACCACTACGGAAATGCGCCCAAGTGGAGAGGTGATTCTAAGGCATGAGCAAACTAAAAGCTTCCCATCCAATATGCGCCCATGAGGGCAAGACTCATAGGAATTTTCTAAAGTCATGTAAAATAGGAGCTCATGGGGTGAAATGCACCCAAGGTGACAAGGTAAGCTAGGAGACACGTTGAAAAATCTCTAAGGCATTGAGAATGAAAGTTCAAGGGGTCATATGCGCCCAAGGTAAGAAGGAGATAAAAGACTTAAGAATTTTTCTAAGGCATTAAAATAAAATTCCACTAGGGGTAAGGTGCGCCCAAAGTAAAGTTGATGATAATTTTTCTTCTAAGGCATGGAGGATTAAAAGACCCCCTTTGTGTGCACCCTTGAGCAACAGAGTAAAAAAATATTTTTCTAAGAGGGCCTTGATTATTTTCTAAAGGGAAATAAATTTCGAAAACAAAGTGTCTTGGCTTATGATTTTAAATGGACGCTTGGCTTGTGATAGATAAAACTTTCTAAGGGGAGATAAATTTTCTAAGGCATAAAAAAGGAAAGCAAAAGGGGTCAAATGCGCTCAAGCTCGAGATGGGTGGAATTTTGTCTAAGTCATCAAGCTCCTAAGGGAAGATGGGCAAGATAGGTGAATGAAATTGCTAAGGTAAGAAGATAAAAACATCAAGATGATATGCGCCCTAGCACACAGATGTTAAATGCGCCCATGATGAAAAGTTATGAAGAAAGCAAAGCTTGCTAGAGAAAAATGACGAACTCTATCAGATCTAGAGATCAAGCAGACCTTAGAAATCAGAACATGGAAATTAGGTAAGTGAAGTAAATTTTTATCATAAGTGTTCTGATGCTCTTCTTTTTGTGTGTTTTGCAGGATGAACACCGGGGCCAAAGCATGAGGACTTGAGGTGATCAAGCAGGACAATGTTATAACCTTGGAAGGAGAAAAGTTACACATTTCAAACTCCTCCATGATGTCCCATTTGCGCCCAAGCCATGAAAGAAGATGTTGGAAGAAACGGCTAAGTGTTGGGATTTCTCCACAAGGACCTAATATGCACCCAACTCAAGAAGGCACGCGGCAAGGTAAAGATGAAGAAGTTAGGTGAAAAAGTTCCCAAGGCAAAGGGAAAGGGCAGTGAAAATTTGTCTAAGGCATTAAGAACGTGATACAAAAGAGGCTAAATGTGCCCAAGGCAGTGGGCTAGAGAAATGTGAAAGTTACAAAAGAGAAATGCGTCCAAGAATTAAAACAATAGGAGGGCTAAACGGGAGAAATCTTTGCTCCACCACTTTTGTATCATCCATATGCTTGCCTCCTAACGCAACAGAATTGGCAAGCAAAACATAGGAAAATCATCATCAAACGGGAGAAAGAGGTCACGATCTTGGAGTTTTAGATTGAGGACATGCCTACCATATCAATTTAAGAAGTAGAAGTTGTGTTGATCAAATTGATCAAGTTTGCAGTCAAAGAGGAAGAACAGTGGGAACACGTTTCTGGAGGAGATTCTTTTGGAAGATAATGGGCATTAATTGCTCATGGTGGTTTCGGTAGAGTAGTGGAGAATCTTTTGTTCATTTATTGCCCCACTCCTCTTTGTGGCGGTTTTTAGGGCAGAGCCTTGATTAGGGCATATGTGGCTCAATCTGAGCCCTCCATTGTAATTAAATTTGAGTCGTCCGTTGGACTGGGCTAGCTATAAAAGGGGCATCCCCCCTCATTTGTAATTCATTAGAAATTAGATTAAGAGTTAAGTCAGAGAATAGAGAGAGCATATAGAGAATAGCTTAGAAGTTAGCATAGCATAGATTGAGGAGGAAAGAAAGTTTTTCCATTTGAACACTTTGTAAGAAGTTGTTGTGAACACTCTCATAATACAAAGAGTTATCATTGCTCGATGGTTCTATCTTTTGTTGTGAGCAGCTAGCAAGGCTTTTTCGTCTTTCCGATTCGCTTAGATCTTAAAGTAGCTTAAAGTAGAGTATATTTCATTTCATGCAAGTAGTTGGTAATTGTGGAATGCGTTGTTTAGTTTGAGCAAGCCTTATTTATCCATACCACTAGCGGGCTCATTGACGGTGGGTTCGCTTTGCGTGGTCAACTGGAGCACTTTTTGAACTTAACTTCAATTACGGTTCATGTGTTGGTATGCATCGTTGTGATGGTATTTGCATGTTGGGTCGTAGTTTGAACATCTTTCGTTATCCCCTTGAAGATTGCACCGGCTCTATAGAGGCTGTCCGAAGTGAGGCAAAGCAGAACTTGGTTTGAGCTTGCAAGAATTGATCTTTGTATCCCGCATTTAGGAGTAGACAATAGAATCTCTATCCCTATCCTTTTAATTTCAGTATTTCCTGGGTTAGTTTAGGAAACCTGAGCATCATCGGTAAATCATTCGTGTCCTACAAGTTCTTCTCTTTCGATCGAACAATTGTGTAAGTCCCCTTGGAATAACCAGCAAATCACATCAAGCCAACTGAGACTATCCACTGCACAAGGAACCTTGGAGTTGAATGCATGATCCTTTTGGCAATCTTAGCATGCAGAATACTTTGTTCAAGAGAGGATAGAGTATGCGTTGGGAAACTTTATTCTATAGGTGCGGCCATAAAACACCCATCAACACTACCTAAGTTTCTTAACTACAAGATATGGCTAATCTTTAGAGAAATTTAGGGAGTCAATTGGAGTAACCAACACAAATTACGAAGCCTCTGATTTCCCAAAGGGGATACGTAGGCAAGGTCATCACGAATGAACCCTCGAGGCTTAGGTATGGGTTAAGGATGACCCTAACCTTGGGAGCTTACCACTTTTGTGTATAACTATAAACATATAAGTGGTGTCATTGAGTTGACACCACCACGGTGAATGGAGTAGTTATGAAGTCAACACTTATAAGCTAGATGGAAATGCTTGGTCAATTAACTTGGTAATTGTTGTGAAGTGAAATTAAAAAAAATTGTTGCCACCAAGGGGCAGATTTTACACTATTGCATACTCCTAAGTTATTAGTCCTAGTTTGGGTGTTGGTTTGAGATTTGCTAGTTCAGTTCACAGATTCAATAAAAAAAAACATTCCTTAATGAATTCAAAAAAAACATATACTTGTAATGTAAGAAATTTGACTTTGACAAAAGGAAAGCTAGGTTCCTTTGAGAGTAAATTCCACTACATACACTTAGATTAAATTAGTTAGCTAAAATACTTGAAGGGAAATAAATTGGTGAAAATGTCAACTAATAGGAAAATAAATAAAATGTAATAAGTTCAAACATAGAAAATACATGCAATAAGGAACCTACGGTTAAAATATGAAGGTCTCTATCTCGAACACTAGCGAGTCACATGAGCATCCTTGCATTGTGTTGTCGTCCTATGCCAATCACACAAGAAACTCCCAAAACGCACAGTTTGAGCTCCAAAATCTGTCTAAACTACAAACACAACAAAATGAGGAAATTTTTTGGGGTTGTTTGGGGATTTGCCTCAGTCAAACCCCTGCTTTGGTGTTTCCACCTCCACAGTAGCCAAGATAGATAGATAAAAGAGAAAAAGATAGTGTGTGTTCTTATTTTAAGTGCATCTACAAGTAAGAACAATGATTAAAATAAAATGAACCGATAAGGGATGTGATAATCCCAAGGTGCTTGGGGACACAAGGAAATAAAATGATATTACCAATAAGGCTTGAGGAAGCTAAAGAGAACAAAGACCTGAAAGAATGTTGCAAGATAGCTTGAGAGAGTTGTATGAGAGTATTGTGTAAAACTTGAGTGTTGTGAGAGCCAAGAGAATTGCTAGATGAAATTTTCATTTCAAAATGAGAAGAGGAGGGAAGAGGAAGAGGTTGACAAACCGTTCAAAAGAATCTCGAGTAATTTCCACTAACTCAGAACGGTAACACACGGCAAAACGTTTAGAAATGGCCTTTAAATGACAAATTATTGTGGGACACTAGCACTATGCTCGGACGTCCACACTAGGTGCTAGTGTCTAGACAATTTAAGCTAAAAATGATAGGTTACAAGAACATAAGGGAAATGTAAAAATGACACAAAGAAGTAACCCTGAAAAAGAAGGCCTGAGCCACCTGGAAGGGAAAAAAAGGTTGATGCATGGGCTGAAATGAGCCTACACAAACACTAAGGGAATGCATACCAAAGTAGACACAAAATATAGGTGAAATTGCAAGGGTATGCAATTTATAACAGTACAATACTTCAATAATTTTAAATTTTAAACATATGTAATATTTTTATATATAAGTTGTTGAAGCTCCAAACGGATATAAGCATCTATATAAAAATATTACATAGTAATAAATATATCTCTATTGGAATTTTTAAATATATATAATATTTTTATATCAATAATATTTAAATATTAAACATGGGCATAGTATAAAAGTATTAAAATATACACATCAAAGCAAATTTCCAAGCATAAAAGGTGCAGATTCAATTCAAGGAGATTGGAGTGCATTCCATTGAGCTCAGAGTGCATACGCCACCCATAATATTTCTAACAATGAAATTTGCACAACTTTTACCTATTAAAATATTCAGCCCAATCAAAGATTAAAAGAAAAACAAAATATGAAACGTTGGGTCAATGATGCAGATTGAAACATCGAATTGTAGATAGGAATTGGGAATGATTATTTTCCAAGTGAGAGGCACAATAGGATAAAGGATCAATTAAAGAATTTAAAACAAATGGGAAAATTACTACATGTTTGCTGCTAAATCCTTAAAATTTTGTTGGATTTGATGTGGGTTCGCCGGGGTTCTTTTGGGACAAATCCACAAGGCAAAAACAACACCTTGGTCATATCCCCTGCTAAACCGTATCAAGATTCAAACCAAAAACATATTGTATTGGGATCCAAGGGGTTTCAAGAAAGAACTAGCAACATATGCATACACTTTTGAACCCTACTTTGTGTATACTTGTATTGAGCTTTAGTGTGATCACCACTGATTTTGACATGTTATTGCACTTTGTGACATGTGATTCATTTGTTCTTGATTTATTTATGACATTTTATCACACATTTGGGATCAATTTGTCTATGGAAGCATTACAACATTAGGCATACTCATTTCCTTCTTTTAGAGATCTGATCATCACCTTCCCTTCTTTATAAGATACTCTTACTGCACTCCTTAATGATTATCATATACTGCATACTTCCTTTGGGGAGAGTGATATAAATGTGCAACAATCTCAGCTTCCTTATGTGGCTTCTTTGTGCTCTTTATTCATGGGCAACTCTATCCAAACCCATCTTTATGAGCATTTTTTCCATTTTAGGCAAGGAGGTTTTTCCTATAGGTTTTCTCCATTTCTCTATTTTATGGGAGAACTTTTGTGTACATGGGTACCTAACATGGCCTAACTGTCAAGATCAAAGAAACAACAATCGCAAAAAACCACGATTAATTATAGAAATTGCAAATCACCACCAATTGCATTTTTTTCCCTCTTCAAATCAGTTTATTTTTTAAATTGAGGTTGTTAAAGCAAGGATTAAATTCTAGGTCAAGGAATGTCGATCCTCACAGGTAAACATCTGTAGATTTTCATATCTCCCAAATGAGGAAAGAGTGAGTATAAGTATCAATGTGGGAGACACGTCCCATGAGCGGATGTGTCTCCACAAGGTGGAGTCACGTCGGCTCAAGGGACGTGTCCCTTTATTTAACATTCTACCACTCACTAAACGGCAATCGGTCATTTATCTGACCGATGCTATCAATTTTAACACTCCCTCTTAGCTAGGGAAGATAAACTCCAAACAAGTATAAAAGTGATATCACCTAACTCATGATATTAGAAGATATGGTATGCTTCTGAAAGTGTCAAGTCACATGACATTCTTCATAACACATCTTCTTTATTCAACACTCCCTCTTAGCTAGGGAAGATAACTTCCACCAAGTAAAAATGATATCACCTAACTCGTGATATCAGAAGATATGGTATGCTTCTCAAAGTGTCAAGTCACATGACATTCTTCATAACACATCTTCATTATGGTATGTGCACTGACATCAAGTCACATGATGTCTACCATAATAATTCATGGCATATCCACGGATATATAATTATCCACCATGATTATCTCTTAAGGATCACGATGATCTTCAAATGACATCAAGTCCCATGATATCCATCAAAGTGTCCAAGAGATACTATCATGACATGTCCACAGATATCAAGTCACGTGATATCTATCATGATAGTTCAACTCATCATTGAAGATTCGTCACTTTACAATGTCACATATAAGTGTTCATTATTAGAAAGATTGTCACCTTTCAATAATGTACACAGGGGGAGTGGGCCCATAAGGTCATGGAGTTACATACATGACAAATGTGCACTGACATCAAGTCACATGATGTCTACCATAATAATTCATGGCATATCCTCAGATATATAATTATCCACCATGATTATCACTTAAGGATCACGATGATCTTCAAATGACATCAAGTCCCATGATATCCATCAAAGTGTCCAAGAGATACTATCATGACATGTCCACAAATATCAAGTCACATGATATCTATCATGATAGTTCAACTCATCATTGTAGAGTCGTCACTTTACAATGTCACATACAAGTGTTCATTATTAGAAAGATCGTCACCTTTCAATAATGTACACAAGGGGAGCGGACCCATAAGGTCATGGAGTTACATACATGACAAAAGAGTTTACACATTAAACATCTTTAAATATATTAGTACGACTTCTAACCAATTTGAATTTCAAACATAATATCAAATTACATTTCAACCATACCAAGATTCTTCCTAAAGTGTTCAACCTTGACTCTGAAGAGAGGTTTGGTGAGAATGTCTGCTGTTTGATCATTTGTACTAATATACTCCAACTGGATTTCATTCCTTTCTACCATGTCTCGTACATAATGGTAGGGGATCTCAATATGCTTAGATCTATCATGGAATACTAGATTTACAGAGAGCTTAATGCAACTTTGATTATCACAATGAATGACAGTAGGATTCAAGGGTTCACCAAAGAGTCCCACAACAAATTTTCGGAGCCAAGCTGCTTCTCTTGCCCCCATAAAGGCTGCAATGTATTCATCTTTTGTCGAGCTTTGTGCCACTAAAGACTGTTTTCTGCAGATTCAAGAGATCATAGCCGATCCTAAACTGAAGCAACATCCCGATGTGCTTTTCCGATCGGTTACACTCCCAGCCCAATCTGAATCAGAGTATCCATGTAGATCTAGTTGGTCATTTCTGTAAAAAAGACCACATCCAATAGTGCCTTGAAGATATCTCAATATATGTTTTACAGCCATAAGGTGAATTTACTTTGGCTCACACATGAACTGGCTTAGAGCATTCACTAGGACCTTCCATTTGTTGTTGGAGTGCTCTATCAACTGAGCTACTGGCCCCTAGTGGCCAGCCCATCGTCAGTCCGGGTGTGGCTTATTTCCAACACCCCCCTTTAAGCCACACTGCGGGTGCTTGGGGCTCTTTTGAAGTTAGATCCTTCTTTCTTTGAGCAATGAGGTGATCTTTTCCTGTTATCAGTAGATCATCAACATATAAATAATTATTAACATCTCACCTTTAAAGTAGAGATTTGGGACTGCATCATTCTTGGAAAATCCTAGTCCCAAGAGGTAGCTGTCAATTCTTTCATGCCAAGCTCTGGGGGCCTGTTAAGTCCATATAGGGATTTCTTCAATTTGCATATTTGTCACGGAGTCTCTCAACGTGATGTCGTCATGGAGTCTCTCAATATGACGCTTCATCTCAGTCTCAGAGATGAACAAGGGCTTTCACCTCATATCTCTCTATCTCAGAGAATTATGCATTACAACAAGTGATGATGTGACTCCCTCTGAAGCTCTAAGTACTTGCATCAGCCTCCTCGTCCAAAATCGTCTGCAATACTTGCTTTAGAGAAATGGTTTCCAACTCACACCTTTGTAGAGATTCATGGTTGTTCTCTTCAACCTCATCCCAAATCACTCTATTATGAATAGGTTTGCGGAGCTACCAATGTTAAATCCAGGTTGACTGACATGAGCAATTCTGATCTCAACTCCTGAAGAGGTACTTCAAGGATTTAGCATCTGGCCTTGCAACATTACAACCCTTACTTGTTCTCAGCAAGACATAGAGCTCCCTCTGAAGGTTAATGCTTCCTTTTCAAAAGATATCTTCAGCCATTCACACAATCTCATGGTTGCAAGCAGTGTCTCCATTTTTCAACCTACAGGATGCATCAAGCTCTTCTTGGAAGCAATCTCTTACACTTCTTTATCCGTCCTAGAAACATTAAGAATAGATTACTAACAGTTCATGAAACTCAACTATCTCAAAAAATACCATTGCTAGAAGCATATATGATTGATTGTCTTAATGTTATAGCATGATTTAATAACTACATAACAATTCATGAACATTATTCAACCATGCAATACTTATCTCATTAAAATTAGAATCCTGTATGCAAAAATGAGGAATTGATATTAACTATCACAATATCTGCTCTCTCCGCCCTTTGCAGTGGCGTCGATCGCTGCTGCTCTCAATGCAAACTCTTGGCTTCGATTGCAACTAAATATCAAAAAATATTTACCGATTTAGGCATCCTTTACCCAGGCCTCACCATACATATGTGTCAATACTTCTACTTTGAGTATTGATGGTGACTTCTCTGTCAAGATGTTCAGCTAATCTTTGACAACAAGGGTCTGAAACAACTTCTCATTCAAACTCACATTTTAAAGGATTAATAATAGTTTATATATAAGAATCAAACTATAAGTGAAATATGTTACAAGTATCAAAAGATCAAAAAATAAAGAAGTAATAAAACTTATCTTTATTGATCTTGATAAATCTTTCTTCCATCTTTTACTCCTCTCGAAAGAGCTAATCTCACCACAACAAGAGTCAATCTGCTCAACTCAGATTTCTCAAACACATTATGTAGCCAGCATATTTAACATAGAACCAGGCCCCTCAAGGCACCATCACAGTCCATGCACATATAGAATGGTATCGATGTGACCATCCAATCACAACGAAATTGCAGTTCTCTTATCATCTCTGAGTCACTCAAAAAAATTCACAACTAGTATGAACATCTCACAATGAATGAAAGGCGACTCCAAAGGATCTCATCCCAGAGATCACTATTCAAGAGAAGACACAATCTTTATTGTCTTGATGTAATCAGCATGCTTTTCAAGTCTGCATTTATCTATCCCGAGATCTGTTTTAATTTTGCACCTAGTTGCTGACTCTGCTTAATACAACCAACCTCCTATAATCCCAACTATTAGAATATCAGGATTAGACGCAACTGTAGAATTAATTAAGATGTCGCCTCAATGCATTCCTTTGTACCAAGCAACTCGAATTCTCCTCAGACCCGATATAATTTCGAACATTGATCACTAGCACAAATTATGCACCAATGATCACACCCGCCAGTGCTCGAGATGATTTGACAGATAAAAATTATATATTCCCCAATTTCGACTTCATTCAAATGACTTCGGCTCACCACTTGAGCAAACTCGGCAATCCCAGAATATATGATCCTGTGTATGCTCGTTAATAGACATGATATATAGGAGTCTCTCGATTGCAGATCAGAGAGACAACTTTGGCGCTATCTCTAATTCCTCTGTCGCCAATTGGGAGATCTCCATTACCTGTGATCACCCGATGATGAGAAGATCCCTTAGAAAATTGCGTCGATCCCTAACTTGGATGAGCCTTTCGAGGAAGCAGCGATGGAAATCCTCAATAAATTACTTCATGCGAATGATAATCTATCCCTGGATGACTCAGAGACTGAAGACTCTGAGTGATGCTTGGAATTCCTCCTGCGCATAGAAACAAGTGACGTAGTTTGGTGAGAAGCAGATTTCAGTATCATGCGACGAGTTGTAAGCACTCAGGAACCAAGCATCTATACAGCGATCTACAGCAGAATCTACACAATGATTTGGTTTGCAATGGGTCATTTTGGAGTTTTGGCCTGAACTCTTAGAGTGGCACGGGTTGTCTAGAGGCTAGTCACAATGCCAATCCTTTGTTCTCTAAGTCTTGTGAGAAACATTGTACCAGCCCCCTTTTCTATTGGAATATGGTTCTAAAGTCTTTTGAATTTAATCGGATCTTTCATACAGTGGCTTTGATACCATGTTAAAGCAAGGATTAAATTCTAGTTCAAGGAATGTCGATCCTCACAAGTAAACATTTGTAGATTTTCATATCTCCCAAATGAGGAAAGAGTGAGTATAAGTATCAATGTGGGAGACACGTCCCATGAGCGGATGTGTCTCCACAAGGTGGAGACACGTCGGCTCAAGGGACGTGTCCCTTTATTTAACATTCTACCACTCACTAAATGACGATTAGTCATTTATCTAACCGATGCTATCAATTTTAACAGAGGTCAACAACTTTAACTATTCATTTTCCCTTTAATTGTATTTAAATTACAATAAAATCACTAAAAAACTCTAATGCCATGCATTTTTCTTTTGTTAGATTTTCTTGTGCAAAAATGCATAAGGAAAGGTTTCATTTTACGACTTGTTTTAGGGATTTTGGGGGCTATAAGCCGACACTCCCAATAGTCTAGGGTATGGGCCTAAGCACTAGATCAATTACTCTCGCTCGTCAAATTATGAGATTGAAAATTGGATCCTTGTCATAGATGATAGTGAAACTACCAAATCCTACAAACCATATGAACCTTTAAATCGTAGTAGTGCATGTGCCACACAACAAACAACTTTATGTCGTGCACATTGTGAACAAAGCCATATGTCACCAAGTAGATGACGACCTTCAATCCTTAGGCTCCTTTAATGTATTATTATTAATTAATATTTAATTATTATGATATTTGATATTTATTATTAAAAGTTTAAAATACAAATTTTAGTTTCAAATTTTGAATCTATATATTTTAAATATGTATTAAATTTAATTATTTTTATTTTTATTATTTTTTAACTTTTAATTATTAAATTTAAAGTTATTTAATAATTGAATGTAAATTTTAAGTCGATGTTTGTTTGACATTTATTATTTATAATTTGAAATTTTACATTTCTAAATCTTAGAAAATTATATTCATATATATATGTGGTGTCTTTGAATACTTGTCTCCTACTTTGTTAAAAAGGGTGTGGTTCCCATTTCTTGTACTAGTAACAATGTTAATCTCCTAGCAACCTTGGTTTTCAATGTGTTTGTTTACATTTTTTTGCAAAGAACCAAAAAAACACAAAATATAAGTATCAAGCAATTACTCTCAAGTTGTTTATTTGCTACTTAAGTTATCGAGTATGACCCTCTAGGGTCATGGTCCCATACCATCCTACGATGAGAGCAGCCTAGGTTCACCTAGGGGCAAAGCTAAGCCACTCTTGGGTGAACCCCAAGCCACTCTTAGGCAAACCCAAGGGCCAACCAAATAAAAAATAAAAAATAAAAATCATTATTTTAAAACATTTTTATAAATAAAAATGTGCCAAATACCTATGTTTGCCATTAAGTGATAAAATTGTGCACATTCTTCCATTTGTTCATTTCTCATTGTTTCAATACATTGTTCATATTGATGAATCTCAAGTTTTGAGTACTTGCTTGTAGATGTTTCTTGGCTTTAAAGTTCTATTGGGTTTGCTTCTCTAAATGCACGTTTTCTCCACCTTCATATGGTTTCATGCATCTTTCCAACATTATGTGTTCCTCTCATCTCCCCACGGATATAGATTTGAATCGATTTCTAGCAGCTCCCTAATGAGCTAGCAAATGATTTGATTACTAGTCAACCTCTTTCAACTTTTGATAAAGCATTGGGTCTAGCACAATTTCTGATACTGGTGACAAAGCACTATTTTCTCCAAATATTTTTAATTACCCTGCCATATAAACAATCATATGTGATTCTCTAATACTCCTGCTACTATAGAGGAGTCTATTACATTGTTTGACAAGTTGCAAAAGGAAGACAATAAGGGGATATCTTGTGTGGATAGTATGATGTTTGATTCCTCTTTTAAAACTTTGGGGTTGGAAGAGGATTATGCCTGTGGTCTTATGAAATTTTCTTGTTCCAAGAAAATTAGTTTCAGAGGAGAAGAATCCTTTTACTATGGTTAGACAAAAATTGTTGGAACAGTTTTTTTAACCACCTTGATTTTGGGTTGGTTGTTTGTAAGGTTCTCTCTGCCAAGAATAGCCTCCATATTTCCATATCATATTATCAACCAATACAGTTCCTTCTCTCTTCATCAACTTCAAGTCCTTCACCACGAAAAATTTAAGCTTAAAACTTTCTAGATATTTGCTGGCCTTTTAAGTTTTCCCAACAAAATTTGGTGCTCTCTAAATATGATGGCAATGTTCAAGCTTTCCTATTAGCTCCCCAATATGATGAGCTACAACTACCTTTTTCTCTCCCCATTGTAAAATTTCCTCATCATCTCTCAATCGGCTAAGCTATATGTTCTGACATTGGTCCAATCGACACGAAATAATTTGTATTCATGTTCTAATATTAATCTACCATTGTCTATTTTCACGTGTTAATCGCAAATAGTTTGTTCACCATTCAAAGATAGATGTAGATATCAAATAGAAAGCAACCTTTATTGGACAAAGGAGTTTTGACTTGAATGAAATTGTAACCAGGATTGTAAATAGGCCATGCATAGAATACGTTATTTTACTAAATAATTATAATCAACCTCTTATTTTTAAAATTAGAAGTTTGAAATAAGAAAAAAATACTAAAATTGTAAAAGATGTTAATGTTAATAAAAACTTTAAACCAACAATTTAATATCAAATGATCAATTTTATATCAACTAATTCCAACTAAAATTTATTGAATATAAAAAAAAATGCCAAAATAAAATATTTTAATTTAAAGAAACAATGTTAAATATATTTAGTTTAAACGTTCTTTCTACTCATGATTCTTGGTAGTATATGTGAATTACTAATATAAATTGCTAGAGAAACTCTTTTCATGTCAACAATACTGAAAAGTGAATACAATTCAAGTTTTGATTTAGACGGATATTTATTAAGATTAATTTAAGATGGATCCAAGTGTGATTCCATGTGTCTTCAATTTCAATAGTTATGAAGTTATATTAATTATAACATTCTCATCATGCTTCAAGATCAAATCCATTAGAATACAAAGCATGTTATAGACCTAATTAAGTAAAATTAATTATTAATAATTACCATTAGAAAACAATACCTATCACTTTAACAAGTGTTTTTTATTAAATATGATTAAGAAAATATACATATCTTAAATAAATTTATTTAAAAATACACAAAAATATTTATTTTATTTACTTAAGAATTATTTTATCTATAAAATGAAATGCATTTATATATTCTTATTAAAAAAATAATTATTTTATTTTATTTTATAATTATTTAAAAATTATTCTATTAATTTACACGGTTTACATTATTTTTATTTACTTATGAATTATTTTAACTACTTAAAAATTATTTTGTTTTATTTTATAACTATTTTATTTTTTTTACATTATTTTTTATTTATTTTAATTTACTTAAGAATTATTTTATTTAAAAATTACTTTTTTAAAATTATTTAGAAATTATGGATGATCAAGGAATTCTATAATGACACCAAGGGATGAAGTGAGTGTGTTAAGAAAAACTTTTACCTTTAATCTTGAATTTGACAACGTTTACTCAAAATATTAATATTTAACAAAGTTATGAGCAAGTTATCACTTCCAGCCACTGTGAAAAAGTGAGTTTCCAGATTTCTGTAAATGCAAATCAGACCTCTAAAAACAAGTTTAAACACCTCCAAACACACACCAAAAGCTCTGATCCCGCATCAAAATACAAAGAAAATATTCATTCTAAACCTCCAAAATGGTGAAAATCAGAAAACTCTGTGAATGCAAAGGTGATCCCTGAAGTAGAATCAATCCTTCCAGCTAGGGTGGATCTCCCACCACAGAAACCAGCAACCAAAGATGAGGGTTTTTGTCCTCAACTCGCAAATATGGAAATCTGGAAGCATTCCAACAGCATCCTGTTATGTTGCCAAAGTAGAGATAATGAAATGAGAGCCCAAAAGGTGATATATAGGAGAGGGGAGGAAATTAGGGTAACACAATTTGAATTCACTTTCCCCTCCAAGAAATCCCACGCCCCCTTCATGAGCTTTTTAATTTTATTTTTTTAATTCCTTATGCCTCTCCCAAGTTTGGCGCCACTTTTGGAGGCTAAATATTTGCTTTTATAAACAACTTTTTTCACCTTATTCCTAGGCGTGAGACAAGGGGTCATTTTTATGAACACATGAGCCTCATTTAAGTTATAAAGTAACTTTATAACAGAACTTAAGTGACGGAAATATAAATATTAATTTGATTACCCTTAGAACTCACCAACGCCCAAACAGGAAATATCACACTGCTAGAGAAAAAGAGGCCGAGACCAGCTACCAAAATACACTTTATAAAAATAGTAGTTGCTAAAAATAGTAAGTGTGCCCAAACACCAAATTGGCACAATCTGAGATGCATTGACACTTACTATAAATAGTAAGTGCTAAAAATGGCACTGCTATAAATAGTAACCCCTGCCAGAAAACGTCAAGAACCACCACAAAACCGAACACAAGCTCTGAGTACCCTAACCAACTCCACTTAGCCTATGGGAACCCTGGAATAGGCTAATGGAACTCCCAAACTAATCAAGTGCAAGAAGGGGACAATACAGTCCTCCCTCCCCAAGATTGCTTGTCCTCAAGCAATCACAACTTTGGATGTTGTAATATCTGCTCACTCTCCCAAGTAACATCCTCCACTAGCAAGTTCTTCCACCTCACAAGATACTCCCTAATCACCCTCTTCCCCAAAGCACACTCCCTGACCTCAATCATAGCCTCGAGAACCAATATCAATTTGCCTTCCTCATCCAAATGAGGCAACTCTATAGAAGGAACCACATTCCGACCAAGTGTCTTTTTAAGGCGAGAAACATGGAAGACATTATGCACCTTGCTACTCTCAAGTAGCTTAAGCTCATAAGCCACCTCTTTGATCCTCCTGGTGAACTAGAATGGCCCGTAAAAGCGGGCCTTAAATTTCTCTAATCCACTCTTCTTGAAAGTGGATTGCCTGTAAGGCTGCAATCACAAACAAACCATGTCTCCTACCACGAAAGCGCGCTCAAAGCGATGTTGATCAGCATACAGCTTTTGTTGATTCTGAGCATGTTGTATATTATCTCTCAGAGATCTCATGATATCGTGACTCTCTCTTGAAGATCTCTAGCTCTAGGCACCCTACAATCTCCAAATAGCAAATCAATAAAGCTAGGAGTTTCATAACCATACAATGCCATGAATGGAAACATCCTGATGGACATATGGAAGGTAGAGTTGTAGCGGAACTCCCCCAAATGCAACCACTTAACCTACGCCTTTTTCTGCCCTGAAACATAGTTGCACAGGTAACCTTCCACCCATTTATTAACCACCTATGTTTTCCCATCAGTTTGGGGATGATAACTGGTGCTAGGTGTCAACTCGATGCCACACAATCTAAATAACTCCTACCAAAACAAGCTCATGAACTTGTTGTCCCATCACTGATGATGGTCTTAGGTGTTCCATGAAGCCTAAACACCTCTTTGAAGAACAAATCTGCCACTTGAACCACTGTATACCCTACTGATCGCAAAAAAGTGAGCAAACTTGGTCAATCTATCCACCACCACATAGATACAATCCTTCCCCCACACCTTGGAAAGCCCTGTAATGAAGTAGATTGATATGCTTTCCTAGTTCTTAGTAGGAATGGGTAAGGGCTGCAATAAACCAACAGGGTGAGTATGTTCGTTTTTGTTTTGTTGGCACACCTAGCACTCACGAACATACTAAAGAATGTCATATTTCATCCCTTTCCATGAGAATCTCTCATGGATCTGCCTATATCCAGGATGACCAACCATAGAAATGTCATGAAAAGCCTTAAAAATCTACACTTTCATCTTAGATTCGGGGACTAACCAAATTCTTTCCTTGTAAAATATAAGGCCATCCCTTACCTGGTACTTATCATCCTGCAATGAACCGTCAAGAATGTTGTTTGCAATTGCATTCTTGGTGTAATCAGCTTGTATCCTCTCCTTCCAATCTGTTGATATGACTAAAATTGAACATAAATGTGGCCTCCTAGACAAGTCATCAGCCACTACACTCCTCTTCCCTTTGACATATTCAATGTCAAAGTCATAGCCCTAGAGTTTGCTTACCCATTTTTGCTGCCTCTCATTGAGATCCCTCCGATTTAGGAAGTATTTAAGATTGTTGTGATCAGTCTTAACCACAAATCTCCCTCCAATAAGGTACTGATTGAATTTAGCTAAAGCATGCATGATCACCAACATCTCCTTGTCATAGATAGAGTATGCTCTCTCACCTCCTCTCAACTTCCTACTCTCAAAATCTATTGGGTGTTTGTTCTAAATAAGGATAACACCTATACCTTCACCTGATGTGTCACATTCAAGCTTGAAAGGCTTGGAGAAGTTTGGAATTGCTCACTGGGCATGTACTCATCAACTGCTTAAAATGATCAAAGGATTGTTGTGTTGTTTATGACCAAACAAATGCTCCCTTTTTGGTCAAATCTATGAGTGGGGTAGCCAATTGAGAGAATCCTTTGACAAACCTCCTATAGAACCCGCAAAGCCCAAAGTATCCCTTCAACTATGTAAGATTCGTAGGTGGAGGCCGATCAAGAATAGCCTTGATCTTTTCAAGATCAATGCTAACTCCCTTAGAGTTGATTATGTGTCCAAGATATAGCAACTTTGACATGCCAAACTCACACTTGGACTCCTTGGCAAACAATGAATCACTCTCCAAGATACTCAAGACCTCATCCAAATGCCTCAAATGCTCCTCCCATGATCTACTATAAATAAATATATCATCAAAAAATATCAACACAAACCTATGCAACTGTTTGCTGAAAATCCTGTTCATGCATGATTGAAATGTAGCAGGAGCATTAGTCAACCCAAAGGGCATCAAAAGGAACTCAAAGTGCCCATAATGGCATTTGAACGTTGTCTTCTCAATATCCTCCCCTCTAACTCTGATCTGATGGTACCCAAATCTCAAGTCTATCTATGGGATGGGGTATATGTTCTTAATGGTCTTCTTGTTTAGTGCCATGTAATCTATGCACATGTGCATAGTCCCATCCTTCTTCACTAACACCATGAAAGAAGCAAACAGACTCTTACTCTGTCTAATGTGTCCCATATCCAGAAGCTCCTTAATTGCCTTCTCAATTTCATCCTTATGCCTCTTCGAATGTCTGTATGGTGTAGTGATGATGGGCTTATCCCCCTCCTCTAACTCAATCACATGCTCAATGCCTCTATTAGGAGGCCTACCTAGAGGTATACTACCAAAGTCCTTGCTTCGCTTCGATAGCAAAGCCTAAACATCTGGAGGATAAGAGCACTTCTCCTCTTTTGTAACTATGGGTACACACTTTGCTGCCCACTCTACCTATTCATACTTGAATAGCCTCTCCATGTGTTTGAAAGAAACTACTTGAGGCCCTCCATTGGATATCCACCTCAAGACCACATTCCTACCCACTGATTTGAACTTCAACTCCATGGTCTGAAAATTAAGTGTGATCTTACCAAGGGAACGTAGCCACTAAATACTCGTTATTGCATCTGTATCCCCAATGCTAACCACATAGAATTCATCCTTGACTTCATAATTACCCAACTGAAGGTTGAGTTGAGGAATCATCCGGATGCACATAATGGTAAACCCATCCGCAACCATTACTCTAAAGCCATCAACCTCCTGCGTCTGGAGACCCCTGCATGCTACAAGTCCCTCATCTATGAAATTATGCGTAGCCCCTGAGTCTACTAAAGCAACCAAACACTGCCCATTAAGAACTCCTCTAATGCACAGGGACTCATTCTTCTGGAAGCTATAAAGTTGGGCAAGCTTCCCCTCTTTTGCCTCTTCTTTTCCGGACTCCTCAGAAGGCTCTCCCTCCTCTTTCTTCTCTGAATCAAATCGCTGATCTGATTTTTTTGATGAAGAATCCTCTGATGAATAGTACTCAACCCTATTTACTTTGCCCTTAGTTGCACATATTTGTCCTAGGTTCCAAGGCTCTTTGCATGAGAAACATAAATTCTTCCTCTTTAAGTCATTTAGGGTGTCACCATCAAGTCTTGTGACTAATTTCTTTTGCTGATTGGTGTCTTTTGTAAATGGTTTTTTGCCTTTCTTGTGCAAAAATGGTTTGGACTAAAATTTGGATTTTGGGGCAGCTCACTCCGTACTCATTGCTTTTTTCATGGCTTCCTGCAAGGTTGGAGGGTCAAAAGCCTTGATCTGCCCCTTAAGTGGCTCCATAAGTCCCTTACTAAATAAAATCACCAATCTCCTCTCTGTAATCCTTGTGACCATCATTGAAAGCCTTTGAAACTCTGCTATGTAAGCCTCCACTGTGCCAACTCTCTAAGATGTAACTCAAGATCCTTCTTGTCAAACCTCTCGATGAACTTAGTGGTAAACTCATCATATGAAGTGATAGGCATGTGACCAAAGTGATAAGGCCATGGTACCACCACTCGTGTGCTACTCCATCAAGATGTAGAGTGGAAAACTTAATTGCCTCCTCCTCCGTCAAGGGTCTAAGGGCTAGGTAATTGTCCAAGTTCTGTACCCATGCCTTGGTTGTACACTTATCACTACCATCATAATGAGCAAGTGTTACCTTGCCTATTGCCTGCTATAAGTCCCTCTAAATTGTTGGTCCTTTGTGATCAACTCTACCACCACCCTTTTACCTCTTCTGGTCCATGAACTCATTGAAGGATAAGTGCTCTTTTAGAGCCTCTAGAAGGGTGCCATATTCAGCATAGGCATTCCTCAACTCATCCACTAAAGGTAGGGAAGTGTCATGCCCATTTTGAGGTGTCTCCTTCGGAATAAATGAGGGCTAGAAAGGTCTAGAAAAAGTGTTTGACCCTGCTGATGTATGTTGTCCTCCATTACCCCTTGCTGATATGTGGAACTGTTGTCTCCATTATGTGTTGGGTTGCCTTGTGTGTTGTTATGAGAGTTGTCTACCACCAAGTTTTGCCCAATCTTCCCCAACAACTGAGACATCATATCCATCATTGTATCGAACTGCTTTTTCATTCTTGCATTGGGACTAACTAAATGAACTCTACCCTTGCCTCTTTCAGCCATGTGCCTTGGAGAATTTTCCCTTTCGCTCAGTTGGTCCTGATGCATCTCAATATCCTATGAAGACTCTCGATGTGCCTTGAGAACACTTGAGATTGTCTCACCTTCCGGAACCTGTGGGGACTGCCAATGTCCTTTTCTCAATTCCCTTTGAATATATCTATATTCTCTCTCACTCATAGAAGATAAGAAGCTGATTGTATATGATTATCACAAGCTGGCAGGAAAGGTTTGCTCCGATACCACTGTAACACCCACCCCTGATTTTTTTTTATTTATTTACTGAGTGTAATGTTGATTGCAGATTTGTTCTTGTTTCAAGTTCTTTCAACACATCATGATATCCATAGAAAATATTGCAAGGAAAGGAAATGAGCATGGATTTTGCATCATCAACATATTGAAATTCATTTCATATCATCTAGCAATGAACTGCAACAGAAATCAGACATAAGAAAAGTGTTTCAGACCTGATAACAGCCTGAACCAAGCCATTACAGTCATATATAATCATCATTACATTGCAAACTTTCACAACATGGAAGCTATGTTCATAATTGCTTTCCCTTCGAACAGCAGCTACTATGAACTCAAGAAGAGCAGATTTCAGACACCTTTAGCAGCAGCCCTGATTATTGCCCAGCTCCAAATTGGCATGGCTCCTTAGGAGGGGCGATTTGCCCTCAAAAATCAATGTTCCACCAATAAATTCAAATGAACACTCCAAATGTAGCGTCTAGGAGAGAGAAGACCAATGGAATAATGCCCAAAATGAGTTTCAAAACACCAATGGAGTTATGAGCAAATTATCACTTCCAACCACTGTGAAAAAGTGAGTTTCCCAATTTCTGAAAATGCATATCAGACCTCTAAAAGCGAGTTTAAACACCTCCAAGCACACACCAAAATGAAGCAATGCATCAATCACACCAAAACCTCTGATCCCACATCAAAATAGAGAGAAAATCTTCATTCTAAACCTCCAAAATGGTGAAAATCAGAAAACTCTGTAAATGCAAAGGTGATCCCTGAAGTAGAATCAATCCTTCCAGCTAGGGTGGATCTCTCACCACAGAAACCAGCAACCAAAGATGAGGGTTTTCGTCCTCAACTTGCAAAAATGGAAATCTAGAAGCATTCTAGCAACATCCTCTTATGTTGCCAAAGTAGAGATAATGAAATGAGAACCCAAGAGGTGATTATATAGAAGAGGGGAGGAAATTAGGGCAACACAATTTGAATTCACTTTTCCCTCCAAGAAATCACACGCCCCCTTCATGAGCTTTGTGATTTTATTTTCTTAATTTCTTATGCTTCCGCCAAGTTTGGCATCCAGTTTTGGAGGCTAAATATTTGCTTTTAAAAACAACTTTATTCACCTTATTCCTAGGCGTGAGACAAGGGATCCTGTTTATGAACACATGACCCTCACTTAAATTATAAAGTAACTTTATAACAGAACTTAAGTGATGAAAAATATAAATATTAATTTGATTACCCTTAGAACTCACCAACGCCCAAATAGGAAATATCACACTGCTGGAGAAAAAGAGGCTGAGACCAATTGCCAAAAATACACTTACCAAAAATAACAACAGCTAAAAATAGTAAGTGTACCCAAACACCAAATTGGTATAATCTGAGATGCACTAAAATTTACTATAAATAGTAAGTGCTAAAATGGCCACTGCTATAAATAGTAACCCCTGCCAGAAAACATCGAAAACCACCACAAAGCCAAACACAGGCTCTAAGTCCCCTAACCAACTGCACTTAGCCTACGGTAACCCTAGAATAGGCTAATGGAACTCCCAAACTAATCAAGTGCAAGAAGGGGGCATTACATATATTGAGTTGGTTTCTATATTCAAAATGAGCTAATAGATTATAGAGCAGAGAAGAGCAGAAGTGTTTGTATCAATTGTTATGATGTATTTTTGTTGTCTTGTTTTGATTCATGATCTACTAGAACAGAGTATTTAACTGCAGCAATAGAGGTTTACATCATATGGGATGTCTTCTTAACCCTGTGCTATCCTTTTAGACATAAACTATGCTCCCCTAATTCATTAATTTTATTAGCAGACATGAATGATGATAGTTCGTCTTAATTTATAATGGTAACATAGCCTTTGGAGTCTATTAAATGAACTCACAAGAGAAGAAAAAAAAATTGGGTCTACGTCATGGTCTAATGGATTCCAAACTGGAAGACAAAAGTATATCTCTAAGAATCAAACCAAATAGCTTTGTTATCCACTAGCAAGTGTACAAATTTGTCACCATGGATGTAAAACGATACCAGGTTACTAAGGCTGATTAGAGGAATTAGAAGGCTAGAGAATAGGTAAACAAGAGAGTATCCAGTAAAATGTTATCCACTGGAAGAGAAAACTTAGGAACCAAAAAATTTCACTAGTGAAGCAAGCCTCATTGGTTACAATGATCTCTACAAGATAAGCAGAGATGTTGCATTGTAGTTTAACAATGTGTAAAGAAAAGGAAAGAACAAGAAACATGTGTACTTGTGCTTAAGTAATATCAAATTTAAAAAATTTAATATCTCAGATGGAATATTTCAAAATATCTAATCAAGTTTAAATTTTAATTTCTATAGGATGATATATTTGCAAGAAATTATACTTTTAACTTTTCTTAATTCATATTTCTAATAATTAATTAAATTTGTACAATCGTGATTTCCATGTGAAATCACTCTAAAGAATTGATGGTTTTCATCCTTCAATTCCCCAACTAGAAGGGTTTTGTCCTCAGGATAATTGAACCGTAGTTCCATTCTCCACAAGGAGTAAAAATTAGATAACAAATTATTTTCTCAATGATATCTCCTTCTCCTTGCTTGGTCTATCTTAAATAGATTGTTTTCTCCAAGAATCATAACCTCTCAAATGCCCCTTGATTGGTAAACTTTAATTATGATTTAATTTTATAAATTTAATTAATACTAACATGATTGTTGCCTACACCCCCTGCATGGTGTATCGTAGTGTATTTGTAATGTCCCCTTTTAGGATTGCCCTAAATCTTGCCATAGAATCACAAATTTAATGTAGTTAGGGTTATGGCTTACCAATTAAATGCTTTAAGAAAGATAAATCGTGTTTTAGGTCCTACAATCATGTTAGATAATATTCGAATATAATTCATAGGATCAAACATATATAGTAAATGTCTTATCTATTGTGTAATGTCCCCTTCCTAGGCAGCACAGATGATTCAGGGGTTAGCCTATCATTCAGATCCTCGTAGGCTGACAGATGTGTGTTACAAGACTCGCCTAAACTCGGCGAGTACTCGCGAGTCCCGAGGCGGGTGAGGCTGGACGAGTCCCAGAGACTCGGATGCCGAGTACTCGCCGGACTCGCCGAGTCCCGTGCCAAAGACTCAGCCGTCACTTTGTGGGCTTGAGTTGGAAAAAAAACATGTTTTAAAGTTTCTTTTTTTTTTCTTTTTGCTTTTATACTTACCTCTATTCCTTCAAAAGGCACTTCATTTCATTTTCAAGCCAAGTAAGAGAAAAAAGAGAGAAGAGAGCCAAAACACATTTGCATTGAAGGAAAATCAGCAAAGAGATTAAGCACCAAATGCTTATTGAATCATATTTGTGCAGATTCGTAGGTGATTTTGCTGCATCTAGAGGAGTCTACAAGGGATTCGAAAGAGATTTGCATTGATTTCAAAGAAGATTGAAGAGATATGTTTGAGTTTTGAAGGTTTTTTTTGTTTTTTCTTAACCAAAACTTCATTTCTCTTCTTTTTTTTTTCTTTGTTTTTTCTATTTTGTTTTAGTGAAACAAAGAACAAGTTAAAAATAAATACAAACCCTAGGTGTGTTTGTTTAAGTTTTTTGTTGAACAAACCCTAGGCATTCTTGCAAAAAAATAAAAAATTTTATAGTTGCAAACTTGCAAACCCTAGGTTTTTTAGTTTAATTAAAAATTATACTTTGAATGCTAATTTTTTTGAAATTTATGTGTTATTGCAGCATTGTTTATATCTATAAATTGTCTCCATCATATTCACCATGTCTCAAAGTAGAAGAGATCCTTGTTGGAAACATGCCATTATTACCCCTGGGCAAAAAAAAGGAGAAGTACAATGTTTCTATTGCAAAACATTTTTTCTTGGGGGTGGCATTAATAGATTGAAATACCACCTTGCATGTATACCGGGCCGAGATGCTAATCCTTGCACAAAAGTCCCTGTTGAGGTAGTGCGTGAAGTCCAAGTGCAATTGGAAACCTTTGAGCAACAAAAAGAGTTAAAAAAGAAGCAAAAAGACGAGATGGCAGTCCTGTGTGGAGTTGGAGATTCGAGTTGTTCCATGCCTCCAATTCCTCAACGGCCTTCACCTTCAGTTGTTGGTAGTGGTAGTGGCAGTGGCAGTGGTAGCGTTAACATTGGGCCTAGAGTTCGTGGATATAGGCTAGATTCATATATTTTGCCACGCACTACTCCGGGTTCCCAACCATCTCTTGAGAACATGGGTTGGAACAAGGATAAACATGATGCAGCCAAAGCTGCAATTGGAGACTTCTAGTTTTATTGCGACATTCCATTTCATGCAGCCAGGTAATTCTTCTTTTGTTTTGTTTTAAAATATATAGTTTGTTGCTTGATAGTTGATTCTTTATCTCTTGAAGTTTATTTTTAGAGCTATGTTGAGTTCAAATTGAAATTATACATTTTTCAATACTAATTACTAACTTAATTTAATTTTTTTGTGTTAGGTCTCCATATTGGCAAAATATGATTGATGCAGTTACTGTTTGTGGGGCGGGGTTCAAAGCCCCTAATGATGAAGAAATAAAAGGCCCCATTTTGTCCCAAAAAGTGGCTGATGTGAAAGCCAAAATAGAGGAGCAGCGAGAAGTTTGGAGGACGAAGGGTTGCACCATCATGACCGATGGTTGGAACGATAGAAGAAATAGGACATTGCTCAACTTTCTTGTTTCTTCCTCAGGTAAATATTTTACTTCCTAAAATGCATTGCTTTAGTGATTAACATTGAACAATCAAGATTTTAAATTTATATTTTTTTGAATCATTTATTTTGTTTATTTTTCAGGTGGTACCGTGTTCATTAAATCTATTGATGCATCCGGCCACAGCAAAAATGCTGAATTCCTTTGTGAGGCTTTGGAGGGTGTCTTGGCTGAGGTAGGAGAGGAGAATGTGGTGCAAATAGTCACGGATAATGCAGAAAATTATGTTGCTGCAGGTAGACTATTGATGGATAGGCACCCATCATTGTTTTGGACACCTTGTGCCGCTCACTGCCTTGACCTCATATTGGAGGATCTTGGCAAGCTTGACTGGATCAAAGCATGTGTGGAGACTGCAAGGAATATTTGTAAGTTCATATATAATCACACATGGGTCCTCAACCTTATGAGGCAATACACGGGGCAAAAGGAGTTGGCTCGCCCTGGGGTAACACGCTTTGCTACCAACTTCATCACTCTACAATCCTTACTGCAGTCAAAGGGAGCTTTGAGGCGGATGTTTGTTAGTGAGGAGTGGTCTTCCTCAACATATTCTAAGACAAATGCAGGGGTGAATGAGTCAAGTTGGATTTTTGATGAGCAAAGCTTTTGGGTGCCTACTAAGGAGATTGTCAAGGTAAATGTAATAAGTAATTAGTTTAGTAACATTATATTTTCATTCTTATTTTTATTTTATTTGCTTATTTTTGTTGACATCTTACTTATGTCAATGTGTCATAATAATTGCAGGTCACAGAGCCTTTAGTGGTTCTATTACGAGTTGTTGATGGGGAGAAGCCCATGGGCTACATATACGAGGGCATGGATAGGGCCAAAGAGGCCATTAGATCCATT
Organism: Sequoiadendron giganteum; assembly: GCA_007115665.2. NCBI lineage: Eukaryota > Viridiplantae > Streptophyta > Pinopsida > Cupressales > Cupressaceae > Sequoiadendron > Sequoiadendron giganteum. The sequence continues at coordinate 662,473,065 of CM021104.1, forward strand.
TATGGGGGAATTGATAGTAAGTATCAGCCCATTTGGGAGATCATTGATAGACGATGGCACCTCCAGCTTCACAAGCCCCTACATGCAGCAGCATATTTTCTCAATCCGGCATTCCAATTCCGCAAAGAATTCAAGGCAGATGAGGAGGTTTTGAGTGGGCTCTACACAGTCATTGAGCGGATGTCTGATTCTCATGTTGGAGCCCAAATTGTCACCGAGATAGAGATTTTCAGACTCGCACAAGGAGATCTCTTTGCAAGAGATATATGCAAAGATACTCGATCGATATTGCAGCCAAGTAAAAATTTATTAAGGGCATAATAGTAGTTTAAAAATTATCACTTTCCAATATTTTATATTCAATGTTCATATTATAATTAAATATTCACATTTTCACAATGAGATTTATTTTTTTTCTTTTTCTCATCTCAGATGCATGGTGGGAGAGATTTGGTGCTAAAGTACCAAATCTTCAGAGGATTGCAATTCGAGTGTTGAGCCAACCATGCAGTGCCTCGGGTTGTGAGCGCAATTGGAGTATGTTTGAGCACATACACTCCAAGAAGCGCAACAGGTTGTCAGTGCAGAGGTTGAATGATCTTGTTTATGTTCATTACAACCTGCGCCTTCGCCATAGACAGATATTGGGCACTGACTTGTCACCCATCACATTGGAGGAGGTTGATCCACAATCAGATTGGATCACTGAGACTGAGGATCCTGTTTTTACTGATGAGGACTTTGATTGGGTCGACCAGGCGGATCGAGAGGCAGAGGCAGTAGCCATGGCAGAGGAGGAGGATAGAGCAGGAGGAGACACCTTGGGTGCTGGTTTGGGTGCCACTGAGTCTGACACTGAGACACAGGCAGAGATGATGGCTGCAACATCATCCAGGACCTATCTTAGACGTCTACGCAGGAGGACTAATGCTTAGTGATGCAGGCTCCTTTGAGCCATAGACTTATAGGCTTATAGCTTTTGTTTTACTTTTGTTATATGTTTCGAACTTTTGATGCCATGGATTTCATATTCCATGAGTATTGTATACACTATACATTTCAAAACATTTATATATCTTACTATTTTGACTCTTACTACTATTATTTGTATTAAGTAATTACTTATTTCCTTCAGCCAAAATTTGCGTTTATACTTATGTGATCAATATATGTTTGTGTATAGGATCATAGTAGTTTCTATTTCATGATGTTATTGTGTATTTAAGGTTTATTTACTAAAGGGTGCATGAAACAAGCTTTAAATCCTTAAAAATCTTTGAATTTCTTGGGTTTTTCTATTTGCCGAGTCTTGGGCGAGTCTGGGCTCCGAGTCCGAGTCCGAGTCAAAAATCGGCTTGCCGAGTTCGAGGCGAGTCCGAGTCTTGTAACTATGGTTTAGAGGGTCTTCTTCTGCAGTTACCCAGTGGTTAGGGACATTACTCCATCACTTGATCCAGGTTTGGACCTTTGCAGATGCTTACAGAGTGTTATTCAGGCACTTACTATTTATAGTAAGTCAGGCAGGCAGGAGTTACTATTTATAGCAGGGCACTTGGTTCAGTTGGTCAGCTCAATTTTGACCCAGTTTTACGAATTGATGAGCAAACAGTGTTTACTTGTGCATTTAATGATTATTAAAAGATTATCAATTTGACTTTATACTATAAAGTCACTTTAATGAAATATTAAAGTAATTAATATATGGCAAATTATAAAGTATTTAATACTTTATAATAAGGGAGATAAACAACAATTAAATGAGTATTTAATTATTCACCAAAAGGGATGCCATATTTAATAATTTGCCTAAGTCTCTAAAGGGGCGAATTATTAAGTTATTAAATGCATTTAAGTTGATTTTTGGAGAAGGGTCGAACTTTGTGAAAGTGTATATATTTCTCTTGAAGGCAAATCGAATTCATTATGTGATGATTATTCTACTTTGTCTTTTCTCTCTAAGAGCATTGGTGTTTGTGAAACAAGGGTTTCAGCAGATCAGATTTTGGAGAACGTTCCCTCTTCAAAATCAAGCATACTGAGACTGTGCAATACCAGTTGAAGATTGTCAGTGAGTGGCTTCATTCAGAGGTCATTATAGTGCATATTGCGAGTTCATATTCAGATTTTTTGAGCGATTATCTTCCAGCAGTGATTTGTCTAGTATCCGGCATGCATTTCAAGGCTGTACGGATTTCATTAATGCTGGTACAGGTCGTACTTTTGCAGCAGCAAGGGCCGTACTTTTCCTGTAGGCAAAAATGCCTTGCCTTTTTGTCTTCTACTTCCACCAGCTGGGGCGCCTAGGGTTTGTGGAGTTATTGCAGCAATTTTGAGGTGGGAGATTGCTTTCTGTCATTCAGCCGTACCATTTCATGCTCTGTCATAGGCGGCTGCAAGCTTATCCAGGTTTTTTCAATAAATAGTTTGTTTTTTAATCTATATGCTTGATTTCAGCAGTTGTAATCGTTCTAGAAGATCAATACATCATCTATCTTCAGATTCTTAGCTATATTCTATCATATTTAAATTGATGGTATTCTATCTATATTTTTCAAGCATTTCTTTTAAAATCGCACCTTTGCAAAAAAACACAAAAACTCAAAAACCGAGAAAACACAACAAAACATTGCATACACTGCCAGGGTTTGGGTTGAGAGACACCTGGTCTCTTACAGTGGTATCAGAGCACAGAAGTCCTGCCATCTTGTGCTTTTTCAGTCAGAAGTTTGTTTTTTAGATGTTTTTTCATGAGTAGGGACATTATTTTCTACAGTAAGGGTAGAGGAACAGGCAGAGTTGAGGATTGGACAGGTCCACCCATTCCAGAAGGTGAGACAGTATCAGGGATTCTTGGTATTCATAGATCTAGTTCTAGTAGTAAGTAGTAGTGAAAACAGTGTGACTACACTCATGGCAGATCGAGAGATTCCTACAGAGACTCCCAGAGATTCAGGGAAAGAAAAGGAAAATGCTAAGATGACTGAGGCAGAATTCAAGAGTAGACATGACAACATGATGGACATGATGTCATAGCTGATAGGGACCATGAGACAGTATACTCCAGCTCACCAGCACTATATTCAGATAGGACAGTCTAGTGGGACAGTAGGTGTAGACCAGCCACAGATGTTTGTACGGCAGCAGTAGTCACCGGTTGTTCATGAGCATAGGCCAGGACAACCCACCTTTATTACTAGGTAGGCACCACCGACTCCGGAGGTAGAACTACAGGGTCACCAGACAAAGTTTCAGCCACAACATGGTACTTCAGTAGCAGATGTGACCAGACTTTTCGGAGAGTACTCGACTTTGGCTCCTGAGATTAGGCAGTCATTGTCATTTCATGAGTTCATGGATGTGCATAAGCCCAGGGGTGGAGGTAGATTTGAGCACAGAGCTCACCAATACCAGCCACCACCACAGGTGAACAGAGATCTTCAGCATGCAGTGAGCAAGATTGTCTTGCCTTATTTTGATGGCTCGGATAAGAATTTAGCGAGGTCTTGGGTACAGAAGTTAGACAATTACCTATCTTTGAGACCTATGCAGGAGGACGAGGCCATTAAATTTGCCACACTACACCTTGATGGCGCATGATTGGTGGCATCACGACATGTACACATTGGGTCATCACCAAGTTACTACTTACTAGGAGTTTACGAATAGGCTCATCGAGCGATTTGATAAGAAGGATCCAGAACTGTACTTTAAAGAGCTAGCATAGCTCAAACAGACAGGTAGTTTGGATGCCTACATTGGTGAGTTCCAGAGGACTGCAGTCATGGAGACAGGTATTTCAGAGAGAAGACTTGTCATTCTATTCACCGAGGGGTTATATGAGCCGATGAGAGGTTGGGTCAAGGCATTTGATCCTCCCACCCTTCAGGAGGCAATGAGAAAGGAACGCAGCATGGAGCTTGCAGCACCTCGCAGCAAGTTCTCTTCGGGTTCCACGCCAAACTCAAGGCCGAATAGATCTTTTGATAGGGATAGACCCTTTGACAGGAAGAGAGATCCACCTGATCCTAGGAGAAGTAATGCGCCACCGTTCGATGGAGAAACACTGAATGATTTATGCAAGAAGTTGTGTTTTGGTGCAAGGCACCTTATGATGAAAAACACGTATGCCCTCTTCGTCCTAAAGCCAAAAGTAACCAGATGGAGTGGTTTTATGAGGGTGAAGAGCAATCTGATCTGTCAAACCAGCACGCTGATTCAGAGCATTCAAATGATGAAAGGTCTGAAAATGATAATGAACATGATGGTGGAAAGAAACTACAGGAGGCACACTTGACTAGTCTTCAGAGAGATGGCTCCTTTGGGCTACGTGGACTCCTAGCTGGTCAAAAAGTTATAACTTTGTTTGACATAGGTGCAACACACAACTTTATAGATGCACGTTTGGTTGAGAAGCATGGTATACAGACGAAGGAGTTTGAGGGTATTCGAGTTAAGGTAGTTGATGGGTACACCCTCAAATGTGACAGGAAAATAACAAATCTTCCGATGCGGCTAAACAACTATGAGTTCAAGACTGAATTCTATGTTGTTAATATGGGGGACACTGATGTGGTACTTGGAATGGCATGGCTTCACGATCTGGGTGAGTTCACACTCAATCTTCGAGATATGGAAATGAAGTTTAAAGTCAATGGGAAGCCACATGTGATTAAATCTATCAGGGATAGCAACTTGAGAGTTGTATCTCACAGACGGATGGAGAGGCTCATTCGTCATGATATGGTAGAGTCGGCTGCTAAATGTATGTTGATGCCCGCACAACAGGAACAGCAAAAGCATGAGTACCATCCCGACATTCAAGAGATAAGGATTAAACACTCCAAAGTGTTTAACGATATTCCACCAAGTAGACCTCCAGACAAAGGAAATGAACACATCATAGAGTTGGAGGAGGGCGCAAAGCCCATTATGATCACACCATACAGACATCTGAAACGCCTCAAGGATGAGATTGAGAAAACAATCAATGAGTTGTTGGTTATGGGGCACATCAGACCTAGCAAATCACCTTTTGCTTCATCGGTTGTATTGGTGAAGAAAAAGGATGGATCACTACGGATGTGTATTGATTACCGTCAGCTCAATAAGAGGACTATTAAAAATAGGTATCCTATTCCCCGCATTGATGAGTTGATTGACGAGTTGCATGGTGCTATCTTCTTCACAAAGATTGATTTGAGATTGGGGTACCATCAGATTCAGGTGAGGGAGTAGGACATTGAGAAAACCGCGTTCAGGTGCCATTGCGGTCATTTTGAGTTCTTGGTTATGCCTTTCGGTTTAACCAACGCCCCTGCCACTTTTCAGGCTACGATGAACAAATTTTTCAGTTCTCAACTGCGGAGATATGTATTGGTCTTCTTCGATGACATTTTGGTGTACAGTAGGTCATGGGAGGAGCATTTAGCTCACTTGGATACAGTACTGAGTATTTTGGCTGAGGAGTCCTTGTATGCCAAGGAGTCCAAGTGTGAGCTAGGCATGGCTGAGTTGTTGTATCTTGGGCACATCATTAGTGCCAAGTGAGTCAGTATGGACCCTGAGAAGATCTGAGTTATAGTTGAGTGGCCAGTTCCAGAGAACCTTACCCAACTCAGAGGATTCATTGGGTTGTGTGCTTTCTACAGACGATTTGTTAGTGGCTTCTCACGTCATGCCGCACCCCTTACTGATTTGACAAAGAAGGGGGCATTTGCTTGGTCATCGCAGGTTCAAGAGTGCTTTGACAGGTTAAGGTGATTATGATTTCATGTCCAGTGTTAGCACTACCAGACTTTACGAAGTCTTTTGACTTATTCTGTGATGCCTCGGGAGAGGGCATCGGTGCCGTGTTGATGCAGGAGAGACACCCTATTGCTTTTGAGAGCAGGAAGCTTAGGGGTCCTGAGAGATTTTATAGCATTTATGACAAGGAAATGTTAGCCATTATGCACGCTTTGGCTAAGATCAGGCAATACCTGGTAGGTAGCAAATTCAGTGTGCGTACAAACCATAATAGCCTAAAACACTTCCTTGGACAGCGAGACTTAAATGAAAGACAACAAAAATGGGTCAGCAAGTTGCAATCGTATGATTTTGATATTACCTTCATTAAGGGAAAGCAGAATGTTGTAGCTGACGCATTGTCTCGCAGACCTCAATTGAATGCTATGGCACAGATCTCCGAGGATTGGAGGTACAAGATTATCGCTACGTATGCTAAGAACCCATGGGCTTCTAGCATAGTTGATGGGACAGAGCAGGATAGTAGATATACCGTTGTGAATGACTTGATCATTTACAAGGGGTGGATTTTTCTGGTTCCTGATTCAGATGTGAGGGATACAGTTCTAAAAGCCTTTCATGATCTTCCTATGACAGGCCATCCCAGTTATTTTAAAACATACAAGCTAGTACGGGAGTGGTTTACTTGGAAAGGCCTGAAGACTAATGTACTTCAATATGTACGTGAGTGTTCTGTTTGCCAGCAGAACAAACAAGAACACATATCCTACTGGTTTGCTTTAGCCACTTCCGATACCCGATAGTAAGTGGGAATGTTTATCGATGGATTTCATCATGGGCGTGCCGAAAGCCCAAGGGAAGGATTGTATTTACGTGGTTGTTGATCGGCTGACAAAATATGCCCATTTCTTTCTGATCACCACTACATTCATAGCATCGCAGACTGCAGAGCTCTTCTTCAAAGAGGTTTTCCGGTTACATGGTTTGCCACGGACTATAGATAGAGACAGTCAGTTCATGAGCAACTTTTGGCAAGAGTTGTTAAGACTCTATGGAACCAAACTGACACCTAGCACCAACTACCATCCACAAACAAATGGGCAGACGGAGATCGTCAATAAGTGGGTGGAAGGATATCTGTGTAATTATATAGCTGGAGAGCAGAAAGCTTGGGTAAGGTGGATATACCTATGTGAGTATTGTTATAACTCTACTCACCACATGACTATACAGATGACACCTTTCATGGCATTATACAGGTATGAGGCGCCCAACCTTTTGGATTTGGTGTTGAGTGATAGCAGAGTGCCTAGCACAGGTGATATGTTGTAGGATCAGCAGGATGTTTTGAGGTCTCTCAGAGACAATATTCAGCGGGCACAGAATTAGCAGAAACAGTATGCTGATCAGAAAAGGGTTGAGCGTTCTTTTGCAGTGGATGACATGGTGTATCTCATGTTATAGCTGTACCGTCAGTCCACTTTGCGGAGGAGTGGTGCAGAGAAATTGAAACCTCGTTACTATGGTCCATTCCGAGTCATCAGACGAGTGGGCGAGGTTGCTTATGAGTTGGATTTACCAGCATTCACAACGTGTTTCACGTTTCTCGCCTAAAGAAGGCATTGGGTCAGCATGTGATACCCTCTCCAGTACTGCCACCCCTTGATGACGAGGGGAAGTTGATACTAGTACGTGAGGCCATCCTCGATGTTAGAGAGAGACATCTTCGGAGGCGGGTGATCAGGGAATATCTGATCAAGTGGAGAGACTTGCCGGTTGAGGATGCTACATGGGAGTCTGAGGAGATTTTACAGCATCCAGAGCTGAGATTGCTTGAGGACAAGCAATTTCAAGGAGGGCGGACTGTAATGTCCCCTTCCTAGGCAGCACAGATGATTCAGGGGTTAGCCTATCATTCAGATCCTCGTAGACTAACATATGTGTTTAGAGGGTCTTCTTCTGCAGTTACCCAGTGGTTAGGGACATTACTCCATCAATTGATCCAGGTTTGGAGCTTTGCAAATGCTTACAGAGTGTTATTCAGGCACTTACTATTTATAGTAAGTCAGGTAGGCAGGAGTTACTATTTATAGCAGGGCACTTGGTTCAGTTGGTCAGCTCAGTTTCGACCCAGTTTGACGAATTGATGAGCAAATAGTGTTTACTTGTGCATTTAATGATTATTAAAAGATTATCAATTTGACTTTATAATATAAAGTCACTTTAATGAAATATTAAAGTAATTAATATATGGAAAATTATAAAGTATTTAATACTTTATAATAAGGGAGATAAATAATAATCAAATGAGTATTTAATTATTCACCAAAAGGGATGCCATATTTAATAATTTGCCTAAGTCTCTAAAGGGGCGAATTATTAAGTTATTAAATGCATTTAAGTTGATTTTTGGAGAAGGGTTGAACTTTGTGAAAGAGTATATATTTCTCTCGAAGGCAAATCGAATTTCATTATGTGATGATTATTCTACGTTGTCTTTTCTCTCTAAGAGCATTGGGGTTTGTGAAACAAGGGTTTCAGTAGATCATCAGATTTTGGAGAACGTTCCCTCTTCAAAATCAAGCATACTGAGACTGTGCAATACCAGTTGAAGATTGTCAATGAGTGGCTTCATTCAGAGGTCATTACAGTGCATATTGTGAGTTCATATTCAAAGTTTTTGAGTGATTATCTTCCAGCAGTGATTTGTCCAGTATCCGGCACGCATTTCAAGGCTATACGGATTTCATTAATGCTGGTACAGGCCGTACTTTTGCAACAACAAGGGCCGTACTTTTCCTATAGGCAAAAACGCCTTGCCTTTTTGTCTTTTGCTTCCACCAGCTGGGGCGCCTAGGGTTTGTGGAGTTATTGCAGCAATTTGAGGTGGGAGATTGCTTTCTGTCATTCAACCATACCATTTCATGCTCTATCATAGGCGGCTGCAAGCTTATCCAAGTTTTTTCAATAAATAGTTTGTTTTTTTATCTATATGCTTGATTTCAACAGTTGTAATCGTTTTGGAAGATCAATACATCATCTATCTTCAAATTCTGAGCTATATTCTGTCATATTTAAATTGCTGGTATTTTATTTATATTTTTCAAGCATTTATTTTAAAATCGCACCTTTGCAAAAAGACACAAAAACTCAAAAACCGAGAAAACACAACAAAACATTGCATACACTACCAGAGTTTGGTTTGAGAGACACCTGGTCTCTTACATATTTGAACCATGTAAATACATAACTATTTCAAATATATTTAAACTACACCATATCCATAATGCATAACGAGAGTTTAATCATAATAGGAATTGGATGGGAAACATGATAAGTCCGCCCGAAGCTATCCAAGCTAAGCCCAAGAGCGGATGTACCATCCCTCTTGGCCCCAAGTGGCAGACCCTCGGCCATCCACATGGGGTGGTCTACTTAGTGGATAAACTTGTACCTGCATTCCCTATTCATGTTGCCTTATCCATCCTTCTTATGATTGAGACTCCTTGAATCCTTCCCAGCAACCCATCCATGTAGAGGTTGGGGAAAAGCTACAATAGGAGGCCCGTAGATTCCTCTTTCTAAGCCCAAGGGTGGTCACTCACCCCCTTCGCCCCAAGTGGCAAACCCCCGGCCATCCACATGGGGTGGTCTACTTAGAAAGTAATCTAGTATCTGCTCACCCTACCCATACTTCCCCCACTCCTCATGGTTGCTTGATGAGAATTACAACACTAAATATATACAGATTTATAGAGATTATACATTAATAGACATATCATCATTCACAATAATCATATCACTGCATACCAAAATACTTAAATATATGACTACTATATTCTAGATGCAAGTATATTAACAATGGTTGATTTCTACCCTTGTCTGCTGAGTGCAGATATTTATTTCTGATCTCCTCCTATTTCTCTTGTTGTCTGATTTCCTTCTCAATATTTAGAAGATATTGCTTAAAGAGAAACAAATAGATTAATTCAAATGAATAATTACTAATAAAGATTAATAATTGCTACAAGCATCATTATTGCATGATGATATATATATGTTTCATATAAATAGATATATATCATTATTCCCAATTAGTTTCAATAATTACCTTTGCATGAATATATGAATATATATCACAGTAACGAGACTCGCCTGGACTCGGCGAATCGAGTCACCCCAGTCAAGTCTGGGGGACTTGGACTCGGCCAAGTCCGGGCGAGTCCCGTCAAGCAGACTCGTGCAGGCAAGTTTGAAAAGTGCAAAAATAACATAAAATTTAAAGTTAAAACTTTTTTTTACTTATTGTGAATGCAAAATGATGTATGACATGAAGGTTTGTATGGTTTTGGAGGTCTTAACTTGGGCTTGGTGGCGGGGGCTTTGCCCCTCGACCCCGCCCTGTATCGCAATGGGGAGCACACCCAGGGCGCTGCCCCAAGACCCCACAAGGGGCATTGCCCCTAGACCCCCGTAAGGGGCACTGCCCCTCAACCCCACTGCATCATTGAGGACCTATCTTAGACGCATTTGTAGGAAGGATGCATGCTCCTTTGAGCCATAGACTTCCAGTTATTGTTTTGAATCTTTTGATATTTCATATTTGTTTGGAACATTTGATGTAATGGATTTCATATTCTATGAGTTTTGTATAAATTTGAGTCTTTGACTATATATCTAAGTGTGCTATTTCCTTCAGCAGCTCAACTACAATTTGCGTTTATACTTATGTGATCGATGTATACTTGTGTATGTGATCAAATTAGCTTCTATTTGATGATGTTATTGTCTCTTTAAGGTTTATTTAATAAAGGGTGAATGAAACAAGTTTTAAATCCTTAAAAAACTCTAAATTTCTTGGGTTTTCATTTTTCTGAGTCTGCACCGAGTCTCAAGTCTCGTAACTATGATATATATAAAAACTTACTTCCCAAATATATTTCTGCTATTACTATTTTAATCCACTAGATCACTTATAATTTCCAATCATTATTCCTTTGTTTCCCATCTGCTGATTTCCAGATTTCTGATTCATCCATGATGCCTTTACTAAATGATGCGCTCCTCCTTATATACCCCTCAAGGTGGGGTGAAGAGTCACACCTTTTATTTTCCTTGCATCCTTAACAAAGGATGCACCCCTTCCTTGATCGCTGCTTTTAAACTTCTTTAATTATAATTCATCGCTGCCTTAAACTAAAGTTTGTTGCCCTAAATAAAGTTCGCTGCCTTTAGGGGTTCTTTTATGGAATTGCTACATGCAATATTTGTCCTAAAGGCTCTTTAATTTCTGTTGTAGGCTTGTGATCACCTTAGTCAGTATTTAATCTTTTGTGCAGGCTGTGATCAGCAGCATCAGCTTTATGTATATGCAAGTTTTGGCCACCAACCATGAGGTTGGCCCCTGTTTGAAAGAGAAGTCAATTTCATATCAAGAATGGTGTTAGGGATCTGCCAGCATTAAGATGCAATTGTAAAGAATATATTTCTCAGTGGGACATGAATAAAATAGGACATCACAGTTTTGCCTTCCATCCAATTTTAGAGTTTATCGTGGTTGTAATACCTCTTGGTTTGTTTGCATTTGCACTCATGATATCTTACTAGTCACAACCTGAACATTATATTTACTGAAATTTAACGAGTCTCACATCCAGTTTCTATGAGGATATCATATTTGAGCTCCCACTTTTGTGCAGGGATATCAAATGCATGTATTGAGGCACTCAAAGATGCAACTGCAATCCTTTCAGAGTTGTTTTATTATTTTTGAAGAAGCTCAGACATAGTCACGCATGAGACAGATAGAAGATTCTGCATCTTCAATAGTTGTGATCCTCCAAAGACCTTTTGGTTCACATACCATTCCTCAGATGATGACTGGTTTTGCAACATCATCTAAGGGGACGTTAACAGTTTTCACATGCCTTGATCGGGTGGAGTTAACGATGCCTCTGCCTGTCATCCCACAAAGGAATCAGTTTTCTTGGCCAGAATCATTCATTACCTGTCCTCGGCATTCAGCTGCGCAAAACTACCCATGATTGAAAGCACGCAACCATCTGGTTTGATCCTTGTGTACATTTATTTGATTGATATTCCACTACAAAGTTTCTCTTAAACGGTGGAACGTAATATTTATGCTGAGTGCTCTACACATGTTTTGGTTTAATTCTTCAATGCTATAAATCTATCAGCAAATCATTTATGACATATCAGTATCTAAGTTTCAAAGTTTCCTGCACTTGGGTCGGTGGTAGGAAGTTTTGCCAAAAGAAGCGGAATCGCACTGTTGCTCCTTTGCTATCAATTTCCAATGCATCTGTAAATAATCTGTCAAAAGTTTAAATCTTCAAATCTCCTAACAGATGTTTCCGTCTCTTGTACTTGCAATGCTTACTTCCAAGAGGGGACATTACAGCTTGATTGCTCAAAAGTCTCTTTCCAGGTACTTAAGATCATCTGTTAACCACACTTGTTTACTAATACTATTAACTCAATCACTCACCTTAAAAAGAGATTTCAGAACCATTGTAAATAACTGCTGGCATATAAAGCCCAAGACAGGTAGATACACACAGTGCCACAAATGCAAAGGCTATGAAACAATTTCTGAGAGAGTTGAATGTTTTTGGCCTTCCCAGGATGGTTTGATAATATAGTTAGTGGGGTTGAATATAATATTTTGAAACCTTCTGCAATTAATCATATGCCAATAAAATTGGTCATCAAATCAGAATCACCATCATTAATTTCTCTTTCAAGTTTAGGAGGATGTAGCTAAAACATGAGGCCCTACCTGATCTGACCATAGAATTGTGGGAAAATTGCCCGAGAGTGACTGTTTCAAAAACGTACAAGTTTGCCAAGAAGCTCAATTACTAAAGAAGTTCATTATCTGTGGTTGTTGACTAATGAAGCTCTGAAGCAGGCCTTTAAAATGGAGGATCCCAAATATTTGAATATGGTCAAGAAGGTGACTACTGAAGCTGGCCTTCACAGTCTTACTAATGCAATAAACTTACAGAAGGCATTCAAAGCAAATCTCAAGAAAGAAACTAGCATAGCATAGAGAGATTCAAGAATTGAATTCTCACCCACCCCTACTTTGAACCATGGGAGAATCACTTGAAGAAGATCAAGGAAAAAGCAAGGGCTTGAAAGAAAATGGTGGTAGAATTGCATGGGCATGAGAATAAACTATGCCTTAAGCAGGACAGATTCATTTTTCACATTATCAGTGATGCCCCACAGGATTCTCTTACCCAATATCCCCTCGAGGCAAATGGATGCAGCAAAATCAATTACCTTAGACAACACTCGTCCATACGTAGAGAAATGATGCAAAGGGAGATTGACAAAGCAAAGTATCCTTGCAGAAGGATGTCCCAGAAATTGCTGGAGATCATGAAGCACATTAGTAACAAGAATTAGCCCAAGGCACAGAATGAGTGAGGAAGGAAGCAGAAGAGGTACTTTAAAGGAAAGGAAGTCATAGACATGAGAGCACACAGAATGGAGGTGGAGACACTAAAGAGGAAACATGTTATGAGAGGGACTGCAGAAGCACATGAGGCTGCATCCAACAGCAGCCATGGAAGCTAAGAAGAATAAGGAGGACATGGCACTGGTGATCCTGACAATTCAATTTCTTTCCATGAGACAACTAATTCTTTCAGTAGCTTAGCTATTTGAAAACAGCCCAATCTTTGATGATAGCTAACCATAACAGGGAAGTAGTTATGTTTTGTTAATTTGTTTAGATGTTAAGATTGTGGATGGTGATTTGGGGCCTTTAAGTTGATTCTGTTACTTCCATCTTTGTTGATTATGTTACAAACATCCTTAATGGGTTATCTTAAAACAAAAGCCCGTGATGACAAAGGAATTTGTCATTCAGATGATTTGTACATCTGGTCTCATAGATTATGAAAAATATGAATAAATGTTAAAATCAATTTAAAGCAATATAGATGTTTATAGAGCACAATAAATGCAGTAATTTGGGTTTTATTACCAAACCTTAGTGTGAAAAGACAATAGTAAAACACATACCAATCCATTAATTCAGATGATTTGTATATCTGGTCTCAGAGATCATTAACTATGAATGTATGTAAAAATTGATTAAAACCAATACAGATGTTTGTAAATCACAAGAAATGCCGTAATTAAGGTTTTATTACCAAATTTTAGTGTGAAAAGATAAAAATAAAACCCATACCGATCGTTTCCTGGTTAATGGTCCGGGAGAACATTGCTTGCATTCACAGGGTACCCAGAACAAATCACTTCCAGTGTCAAGTGCTACCGTTAAGCTCACACTTGGTGTGCCTACTTGGACCACGGAGTAGTACAAACTGTTACACATCACAAAACCACAAGTTGGAATCTTAGATGTTTAAATTACAGTAATAGAGAACTTCAATTATCACGTTGACCATATCATATCCTATATTTTACATGCTTTGGCAACTAATCTATGGCTTACAGGAAAAAGAACAATCAATGTCTCATCTACATCCGACTACTGTGAAATCAAATAACAAGTTCTATTGGGGTATATAATCCACAAACTTCAAACTAATATGAAATCAAACGGTATTTCACTTCATTATATTCCATAAACATCTGACTACCGCAAAATCAAGCATAAAATCCTATATGAAACATATTCCACAAGCATCAAACATCAGATTAGTTTGTCGAAGGGATCACATGATAAGATGGGGTCCCATGGAGAAAGCTCCAACATTTATTTAATTTGTATGGGTGACCCCAAGAAAAGTTTCAAATGTGAAACAAGATTAAATAGAATCTTCTCCATAAAATTCAGAGCAGCCACAAATTTACGAGGAAGCTTTCAGCAGTGCTCAAGAGGGAGGCTAGAAATTATAAATTTGTAGCACTGACAGAATTTTTTGGAAACTTTGTTGCCAAATGGCAACTAGTAAATGGTGAACCCTTTTCACTAGTATTATTAATATTTTTTAAAAGCTAAGAACTGAATCATAAAGAATAAAAGCTTGTAATTCATGGGACATTTTGCTGCGCAGCATCTTCCGAGAAATTTCAGGGCCCTCATCCATGAGACCACTGTTCAATCAAGGACACTCATAATAGAATGACCCGGGTTCAAATTCCTGCGCCGAAATAAATTGACCATAACTCCAGCGAACATGTGGTGATGTTAGTATATCCATTGAATATGTGGTGAAGTTGTTATGTATAAATTGATAGGGTTTAAAATTATTAAGAATTTGGTCCAAAGCACACCCATGCTGTGTTAAAGGGGGCCCATAGCCTCCCCAGAAGACTTCCAAACAAAAACACATCAAACTACTGGGAAATTAGACAGAAACTTCCCTTTTTAGTATATCAGACAAACATCAAACTACAGCAAATACAAACGGGAAAATAAAATAAAAATCCACTACTCTATAATTAGAACAAATATTCTATTTTGGTATATATTAAACTCCTGTAAAATTAAATAGTAATTCTCATTTGGGTAGATTCTCAAACTTGAAACCACTGTGAAGTTCAATACAAAAATTCTATCATATTCCACAAACATCAAACTACTATGCACATTGACAGAAATCGCCATTAGGGTATACTCCACACACATCAAACTGCTGTCCATAGAATAATCTCATTTGTGATTATTTCAAAAACAAGAAATCAAAGTCAAAATGAATAGAAAAATCCATTTCACTTCAAAACATCAGAGTACAGTCAAATTCAACCAATTTTCATTTGAGTTTATCTCAAACGTCAATCATCTGTGAAATAAAACAAAGAAATTCAATTATATCTGCAAATGTCAAACGACTGTAAAATAAGAGAAATCTCCATATGGGAACAATCTTCAAACAGAATACCGTGAATTAGACAGAAATTCCATTTTGGTCAAATTTCGTAAGTGGCCTTAAAAGAGACGGAAATCCAATTTGGCTGAAGTTTTAAACGAGGCTGTCAAACAAACAATAGAGCATAGGAAAAGAAAAATTACAATCCCAAATTATCATATCGTTTTGTCTTGTTTCCATCCACAAAGGTAAGTGATTGATAATTTATCAGATTCCGACCATGGCGAACATTGTCATGATGATAAAGTGTATGGTAATATTCTTTGCTTCCCTCCGCGGGCCAATCCTCTCTGTCTATTCCATGTTTGAGATTCATCCATGTTTTCATTTGTTCAGAGAATTTATGATGCATCTGCAGACTGAAGGATTGCCCATTTGAATGCTGAAAAAACCCAAAAAATGCGAATAAAACAATAACCCAATTCAAAATCAGAGCAGAACTATCCATGATCATATGAGCAACAAACTTAACTTTCCCCCACTTCTACCAATCTAAACAACGGCAACTAAATAATCTTCTTCCCCTCCTCCCCATTGTAAGTGTCATATGAGGCCGCTCACCACTCAATTCCGTAGAGTTGTAACCCTTACAAACGAAACTACCATTACTGACAAGCCCTGATCGCTCAAGGATCAATGGAATGTACCCACCTTTACCATGTGGAGCTCACATGTGAATTGTGTTTTAGTGGGCCATTTATACTAACTTCTTCGTCTATGGAGCTTCTCTAAATGTGGCACCTAAGCGTTCAAACACGACTTCCCGTTGTCCTCCACGCAAAACTCTCGGAGTTGTGTTCAAAATTTTATTAATTCATTCAATAAAGGGTTCAATGGCTCGAACGCAGTGGAACCAAGAACCTCGTAGGGAAAGAGTTTCGAAGGGGTGCTGCTGCGGGACCCAGTGTCTAGGATGCAAGAAACAAGAGTGGGGGCTATAAAAAAAGTAGATTCTTTGAGAGTACAGCTTTATTTCAAAGTGGGTTCAGGTGGGTCCATTACATTGGGAGATGTTTTAGTTATCGTCCGCCATCTAATTGTCGCTCACTCCAGGTTTATTTAATCTCTCAGTAAAATTAATTTTGATTCACTAATTTTTCTAATTTAATCAAATAAAAAGTTGTAAAAGCAATACATGTTCAATACAATGTGTAATTCGTGAGTGTAGGTGGTCAAATATATATACATTTGTATTTACAATACAAGTTTAGTTGCACACAAAAAAGTTCATTTACAATTTATAAAAAACTTTTATTGTTACAAATACTTCCACTTGCAAAATTTCAATGGTGCGATCACCGAAATAACACAAATTTCAATATCAAATATCTATAAATATTGTTACATTTTACAATTTACGAACACTACTGTGTTGTATTGGACAACCAAATGATAGAAATTTAAATAGAGGTAAAACAAATATAGACTTGGGTTTTTAGATATATGCCCAAAAAAGTAAGCAAAGGTTTAATGATAATAATTCCTTATTCACAAAAACAAACATGGGTTTTCAGATACATGCCAAAAAAACCAAGCAAGGGTTTCATGAGAATAATTCCTTAATCACACCAAAGAAGATAGTGGCATTTAGATGTATGTACATGAATATATATATATAGAGAGAGAGAGAGAGAGAATTATATGTGTGTATGTATATGCATGTATATATGTGCTCTTCCTTCTATTTAATTTCTTTGTTGCTACCATTTTGGGCCAACGGGACACCTCCATGTTCTCAAGCCTCTTTAAATAACTTAGTAAACGAATCATAGCCGAAGTCTCCACAGGTAAGGCATCAGCCTCAGCTAGGACAATCTCATAAGGAATAGACGATTTTATTTTGAGGCTACTTGTGATTAAATGTTTTTGCAGTCTTTCAATTTGCCTCCACTTCATTGTTGAAGTATAGTCACCCCAGACTTCACACCCATAGAGAACCACCGGCACCACTAACAATCCAAAGAGAGTTTTCTTAGTTTTCCAGTCTCATAATTCAACACTCCTACATCTGTTTTGCAAAGAGTATAAAGCTTTCCATCCACCTTGTATCCTTTTTCCTCTACATGTCTCCCAACTAAGCCTATAGTGAAAATCAAGGCCAAGGTACTTATAGTCACTAACCACTTGCAAGGGACTACCTTCGAAGACAAATTCTATAGCTTCCTTTTTTCTTTTCAAGGTAAATATCATAACCTTAGTTTTGTTGGTGTTCACCTGCATCCCCACCTCTTGACAAAATAACTCAAGAGCCTTCAAGTGATCCTTCAAAACATGCGTTGTTTTTTCCATTACAATAAGATCATCAGCATAAAGCAGCAATTTTATTACATAATTGGTCAGCTCAATTCCTCCCCCACCAAAATTGTCTAACCATTCCTCTAATTTGTCAATATACAACCCAAATAATGTAGGTGAGAGAGGGCAGCCCTGTTTGACACCAATATCACTTCCAAAACATTCTGACTTTCCCTGTTTAGTTCTAATTTTAGCTTGAACCTGCTCGTATAACCTATGAACAACAACCCTGTGCTTTTTAGGAATTCCCAACTCTTCCATTCTAGACCATAACTTGTTTCTAGGGACTGTGTCAAACGCTTTTTTGAAGTTTACGAAGCAACAAAAGACCTCACCACCCTATTTATCCCAAAATTTCTCAATCAAGTACCTGAGTGTAATGCAGTGATCAATGGTAGAGTACTTTGGTCTAAAGCCCGCTCGACCTTTTGCTCTCTTTCCCTCTTTTTCTACCCAGCTACTAATTCGACGCTCAACCATGCTCCCAAAGAGTTTCTCAAAGAGCAGGTTAATCATTATATGTAGTAATTTGAGGGGTTGTTGATATCTCCACTTTTGTGCAGGGGGATGACGACGCTGGTTGTCCAATTTGTTGGAAATCCATATTGAATAACCCTATTGAAATCTCCTCAAACTCCAAGACTATCAAAATCTCAATATCAAATATTTGCAAATTTCCAAGGTGTGATCACTAGAGTAACACAAATTTCTATTTGTTTAAAGTACCCAATTTACCTGCGATCCAACGAATACAGGCGGCTAGGCGAGAGGAATTTAGGCGAGAAAGACAGGAATACAGATACGTGAGGGGGGTACAAATACAAACGAAAGGAATACAAGTAAAAAGGCTAGAAAGAGACAGGCGACCAGGCGACCAGGCGACCAGGTCAAAGTTGGAAAGAGACAGGCGAGAATCTTGGGCGTGCATGAAGTTGCTCGGGGATTACCAAACACATAGAGTAAAGAAGGGTAAAAAAGCAAGAGGTGGGGCCGACAGTGTGGAGAGGAAACATTTTCTGGCAGTCAGAGGTGATCCCCCAGCATTCTTCTCGGGTTCCTTTTGTCTCTATCTGAAAACACTTTTAAATTATGGAAAGTTAAAATCAAGGCTAGGATTTATTTGCATTTGTATTTGCATCTGCCAAACACATCAAGCGGTGTTCCATGTAAAACTGGGTTCAAGCTATGGTGGGCAACCCTAGCGAACTGGTTGTAGGGTTAGCAATAGGGCATTCAAACCACAAGGAAAATGTGGTTAATATTCCATTGCTTGAGATTGGTGGGGACAAAGGTATAAAGAACATGAAAGATTCTGAAATGGCACCACATGATGGCACGTTAGTGTCCTATGTCTCACCTTGCACCTCAAAAAACTCACGTTATCATAACAGTTGTTGATTCAGAGGCATCCTAGTAGTGTCATGAGAAAATTAACATGCAAGTCAAAGAAACAAACCCAAGGGGTAAGTTAACATTTGTAAATGCCAAACAATATTAAAGGAACTTGCAATGAAGGCAAGCTAAAATAACAAGAAGGCTAAAGTGGTTGGGCTGCAATAAGTTTGTTGCAATTCTTCCAAAGCTTATGAGCTTTAACCGTGCAACAATTAACTCAGAATTAGTGCAAGGGCAAGTTAGAACACCTTTACCAATGCAAGAAAACCATGAAAATCAGTTTGTAAAGGGTTACATAAAGAACCATCATTTCAAGTTTGGGGAAGAGGTGAAGCAACAGAAAGAGGAGGCAATCTTAGAGACAGAGGTAGAAGGCAAAAATGATTTATACAACCCTAGTTCAACTCCGTTAATCTAGTCCTCGGATCTATATGTTAGTGAGCTAATGGGGCTAAAAAAGAGGTTGGAAGAGTTAGAGTTGTCTAAGTGGTTAAAAGGTGATAAATGGCAAGAGGCCATGGCCGCCACCGAGAAGATTTCACAAGAAAACAAACTACTCAACATGGAAATAGGCAAGTTGCAAGTCATTATAAAAATAGGACAACAAGAAATCTCAGCCTTAAAGTAGGAGTTAAAGCATATCAGCAATGGCAGCATTCCTAAAGTGGCAGAGGTGGATGGCAGTTCTCACTTACAAGAATTTCATGCAACAATGGCAAACATGGAAGCTAGAGAAGCTAAGTTAGAGGAAAAATTAGACGAGGTAAAATCATGGGCCCAAGTGGCACAAGGGCCAACAACGAATCAAAAAGAACTCATAGAGAAATAGGTTAAACAACATATATGGGAGGAGAGAAACTGTCATGATAAGGCAACAAACTTAATAATAAAGGGGTTGAAAGATCATGGGGAAGGAGAACATACTGATAAGTTAATAAAAGACTTTCTAGCAGACAAGTTGGAGTGGACAGGGCATATCCACAAAGCTAGCAGAATTGGTAGAGTGTTGCAGGATGGCAGAAATAGGAATATAAGGGTAACATTGAAGAATGTGGAAGACAGGTACAAAATCCTAAGGAATAAAAGGTTTCTTAAAGGTACACAATTCTACATAGATGATGATCTGACTTCAGCACAACTAGAAGAAAGAAGAAAAGAGTGGGATAAAGTTGTAGCAGCAAGAAGTGCAGGTAATGAAGCATGGTTGTATAGAGGAAAAGCCCAAATCAGTAATAAAATGGCACATGGCAAATAGGAAGGCGGGCCCCCCCAGGAACACCTCTCAATAGTAAGCTGGAATTGTAGAGGCTACCCTTGGAGGAGAGGTCCTGGTTTAGGGCCCATAGCAGAGGGGAAGGACATAATTGTCCTCATTGAAACACATGAGCATGATGGTTGTAAGATCCCAATTTTTGAAGGTTACTTAAAGGTTTCAGTTTGGAACGAATTAACAGAAAGTGGTAAAGGACATGGGGGAGTGGCGGTTTTGATAAAAGAATCATGGGAAAGAACCATACAAGTGGAAAAAGAAGACCCAAATAACCAATATGTATGGCTGAAAATAAAGATCAAAGAGTTCACAATTTATCTTGCAGCCTGCTACTTTGCTCCAAATGGCTCAAAATTTTATAAGAAAAGGAAACTAGATAAGGAGGATCCTTACACAACTCTAAAAAAATGGCATTTCAGCATATAATAATATAGGAGAAATTATCCTAATTTGAGACTTTAACGCAAGGACTGCAAATAATCAGGCTCTTTATCTTAGAAAGGGAGAGGGAATAAGAGACAGCCCCCTATGGTTAGAAGAAGAAGAGAACCAAAAGTGGGAAAGAAATTCTCAAGACATAAAAGGAGGCATCACTCAGTACAGAGAAAAATTGTTAGGGATATGCAACATGTATGGTTTGGTTATATGCAATGGGATAAATGGTTGGCCGAGTTCAGGGAACATTACCTGTCACACTTACAATGGGCAAAGCGTGGTGGACTATCTTATTTGTTCAAAGAACCTTATGGCAAGGTTGGTTGAGGTGGAGGTGAGGGAGTGTCCCATAGAAATGAAATCAGATCACAACCCCATTTATGGAAAAATCAGCATGCAACAAGACACTAATTATCAGGCTAGGCTGCAACCAAATCAAAAGGAGCCTTTTCATGGAACAATCCTCTTGACATAGGAAAATCAGGAATTTTTTTGAACAAATCTTGAAAAACAGATACAAGAGGTGGGCGGTACTGAGATGACCAATATAAACAAAAAAACAATATGTAGCAATAATCTAACTTCAATAATCCTCAAAGCTCTTAGTTGGTGCAAAAGATCTAAACCTAAGAAAGGCAACAAAAATAGTTTTCCAGCGAATCCGTGGTATGACAAAGAATGCAAGGCAGTGAAAAGAATAGCTAAATTTGAGAGAAATAAAAAGGAGTATGAAAAACTTGTGAGACTGAAAAAAGAGGCTTACATGCAAACAAGACGAAAAGAGTTGATTTTCATGGGTAGGCACAATCTAAGAGGGTTCTGAAAAGAATTACAACAAAAAAACATTGTTAAAGAAAATAATATCATAGACTCACAATGGTTGGAATATGCAAAACTGTTATATAAGAGGGTGCAACATAAATATGTTCCTCCTATGATTAATTCAAGAGCTAAACTCTTCTCCACAAGAGACATCAAGGAAGGAGTTAAAATGCTTGCGGGGGGCAAAGCTCGTGACATAAAGGGCTTACAATTGGAATATTTAAAGTGGGGTGTGGATGCCCTCACACCACACATCAAAGAAATATTCAATAGGGTTATTCAATATGGATTTCCAACAAATTGGACAACCAGTGTCATCATCCCCCTGCACAAAAGTGGAGATATCAACAACCCCTCAAATTACCGCACTATATTGATTAACGCTCTTCGAGAAACTCTTTGGGAGCATGGTTGAGCGTCGGATTAGTAGCTAGGCAAAAAAAGAGGGAAAGAGAGCAAAAGGTCAAGCGGGTTTTAGATCAAAGTACTCTACCATTGATCACTGCATTACACTCATGTACTTGATTGAGAAAGTTTGGGATAAACAGGGTGGTGAGGTCTTTTGTTGCTTCGTAGACTTCAAAAAAGTGTTTGAAACAGTCCTTAGAAACAAGTTATGGTCTAGAATGGAAGAGTTGGGAATTCCTAAAAAGCACAAGGTTGTTGTTCATAGGTTATAAGAGCAAGTTCAAGCTAAAATCAGAACTAAACAAGGAATGTCAGAATGTTTTGGAAGTGATATTGGCATCAAACAAGGCTGCCCTCTCTCACCTACATTATTTGGGTTGTATATTGAAAAATTAGAGGAATGGTTAGACAATTCTAGTGGGGGAGGAGTTGAGCTGACCAATTATGTAATAAAATTGTTGCTTTATGTTGATGATCTTATTCTAATGGAAAAAACAATGCATGATTTGAAGGATCACTTGAAAGCTCTTGAGTTATTTTGTCAGGAGGTGGGGATGCAGGTGAACACCAACAAAACTAAGGTTATGATATTTACCTTGAAAAGAAAGAAAGAAGCTATAGAATTTGTCTTCGAAGGTAGTCCCTTGCAAGTGGTTGGTGACTATAAGTACCTTGGCCTTGATTTTCACTATAGGCTTAGTTGGGAGACATGTAGAGAAAAAAGGATACAAGGTGGATGGAAAGCTTTATACTCTTTGCAAAACAGATGTACGAGTGTTGAATTATGGGACTAGAAAACTAAGAAAACTCTCTTTGGATTGTTATTGGTGTCAGTGGCTCTCTATGGGTGTGAAGTTTGGGGTGGCAATACTTCAACAATGAAGTGGAGGCAAATTGAAAGACTGCAAAAACATTTAATCACAAGTGGCCTCAAAATAGAATCATTTGTTCCCTATGAGATTGTCCTAGCTGAGGCTGGTGCCTTACCTGTGGAGACTTCGGCTATGATTCGTTTACTAAGTTATTTAAAGAGGCTTGAGAACATGGAGGTGTCCCATTGGCCCAAAATGGTAACAACAGAGAAATTAAATAGAAGGAAGAGCGCGTGGATGAAGCAAAATATCAAGTGGTTGAGTAAGTGGGGTATCGACATAGATAATCTCCCAAATAACATTAAGGCAATCAAAATGTATGTGCAACAAAAAGTTAAAGAACACATGTGGGCTAGGGAGTTATCAAGGAAAAGGGAGTATTACATCAAGCACTTTAATCCTTTATATGATCATACTCAAAAGCATATATAGGTGCAGAATAAAATGGAAAGCGAAAAATGTTAATAACTCAGCTAAGAACTAGTTCGCACTAGTTGAGATGTGAAACCAGGAGATGGACGACACCTAAAGAAGATTGGGCTGATAGGGTATGCAAGTTTTGTTCGTTAGGGCTTGTAGAGACAAAGTGGCATTTCATCATGGAATGTCCAGCCTACATGGATATTCGGGTCAATTATATCGAGATTTTAAATATGGACATTTTATACAACTTATTTGAGGAAGAGAGAATGTTGAAAAGTGTTGATTACTTGATAAAAATTCATAGTAGAAGATCGAAAATTTAGAAGGAAAGGGAGATCAAGTAATTGTTGGGCTATGGTTTCCTTTTTGGGTTGTTATGGTGTTCCGTTTTGCTACCGATTTGTGGGTCCCACAGGCTGTTTGGCCTCATGGACATTATTAAAAGTCTTCATTCATTCATTCAAAGGTGTCACCCTCAATACATATTATATTAATAAATACATATGCACACTTAATGGTGCTTCACATGACATAATGGAAAACTCCTATCACCTCTATGGGATGTCAAATGCATATTCTTCAACACTCTCTTTATTAGATACATGTATTAACTCCATTCCTTGTAGGTACCTCCACAATTAAATACTGGTGTAAGGCTCCCCAAATAAACATCAAATTCAAATATAATGCAGAATTCAGTCAATTCACTTTTAAAAAACATATGTAATTGGTAGCTACAAATTCAAATGATCAAACAAATTCAAATTTGAAACACAACAACCAAATTGAATGCATTGAATTGTCAGATTCGAATTACTAAATAAGAGGGAAATTAGCCAACGAAATTCAGAATTGCTAGAGTGAACAAATATTCTTTGCAAATTACAGAGCATCGACAGGCATCCTCTGCACATTCCTCCAATATCCACGGTTTTTTAGGTTGGTATATTTTACATTCTACTTATAGTTATTTTCATGAACTGTGCATTTAATAGTAATATTTCTGTAGTGTACAAACCCCATTTACAAATTAAATAAACTGCGTGTTCATTTACTAGTTTTGGTTATTTATTAGGGTTTATATTTGTCATTTATTTCATAAAAGACTCATTTATATTTTATATCTCTTATTCATTCAACAAATCGATATAAGCATGTAAGATCATATGTTAGACTCTTTTATATTCAAAATAAGTGTATATATGTATATATATGAACGTGTGTGTGAGTATATATATTTGTGTTTGTATACACATGTATATATATGTATATTAATATATGTGTGTATATATATACACACATATATATGTATTTTTGTATATATGTATATTAATATATGTGTATTATGTACATAAAAACATATATACAAATATATACACATATACATACATATAAATACATATAAATACATATATACATACATATGCATACACACACATATAATTCTCTCTCTCTCTCTCTCTCTCTCTATATATATATATATATATATATATTCATGTACATACATCTAAATGCCACTATCTTCTTTGGTGTGATTAAGGAATTATTCTCATGAAACCTTTGCTTGGTTTTTTTGGCATATATTTGAAAACCCATGTTTGTTTTTGTGAATAAGGAATTATTATCATTAAACCCTTGCTTATTTTTTTGGGCATATATCTAAAAATCCAAGTCTATATTTGTTTTACCTCTGTTTAAATTTCTATCATTTGGTTGTCCAATACAACACAATAATGTTCGTAAATTGTAAAATGTGTTAGTAATTTTCTACTTTCCATTGCACATAAAACAAGCAACCATACATATATTTGTCATTTATTTTGAATAAAAGGCTCCTTTATATTCTTTGTCTCTTGTTCATTTAGTAAATCGATATATGTGTGTGTATCCTTAGGTTGTCCAATACAACACAATAGCATTCATTTATTGTAAAATGTGTCAATAGTTATTGTTAAATGTATTACCTATGTTGAAATCTCAATACTTTGTATCATATATTCTTTACTTCATAGCTTATGTTTTCATTGTACTCTTATATGTTCACACAAAGATATATATATATACATATATACATGTATGCATATAAATACATGTATATATAATATATAATCATTACATATAATATATATTATTTATTATATATATATATACATGTATGTATAAATGTATGTGTATAGGTATATATTTATATACATATATGTATGTAATTATATGTATACATACATATACATACAAATATATATGTATATGTATACATATATAAATTTCTATACATATATATTAATATGTATACATACATATATATATATAGATATATATATGTAATGTATAGAAATTTATATATGTATACATATACATATAGATATATGTATTTGCTGCACATATATATATATATATATATATATATATACATATACATCCATATGTATGTATATGTGGGTATACATATAATTACATAGATGCATGTATACATATATCTATACATATACATATGCATACATCTATATGCACGTATATATGTGTAAACCTTTGACGGTTTGTCGTTGTCTGCTCTCCATGGTGTGAGGTAACGACGAATATCATTCTCCTTTCAAAATGCAAACAATGGTACTCTTGAATTTTTTTATTTAGCATTTTTGTGGACCAATGAAGGGTTTCTTGGCTAATTGAATAATGATTATTACTTTTTTTTACCAATTTCATCATTGTTTATTTGACATTGTTTGGCTTATGATTATGTTATTTGTAAATAAAACAGATGTTTTTTCTGACTTCTTCAATTCACACACAGGTTCAGTCATAATCATGGCATGAGGGCGGAAAAGGAAAAGATCAAGTGAGAGGTGCTTAATTAGAGTACCTTGTGGAGTGAGGTTCAATGTTCCAGATCTTGCTGAGGAAGAGCCAACAATCAATGTCAATAAAGATATTTCTGAAAATGCAAACCAAATAAGTGAATATTTAGGTTTCGATCCTGGTGTTCAAAATACTAAAGCAAGTTTGGAACCGTTTGTTCATGTTTCCGAGTAAGTTGCTAACCATGTGACATCCCTGGATCTTTCCATGACAAATTGGACTATGCATCATATGGAAAGAGTGGTCGCAGATGTTGAGGATAATTGTATGCCAATCAGAGTTGTAGCGATCAAGTGGAGAATCTTGTCTAGTAGTTTGAGGTCGTGGCTTAATGGTGTTACAACCACAAAAAGGAAGGAGCAAAGAACAATCCTATTTGATGAAAAAGAAGTTGAAATAGTGCAATGGTGTAAGGGCATGGCTAATATTGGTCATGGCCTTCAAGTCTCACAACTTAAATCAATGGTGGCCCAAATGATTGGAGCGAGGCCTAACCCATTCACAAATGGGATGCCAAGGAGGTCATGGTGGGTTGGCTTTCAACAAAGGCATCTTGATCTGGCAATTCAAACACCAAAAGGAGTAGACACAAACAAAGTTATAATGCTACACCCCTGCATAGTTTCTTCCTTCTATGACTACTTGGAGGAGTTGTACAACAAACACAATTATGAGCCCAACAAAATATGGAACTATGACAAAACATGTGTGTAGGCTGGAAGAAATTGTGCAATGAGACTTATTGCAAAAACAGGGACCAAATACGTTCCACAATCAATCTCAAAAAGTAGAGAATGAATCACTATTTTAGCATGTGTTAGTGCAACAGGTCAAGCTATACCGGGTTATTATTTGTTCAAGTCAAAGACATGCATTAAGAACTATATTATTAACTATGAGCCAAGGGTATGCATGGCAGTCCAAGAGCATGCTTGGATGACCAAAGAATTGTTTGTCAAATGGTTAAAACACTTTGTTACAAATATCTCAAGCGAAGTGTCACCAAAAACTAGACAACTTCTCATATTCGTCGATCATGGTACTCATATGGCATTCAAGACAATTGAAGAAGCAAAGGGCATAATAATATATTTGTTCACACTACACATACCAACCACAAATTGCAACCTCTTGATGTCAATGTATTCTCACCTTTCAAAAATTATTTCAAACAACAAATGAGCGTATGGGTCTCTACACATCCTCAACTTGACATGTGAAGGGAAGAGTTGGAAACTCTTGTTAGCAAATATTTTACACAGAATTTGACTCCTAATAAGATTATGAGGTGTTAGAAGAATGGGAATTTGGTTGTTAGATCGACATGCACTTGACATGGCTATGGGGCCAAATGTATCTTTCGTAGTTGAAGACGAAGGAAGCACTATGTGAGCAGAAATAGAGGCCACAACAACTGAGGATGATGCATAGTTCATAGCAGAAAAGACTTGTTTGAGGCTATTAGGTTGGAATGAAGATCATATTGGAGAATTTTTGGAAACGTTCAATGCAAGCAATGCCCCAAATCCACCAAACAAAGTAGAAGGAAATTGCACAGAGAATAATGGTGATCAAATGCACGACAAAATAATCACTATAGTTCAAACAACATGTAATGAGGCAGCAAAAATTGAAGAAAGTCTCAATCTACCATCAAATACAGGGTAGTCAAGGTGGTTTCAAGATGCAGCTTTAATCCTAGGGGTACATCTGAATTTTAGTTAAGGGGATGAAGGACTATCCATGTCATCACCACCACATGTTGATCCTGAAGAAGTCATCCATTACTTCACCACTAGGAGAAATTGGGATGTGAATGATGAAGTGAAACAAGTGGAAGGTAATGATACAAGCAACCAAGAAGTTAACTATGTGTCATGCACACAATTCAAAGACCAACAACTAGTAAGTTGAAGAAGCATTTTTTTGCAACTCTCAATATAAAGGGTGCACCAATCATCAAATATAGGTCATCATGGGGTGCTATGCTTAAGTCGGAAATCTTAGATTGTGACTTTGGATGATTTTTTTGATTTTTTGAATAAAAAAGAGACACTAAAATGAAGAAATCGAGAATTGCAATAAAAGAAAAAAGAGCAAATGAGAGAAAATAAGGAAAAAAGAGAAGCAAACCTGGCAGAGAGGGGGGCAAAGAGATTGGAGCATGTTGCAAAAAACAACAAATGGCAAAGGAGAAGCTTAGGCAACGACAACAGAGAAAGATTAAAAGGGAGCAGGAAAATATTGATCGGCAATTGAAGGAAACCCAAAAGTAGGTAGATAAAGCAGAAATAAATAGAAGAGTACACCTACAACTCCTCTTCCACCACAACATCCAATTTTAAGGGACACAATTAATATTTTGTCTCTAGCCTTTGTTGCTCTTAGCAGCCTATAAACATATATATATTTATACATGTGGTCATGCGTATAAAGACAAAAGCTTACCCATTTCAAAGGTATTGAAGTATTCAAAGCTTAAGACTAATTATATGCTCTTTGAGGCCAAGAGGAAGGTTTTTGGGTCTTATGATATGTTGATGGATGATCGATTTGTGATTCCATTATTGCCTACATGATTTGGGGAAGACCTTTTTTAAGAAGAAGAAGCATCCTATTATGATGATACCAAAGAATTGGTAGAATGTCAAGCCTTTGCATTTGAAGATGTTGGGAGTGTATGGAAGAAATGACAAAATTAAACTTCAAATAATTATAGATAGTGGACAGATTCATGTACGTATGTATAGATACATACATACGTGCGTACATATATATGTATGTATGTATGTATATATGCATACAAATATATTTATATGTGGTCATACATATGAAGATGAAAGCTTACACATTTCAAAGGTATTGAAGCATTCAAAGCTTAAGACTGTTTATATGCCATTTGAGGCCAAGAGGAAGCTTTGTGGGAAAATGATTCATTGATGGATGATCGATCTATGATTCTATTATTGCCTACATGATTTGGGAAATACCTTTTCTAAGAAGAAGAAGCATCCTATTATGATGATACCGAAGAATTGGCAGAATATCAAGCCTTTGCATTTGAAGATGTTGGGAGTGTATGGAAGAAATGGCAGAATTAAACTTTAGATAATCATAGACAGAGGGGTGATCCCACAATACCGGTTTACAATTTTTGGCCAAACTAGACATTGAACTGAATTTTTTTAACTAAATCTTCACTTTCGAGCACATATAGTGGCCAAACAATGAAGAATTTGAAGATGATGCAAACTAGTGATTTGTGACATTTTATTTATAGATTCTAAATATTTAAAAAAAAAAAATTGAATCAGATTGCATTTTTTTTTCCATTTCCTTTGAAAACTAGTTTTTAGTAGTAAACACCATTTTTAAAGAGTGATGCTCATCGTAAACTACATAACTTTTTTTCTATGAAGAATAATTTTATTTTTTTTAAAATTTAGCTTTGTAAATATGATATCTACCATATTCATTTGGTTTCATAGTGTTCTATTGAATATTTTTTTCTTAATAAAGTTTTGAAGTCAAACCAATTACAATTAAAACATAGGTAGACCGTAAACAACATAAATATTTTTTGTATGTATTGATTTTTTATTTCTTTTACTAGATCAAGGACATCAAAACCTAGTTAGAACATATTTTTCAGATTTTTTTTGATAATCTACTATTTTTCCACATGTACAGAACATAGAGCTTGATTTTCAGTGAAAACCTACATTCACAAGAAATAGAAATAAAAATAATAATCAAATTAAATATATTTAAAATTATACTTTTTGGGAATCTTATAATAAGGGCCACATGTTTACAAATAATAAATTTTAAATGAATTCATTTGATCACCCAAAAGGTAAATCAGAAGTGGTTTTTTATCATCATTTTGATATGTGTAAAGGAGACTCTGTTATAGGTATGGTTTAAAACTAGCAGGATTCTATCCAAGGGGGTTTGATCTAAGGTGGTTTGATTAAACCCTCTTCAATTGGAATCCTTTAAATGAGACTTTTCAAGACAAATCATTATATTTTATTAAAAAATGTGATTTCAGCAAAAATCAAGATGTCTGAATAAGTGTAAACCACTATTGTGGGATCACCCAGTGGACAAATTCATATACGTAGGTATACATACATACATACATACATACATACATACATACATACATACATGCATGCATACATGCATATATACATACAAATATATTTATATGTGGTCATACATATGAAGATGAAAGTTTACCCATTTCAAAGGTATTGAAGCATTCAAAGCTTAAGACTGATTATATTCCATTTGAGGCCAAGAGGAAGCTTTGTGGGTCTTATGATACGTTGATGGATGATCGATCTGTGATTCTATTATTGCCTACATGATTTGGGAAAGACCTTTTTTAAGAAGAAGAAGCATCCTATTATGATGATATCGAAGAATTGGCAAAATGTCAAGCCTTTGCATTTGAGGATGTTGGGAGTGTATGGAAGAAATGAAAAAAAAAAAACTTTAGATAATCATAGACAATGGATAGATTCATATATGTATGTATAGATACATACATACACACATGCATACATACATACATATATGTATGCATGTATGTATGTATGTATGTATATATACAAATATATTTATATGTGGTCATACATATGAAAAAGAAAGCTTTAGCCATTTCAAAGGCATTGAAGCATTCAAATCTTAAGACTAATTATATGCCATTTGACGCCAAGAGGAAGCTTTGTGGGTCTTATGATACGTTGATGGATGATCAATCTATGGTTCCATTATTGCCTACATGATTTGGAGAAGACCTTTATTAAGAAGAATAAGCATCCTCTTATGATGATACCGAAGAATTGGTAGAATGTCAATCCTTTTCATTTGAAGATCTTGGGAGTGTATGGAAGAAATGACATAATTAAACTTCAGATAATCATAGACAATGGAAAAATTCATATATGTATGTATAGATACATACATACATACATACATACATACATACACATATATTTATATGTGGTCATACATATGAAGATGAAAGCTTACCCATTTCAAAGGTATTGAAGCATTCAAAGCTTAAGACTGATTATATTCCATTTGAGGCCAAGAGGAAGCTTTGTGGGTCTTATGATACGTTGATGGATGATCGATCTGTGATTCTATTATTGCCTACATGATTTGGGAAAGACCTTTTTTAAGAAGAAGAAGCATCCTATTATGATGATATCGAAGAATTGGCAAAATGTCAAGCCTTTGCATTTGAGGATGTTGGGAGTGTATGGAAGAAATGAAAAAAAAAAAACTTTAGATAATCATAGACAATGGATAGATTCATATATGTATGTATAGATACATACATACACACATGCATACATACATACATATATGTATGCATGTATGTATGTATGTATGTATATATACAAATATATTTATATGTGGTCATACATATGAAAAAGAAAGCTTTAGCCATTTCAAAGGCATTGAAGCATTCAAATCTTAAGACTAATTATAGACGCCAAGAGGAAGCTTTGTGGGTCTTATGATACGTTGATGGATGATCAATCTATGATTCCATTATTGCCTACATGATTTGGAGAAGACCTTTATTAAGAAGAATAAGCATCCTATTATGATGATACCGAAGAATTGGTAGAATGTCAATCCTTTTCATTTGAAGATCTTGGGAGTGTATGGAAGAAATGACATAATTAAACTTCAGATAATCATAGACAATGAAAAAATTCATATATGTATGTATAGATAGATAGATACATACATACATACATATATACATGCATACACATATATTTATATGTGGTCATACATATGAAGATGAAAGCTTACCCATTTCAAAGGTATTGAAGCATTCAAAGCTTAAGATTGATTATATGTCATTTGAGGCCAAGAGGAAGCTATGTGGGTCTTATGATACATTGATGGATGATTGATCTGTGATTCCATTATTGCCTACGTTATTTGGGGAAGACCTTTTTTAAGAAGAAGAAGCATCCTATTATGATGATACCAAAGAATTAGTAGAATGTCAAGCCTTTGCATTTGAAGATGTTGGGAGCATATGGAAGAATTAAACTTTAGATAATCATAGACGGTGGACAGATTCATATACGTATGTATAGATACAAACATACAAACATACATATTGTGAGCGGTGATCCTAGACCTGCACAAACACAAAGAACAAACACACAATTAGTCCAATATGCAAGTTAGAAACAACATTCCCCATGAAATCCATTTGAAACATAAAATTAAGGAGTAATATGAAGAACACAATAACAAAACTACTAAATCCTATTTAAATGCTCAAAATCTCAATCCCATGGGGGAATTGGTGCCATTTTGATGTGGAAAATGGCATTTTCCCAATTCTTTGTAAGCTTGATGATCAATGGTGAAAATTTGGTGCTCCTTGATGAAATTTCTTCATAACCTATCTATGAAAATATGAAAATGGATGAAAATGGGTAGAAATTGCTCAAAACTCAAAGATAATAATGTTGCATGAAGTTGTGGATGAAATACCTAAGATTGTGAATGAGATTGTGGATCCAAAATTCAAATGAGAGCCTTCTATAAATAGAAGAGAATGATGGAGAAAGTGGAAAAAGGGATGAATGTGGGACAAAAAACCAACTCATAGGAAGAGGCCACTTGTCAACATGTGAGTGGAGGGGGAATGAGAACATTTTGATGAATGTGCAAATAAATGTGGTTAGGTGGAATTTGAAATTAGTGAAATGACAAGTTGGAGGGAGAAAGGAATGGAGTAAATGTCACTTGGATCAAGGCAAAAGACATGTAAGAGACCTTTAATGCCTTGTTGGATGTACTCATCCCTTTCAAAGGGGATTTTCAATTTGAGGAATATTCCCCCCTTGATGCCATGTTGAGAGAAAATAAAAGAATTAATAAATCAAATAAAATGATTTACTTGTGCAAATTGCAAAAGCTAGAGGATTTGAGGGATTAAGATTAAGATTAAGATTAATTAGGATTTGATTAATTTAAAAGGGGATTAGTTGATGTGACGATTTGATTTAGATTTAAATCAAAGTTGAGAGGGATATGAATTTAGACTTAATTGAATAAAGTTTAATTTATTTAATTAAAGGGAATGGTGTTAGTTTTAAATCAAATAAAGATAAATTTATTTAATTCAAATGAGATGACTTTATAAATTAATTAAATAAAATGAATTATTTAATTAAAAGATGGACTATCAAATTAACTAAACAAAATGATTTATTTAATTAATAGAAGATGATGACTTAACTAGATAAATTTGATTTATTTAATTAAGAGATTAAATATGATGACTTAATTAGATAAATTTGATTTATTTAATTAAGAGATGAAATATGATGAATTCTAAAGATTATTTAATTAAATGACTAGCAGAGGAGCTGATTCAGGACAAATTGGCGTTAGTAAAATCAAGATCAGGTGCATGATATCAAACGGGATATTTTCGGTGTCTACACATACATATATATGTATGTATGTATGTATATATACATACAAATATATTTATATGTGGTCATTCATATGAAAATGAAAGCTTACCCATTTCAAAGGTATTGAAGCATTCAAAGCTTAAGACTGATTATATGCCATTTGAGGCCAAAAGGAAGCAAGAGGAAGCTTTGTGGGTCTTATGATACGTTGATGGATGATCGATCTATGATTCCATTATTGCCTACATAATTTGGGAAGACCTTTTTAAGTAGAAGAAGAAGAAGTGTCCTATTATGGTGATACCAAAGAATTGGAAGAATGTCAATTCTTTGCATTTGAAGACATTGGGAGTGTATGGAAGAAACAACAGAATGTAAAACATTATTTTGTGTTCAATTTCTAATTTAAACTTCACATATTTGTAGACAATGGACAAATTCATATACATATGTATAGATACATACATACATACAATGTATGTATGCATATATACATACAAATATCTTTATATGTGGTCATACATATGAAGACGAGAGCTTAACCATTGCAAAGGTATTGAACTATTTAAAGCTTAGACTAATTATATGAACACACACACACATATATACACAAACACATATATATAGACACATATGTATCTATATACATATATATACATACATATTTTATACATATATAGATATATATGCATACACATACATACACATATGTACATATATATACATACATATGTATGTATGCATATGTATATATGTGTGTGTATACATACATATATAATTAAGTTGCATGTTTAAGTATACACTTTTATGACATAAAATGCATGTTTGGCTTTTTTTAATTAATTGAGATATATAAAATGGAGGTTTCCATCAATTAACCAAGAAATATCCAAAAGTACAATGAAAATGTGAGTTGTTAAGTAAAGAATGTAGGATACAAATTTGAAATAGTACAATGAAAATGTGAGTTGTTACGTAAAGAATGTAGGATACAAATTTCAAACAATACAATGCAAATGTAAGTTGATATATGTATGGTGCTCAGTTGTATGTACACAAATATCAAACAACCATCAAACCCTCTAGGGGTCCACAAAAATTTTGAATAATAAGATTTAGGCGTACCATTGTTTGCATTTTGAAAGGAGAATGATGTTTGTCGTTGAGACCATGGAGAGCAGACATCAACAAACCATCGAGAGTTTACATATATATGTATATATATATGTGTGTGTGTGTTTTTAATTATATGTATACTTATATATACATATAAATACACACACACACATATATATACATGTAGACATATAAATACATACATATATGTATTTTAAAAATGTACACATGTATATATATGTATAGATATATATCTTTGTGTGAACATCTCATAGTACAATGAAAAAGTAAACTGTGTTAAGTAAAGAATATATGATACAAAGTATTGAGATTTCAACATAGGTAAAACATTTAAAAATAAATACTAACATATTTTATAGTAAATGAATGCTATTGTGTTATATTGGATAGCCAATAGATACACACAAACATATATATATAATGAAAATGCAAGTTGATGTGTACACTTATTTTGAACATAAAGGAGTATAACAGATGATTCATCATGCTTATATCAATTTGTTGAATGAACAAGAGACACAAAATATAAAGGAGTCTAACGGATGATTCATCACATTTATATCAATTTGTTGAATGAACAAGAGACACAAAATATAAAATATCCTTTTATGAAATAAATGACAAATATAAACCTTGACAAATAACCAAAAATTGTAGATGAACACACAATTTATTTAATTTGTAAATTGGGTTTGTAAGGAATAATCGGTTACCAAAAAAGACCCTCATTTACTTATAACATATAAAAAGACATTACATAAATATAACAGTTAAATGCACAGTTCATGAAAATAAGTATAAGTAGAATGTAAATGAATGATACTATGGATAATTTTATAGTAAATAAATGATATTGTGTTGTATTGGACAACCATAGGATAGAAATTCAAACAGAGGTAAAACAAATACATACTTGGGTTTTTTAGATATATGCCCAAAAAAGTAAGCAAGGGTTTCATGATAATAATTCCTTAGTCACGCGAATACAAAAATGGGTTTTTAGATATATGTCGAAAAAACCAAGGGTTTCATGAGATTAATTCCTTAATCACACATATGCTAAAAAACCAAGCAAGGGTTTTTAGATATATGGCAAAATACACATGGGTTTGCATACATATGTTGAAATACACATGGGTTTGTAGATATATACCCAAATACACATGGGTTAATAAGAAAAAGTTCAAAGTAGACAAATACATTATTTTATGCAGACGTGTGGTCAAACCCATGAGATGCCTCATCATTTTATCAAAAAAAATCATGAAACTGTGGAGGGTTTACCAGACCATGAGTGCACAATAAAATGGAGAGTAGGAAATAATCATTTTACCCCAAAATATTTGTGGGAAATAATCCACCACTAGACCTAAGAATGTGAAATAACACATGGCGAAAAGGGGCATGAAAAGAAATGATGAATCTGATAAAAACAAGTAGTAATCATTATTCAATTAGTGAAGAAACCCTTAACGGGTCCACCAAAATGTTGAATAAAAAGATTCATGAGTACCATTGTTTGAATTTTGAAAAGAGAATGGTGTTTTTCGTTACCTCATATTGT
The DNA here is from genome assembly GCA_007115665.2 of Sequoiadendron giganteum. Classification (NCBI taxonomy): domain Eukaryota; kingdom Viridiplantae; phylum Streptophyta; class Pinopsida; order Cupressales; family Cupressaceae; genus Sequoiadendron; species Sequoiadendron giganteum. Next base: position 662,509,631 of record CM021104.1, read on the forward strand.
GGAGAGCATACACCATCGATATCTAGAATCTTCCAACCCATGAGCGCGCGGTGAAATGATGATAATGTATTTTTACCCCCAAAACCTCGAGAAATAACCCTTCATCAGACTCGACGTGCCTATCAAATGGAGTGAATGTGTAGTGGTGTCTGGTGTTAAGGTTTGGTGATTAATGTGTAGGTGTGGACTATTATGGCCGCTAACCTAAACCTCCAACGTTTACCTATGAATTTGATCCATTCACTTTTGACCGTATATGAATGATAAAATTGCTATAATTGCACCCTAATAGTGACACAATTAGGACTTTTTTTAAATATTATTTGGTGGTTATAGCGGGCGGCAATCGGGACGTTTGATGGTCATGAGAATGTGACACCTCTAAATAGAGACTTTTTTACCCTTGCACGCATATTGGACACTACCACATTCGTTTGAATTGTCCACATGCCAAAACAATAGCTATAAGCTATTAACTCGTGTGTAAATAAAACCCATAAAAAATTAACTCGATCCAGCATACAGTTTAGGAACTACAATTGCACAAACATAGCTATGGCGGTAATTGCGACATCTCCCTTAGTTTTGTTTTGTTTCTTTTTTTCTTTTTAGCAATGGAAAATAAAATATCAACAAATTTGAAACATCAAAAAGAATTTTGAAGATCTCTTGAAACAAATCTTTTAGGTCAAGTAAAAATTGAATCATAAAAAAAATAGAACTGGGTAAATGCAAAATAGTTTCGAGGTATTTTAAAGCATAGGTTGGTCCATTTTAAATGGGAACAAGTAAGGAAAAAAATGTTGTTCTTGGTCATAAATTTAAATCTCCATCAAGCGGTAAAAAATCTTAAGGGAAACAAAAGTAGAGAAGATTTAACCACTTACATCCCAACTTCTACACCTCTTACTTGGTCTTCAATTATCTATGTGCAAAAGCTACTAAATACCAAGGCAAGTTTCGGCCTCCTATAATGTTTTAACAACTAAGCCTTTACAGCTGTGATTCAGAGATTATACATCTAACTTGAATAGCTATCTCAATCATCATGAAGGTGCATTTGAATTGTCAACCCAGGGACGTAAACTTGAAATGGATTAGCATTGTATGTGCACTAGGAATCCAAAGTAGCCACATTCATCCTACAACTAGAAAAGACACAATACTGAAAGTAATTTTTTTGGAAGGAAATCAAATAAATGTTGAACACCAACCAATAACTAGACTAAACTAAAATGCATGACAGAAATGAAAATCTAAGCGAACAAACAAGAAACTACTCTGTTCTACTTTGGTTGCAGGAATAGTCACATAATGGAATTCTAGTGGCTGCAGGAACTGTCAATGCTGGATTCTTAACTAGTTACTGAATAGAAAATAACAACTAAACTAAAATAAGGTATGAGACAAAATACTCACCAAGTGGGCCCCTTGGATAAGTATTCCCTAAAACTAAGATAAACTCAGATGCACAAACTTATAACTTCATTTCATTCATTGGAAAACATGAGTACAATTGAGCAACATGATTGTATTACTGAAAAGCTTAAGAGTGAGTACATCATAAAATTAACATTCTTCAACTCCAGATCTCAGAAGGAACATCAGAGCCTTATTTGAACACCTAGCAAGGCGGTCAACTCCAACGGATGCAGAGGATGCCACATTAGAGAAAACACGGAAAAGAGCAGAGGCGGCTACACATGCACAAAATATGTTAGGCATGTTTTCCTTAATGCGAGTCTAGCACAACAGTAACACCTGCATTTTCTCAACAAAAATTAAGACCATCACAAGGTGGTTACAATTTGATTTGCATGAGGGATATCCAACCACCAAGAGTCTTCTCTCCATTAAATGACCACCTTGTTGATTGATATGACACATGACCAGCTAGCGAAATCTTCCTGAATTGTAGGCCTCTAAGTATCTGCATGATAATGTTAGTATGCACAACAACTACATATCCATAATCATCGTAAGGTGATATTTATTAATAACATGCAAAATTAACACAATTAGTTCATATAGCATGCCAATATCATTTGAAAGTTATGAAAATAAGTTTATGTCCAAATTCTATAGTTTTAAGGAAATATTATGAAAAGATCAACTCCCAAGTATCAAAGTCTTATGACAACTGCAGGAAATGGACAACAACCCTATCAATAATTAGACCATAAACTAAAATTGTCATTCCCCCCAACCTAATGTCTTGTTGGTCCTTCAGCAAAGGAAGAGTTGTGCTTTTGTTTGGTCAATGCCTTGAAATTGGCAACTGCAAGTTGTCCTACATTAGTTTATGTTGTGTCTAAATTAGGATCCCAATAGAACCCTTGTTGTTTGTCCAACCTACTCCATCTTTGTCTCTCATAGCTATGTCATACCTACAATACCTGAAGTTTGGTATAGGCCACAATAGGATAGGTGGCTGAAAAATTAGTGGAAGCCAGAATTGCCCTTTTATTCTTTCAAGCTGCATATATCTGTCAAATCTCTTAAGTGTTGCAAAATAGTTGTGTGTGGAATGAGGCTCAACTTGCTTCAAATCATTAGGTAGGTTGTTCCACCTCTGTGACAGGTATCCCATTACAAATTCTCCTGCGGTTCTTGCCATCTCCTCATATGCTTTATAAATTGCCTCTTTCTCAAGCAAGATCCTACTGCCATAGCTTGGTTGGTATAGAATTTTGTGCGAATCCTTAAAAATATATCCTAGATGTCTAGATTCAGCCCTTATGGGGAGGGGAATGTTGGATTCAATTTTCTTATAAGCCTTGTACTGCTTTCCCCAATTTACTTTGTTTTGTATCCAGGACATGAATGCCCTTAATTGGACATCCCCAACATATAACAGTGGATTCCAATTATGGTCTTTGGTCACAACATAATTATGTAAATAAAATTCATACAAAAAATTCTTCATCTCAGGAGGAGCAATCTGATAAGCATTGAAAAATTCAGTAGGGGTCTCAATGGAAGGGTTCAAACCTGAAACGATTCTTGCTAGCTTAAAAGAAAGATGCTTCTCCTTTAAATACAAAGCATAGACCCACATAAGAGCCCTGCACTCTAGTATCTGTGATACTAAATTTTTCATGTAATCCACCTTCTTCTTTAAAACAACAATTTCTTCATTCTTATCCTCGACCTCCTCAACTCTCTTTTCAATTTCCTTCTTTAGCCTGCATTTTTCTGCTTTCCATTCTTCTTCCCTTCTTTGTATCTCTTTCCATAAGTTCAGGACTACCATGTTCATTGAAAAATCAAAGGGCCTATGTACTCCTACCAAAATTTTACCCGACACTTGTGCTTGCTCTTGGTAGAGTACTAGTTGCAGGGCTTCCATTTGTTTAGCCAATTTTGGTTGCAGGGGTGCTGACTGTTCTCTCAGTTCAAGCTATAGGGCCTCTTGTTCTTTTTCTTTCTCATGCTGCAGGAACTCTTGTTGTAGGAGTCCTTGATTTTCCTCACACACCTTGTTTTCAACTTGTTCTGCAATATCAACAAGATCTGCCAACGTTAAATTTGCTACTTCCTCAATTGTGTCCTTTTCCTCAACATTTACCTACTCCATTGGAGCTTCTGCATCCTCCCATGGTGTTTTTCCAGGTTCAGGGATTTCCTCCAGAGGTACTTTGAAGGTTGGCCCAACAGATCTTGATTTTCTAGGAGGGCATTCATATTTTTATTTTGTTGTAGGAAGAACAATGTCAGCCTTCCGTTTCTTGGAGCTTGGCACTTCTTTTTCTGCCATTTTCTTTTTAGATTTTCCTTTCTTTAGTTATGCCTTCTTATTTTGTTCCCTAGTTCTCATTAGGGTGCCAAGAGGAACATCATCATTAGAATCAGGAGAGGAACTCTCTTTATCAGAATGCTCTGCCTCATAAGAACTAATCTCAATAGATTGTTTGGCTACAAGAGGGTTTCCACTAGGGCTTGCGTCAGAAGTTGAGGCACTAAGAATGGCCCAATTTCTCCTTCTCCTACCTACTCTATGAGGTTGAGGCAAAACCCTAGGTCGCAAATTATCTGGTCTAATTTGATCAATAATCAAAAATTCTTCCTAAGAAATATTAGACACATCATGCAAAAAAAATTCAACTAATAATTTGATCAAACAATGGTGGGAAACGGAATTGTCCCTACCTTTTTGGGTCTCGACTGCCATGATTGAAAGAAGGTGGTATAGTACATTGGGAACATTCATTCTCCTTTTGTGCCTCATGTGGTTCAGGAGTTTAAAATGCATAGAATGTAAATTCGACTGGCGACCTTCGCAAGTAATATACTTGACAATATAAACTGCTACCTGCTTCCATAGCTAGGACATAGAAGTCCTCTTTGCACCTTGAATGTCCACACTCAACAGAGGGTCATTAGGTTATGTAAATTCGACCCTAGCTAACTTGGCATCCCTGACAACAGTGTAATTTTCACCGTCGGCAGGCAACCCTATAACTTCTACAATTCTTTCCTCCATAGTTGTGACTTCCAACCCTTTTACTGTGGCCTTTCCTTCAAATAATTTATGGGCGAATTCCAATGCAATATCTTCATAAAAACCATTCAAGTTTAAGAAATATTCTAGCCATCAACAGTTTCTAAACTCAGCCAGGCAAGTTGCATCCTATAGTAATACATCGTGAACCATGGGTTCATTTCGAATTAAGCCACCTCCCATTGTTTGCAATCAAACAATCACTTTGCAAAGTTTTTCTTCCTGCAATCCTTGTCTGAACGCCAAACTTCTCCTTCCTGCAACTTCGCTAAATTTTTGATGTTGGTGTTGTTTGAATTTTACCTTTTTGGCTTAAGATTATGATAGGAGAAATTAAAGCAATAAAGGAGTAATAAAAGCAGGCTATGATTAAGGAAAATGGTGGTGGAGGATTGCCATTTCACACATATGAGTCATCATCTCACTCAAAATTCAAATTGGCTCAATAACTTAAATTTTGTTGGTGTGAACCAATATAGACAGGCATGCAGACATGGCATTGACATGTCCCCCCAACCTAAATTTGTAAATGTGTCCTCACATGTGAGGTGGAATGTCGATTTGACAGAGACGTAGAATAATTACATGTTATGGCGAATGTTCCATATTAATTCACAACAATTAAATAAATGCACTAGAAGACAATTAAGATATCACATACCTGAATTCATGGAAGATTTATTGTAGAGATTATGGAAAAAGTACCTGTCACTTTCTGAGAAATTAGTTGAGTAATTAATGAAAGCAAAATGGAATGAGGTGGAATGGAATGAAATGAAATAAAGTGAAGTGAAATGATGGTGGCGAGCTGGAAGAGAGAGAAAGGTGGAATGAATGGGCGGATGGGTGAAGAAGTGGACCCCCACAAAGTGGGAATCTTTATTATAATAAGTTACATACCGTAATTAGCCAGAAGAAGGGACACTAGGTATAATTCCTTCGGCTACATGAAGTTCGAGTGTTGCATTCTAAGTAAATTGTTGCAGGAACTCTTCCTTAGAAGTTGGCTTGTGATACAATCTCAGGCGATGACTATTCACCAATAGCTTAAACCTTATAGGGTCAATGGTAGTAAGCTAAACAACTCTAGTGGAAAATACTTCAACCACTTCATATGGTCTGAGCCACCTTGTCTATAATTTTCCTGCATTATCTTGATATCTTGAGTCATAGAGCAATGCCAAATTTCTAGGCTAAAATTTCTTATCCTTGATGATTTTTTTATGCCACTTTATTTGTTGAGTCTGCACTACCTCTGTGTGATGCAAAGCTACCTTCCTCATCTCATCCAAAGCATTCGGTTGCATGATTCTATCTCTTTATGCTTCAAAAATATCCATTCCCAATTCTACTGCAGTTCTAAGAGTCTTATGCTCAAATTCAATGGGAATCATGGTTTTCTTGCCATATAACAACTCAAATGGAGTGAATCTTTTAGTTGTCTTCCAAGTAGTTCTGTAAGCCCAAACAATTTATGGTAGCCTACTTGCCCAATCCTTTTTATGGAGAGCCACTATTTTGGTCAGAATGGCTTTAATTTCTTTGTTGGTCACCTCAACTTGGCCATTGGAATGGGGGTGATAAGGGGTAGACTTCCTATGCCTAATGTTTTACTCATTGACTAGTGTTGTAACAAGGGTTGAAGTGAATTGAGTCCCTTGATGAGTCACTATTTCTCTCGGAACCCCATACCATGTGAAAATTTCATTACAATTTTTTTGTAACCTTATTATCTCTTGCATACTTCATGGCCTTAACTTCTACCCATTTAGTTACATAACCAGTGCATACCAAAATATAGGATTTACCTTTTGATGGAGGATCAATGGGTCCTACAAAATCCAGTCCCCACTTATCAAATGGATTGATTACTACCTGGGGGTACAATGACATCTCATCAAATTTGGTTGGTCGAACCATCCTTTGGCATCTGTCACACTTCCTTGTATACCTCCCTACATCCTTGTGGAGTGTTGGCCAGTAATATCCTATGTTCAAAATCTTCATTTTTGTCCTCTTGGCTAGAAAATGTCATCCATAGGGTTCATTGTGGCATGCATGCAGAATATCATATGTCTCATCTTCCCTCACACATCTCCTAATGACCTGGTCAGGTCTAGTGTAGAACATACATCCAACAATCCATGAGAAAGGAAAATACTTTTCAATGAACACTCTCTTCTCTTTTGGAGAGAAGTGAGGAGGGAATCTCCCTACGACCAAAAAAATAGCTATGTCAACATACTAGAGTGTCTGCACACTGATGGAAAATAAGTGCTCATCAGGGAAAGAATCATCTATGACTTGATTGTCCTCTGATGTGGTCAACCTTAAAAGAAAATCTTCAACAACATTGGCCTTCCTTGGTTTATCCACAATGGTTATGTCAAACTCCTGCATCAACAATAACCATCTGGTTAGCCTTCCTGAAATCAGAGGTTTATTCATGAGGTATCTAATGGATGCATGATCGGTGTGTATAAAGATCTGGTAACCTATTATGTAATGTCTGAATTTGTTTAAAGCATAGATCACTACTAACATTTCTTTTTCTGTCACTGTATAGTTGAATTTAGCTCCTTGCAGATTTTTGCTGACAAAGTAAATGGCATTTTCAACAATTCCTTCCTTCTGTCCTAGGAGTGCTCCTATAGCATAGTCTAATGCATCTGTATGGATGTGAAAAGGAAACTCCCAATTAGGTCCCAAAATCCCAATTAGGTCCCTTGAGCACAAGAGCATGAGTTAGAGCTACTTTCAAGTCGGAAAATGCCTTGTCATAGTCTTCTATCCATTGGAACTCAACATCTTTAGTTAGGAGATTATACAATGGTGCTTCCATTTTGCCAAAGTCTTTGATGAACCTCTTGTAATAACCCGCATGTCCCAAAAAACTCCTGATATCTTTTTGTTTTGCAGGGATAGGAAGATTGGTAATCACCTCAATCTTTGCAGGATCTACTTGAATTCCTTTGTGAGAGATGTAGTGGCCAAGAACTACACCTTCTTGCATCATCATGAAGCACTTTTCACTATTTAAAGATAGATTATGGTCTTCACATCTCTGTAGGAATCTCTTAAGATTTTTTAATGCTTTATTGAAATCATCACCATAAGTAATGAAATCATCCATATAAATTTCCATGCAATCGTGAGAGATGTCTTGAAATATGCTAATGACTTCCCTCTGAAAAGTTGCAGGTGCATTGCATAAGCCAAATAGAAGTACGAAGTAGGCATATTTCCCCCATGGATAGGTAAAGGTGGTTTTCTCTTGGTCCTCTAGTGCAATTTGGATATGGTTATACCCAATGAATCCATCAAGAAAATAAAAGTACTGCTTTCTTGCAAGTGAGTCCAAAACTTGATCTATGAACGGTAAGGGGAAATGATCCTTTTTGGTGGCAGAGTTAAGTTACCTGTAATCAATACAAACTCACCACTTCCCTCATTTTTTGGGCACAATCACCAACCCACTGGCTATTTGAAATGGGATAGATAAATCCTGCATCTAGCAATTTTTGTAGTTCCTCTTTTACTATTTCTCTCAATGTAGGGTTAATTCTTCTTTGTGGCTGCCTCACTGGTGTACAATCATCTCTTATGTATATCATATGAGTGAAAATTTTAGGATATAGTCCTTTCATATCATTATAGTCCCATACAAATGCATTTTGGTGGGTCCTTAGCAAGTTTTCCAATGACAACTGTTCTTCACTTAATTTACTGTTGATATTTAGATATTTCCCTTCTGACACTTGCACTTGTGTAGTTAACTCTACCATAGCTACTTCACTAATTCTTGGTACCTTGAGTTTATGGGGAAGTAATGCATGAAAAATACCTATTACTGCAAGAAATTCGGCTATAGGAAAGGCGTCTGCAGGACAAGTGATTGCAAGAAGAGCGACTGCAGGAAGAGCGGGCAAGAGTGTTTTCATTGTATCAATAGAATCAGATACATGAGAGGATGATGTTTCCTCTACCTCATAATGGTTTTGAATTATGTTAGACAATACTTATCTTCATCTCGAAGCTATAGGAAAGGACTTCTTCTTAACATCATAAGTTGTGCCACATAATTAATTTCCTCGACTTCTTCACCAACATGTGGCCATACTAGATCATCCTTATCATGGGATGGCTAAGCGAGAGGGTAGAGAACAAGATTTTTGGTGTTCTTTCCATCACAAATTGTCATGTCTCTTGTTCAACATCCAATATAAGCATCTGATGTTGCTAACCATGCTCTTCCAAGAATAATGGGGTACCCACCTAGTGTGGCTTTAGGAGAAAGAATCATGTAATCTGTTGGGTACTCCCAAGAGTTTAGAGTTACCACTAGATCTTCCACTATACCATCAAGATTAACAGTAGAACTATCAACAAGCTGTAGGACAGTAGGAGCATGTCTCATTCTTGCAATATTTAGTTGTTGCAGGATGTCCTTAGTCATCACATTTATTGTTGCTCCCAAATCAATTAGAGCATTCTTTATCTGCATTCCATTTATAACAACTCCTACCACATGACTCCCTGGGTCATTATACTTTTGAACAGTCACTTTCCCAAGCATGATGTCAGCAATATGTCCCACCACATGAACTATAGTGGGGCCTTTCTTCTTCCTACCTAAAGTCTTAAGGCATGCTTCCTTGATTGCTTTGCCATATATGGGAACATATTTTATGGTTATGGCCTGAAATAGAGGTATCTAGACACATATATATGCTTCAACTGATCTATAATGTCAAAAGTTATGTCCTCCTTTTCTTCAACAATTTCTAACCTCTGGAGAAATGGAGGTTCAGGTTTAGTCTGCATGGTTGGGACTGGTTCAGGATTTTTAGGTGCATTTGGCTAAATAGGGACATTTAGAGGCTCATCCTCTTCCATAGGAAGCTCAGTGATAATGGGTGTGGAAGGAGCTAAAAAAGTAGTTTCTGAATGCAAACGGATGTTACTTACACTCTCAGCATATGCAGGGAACTGGTTTGGACTAGCACAGTATATGTGTTGTGTTGCGGTTTATTATTTGGGTCAGGTGCGGGTTGGGCTAGTAGCTGAGTAGGTTTAGGTGCATTTGAACTTGAATTAGTGGGAGGAGGAATTATAGAAGGTTGTTGGGGCTGAGAAGGTGGTTGCATGTAATTGGTTGACTATTTTGACCATTGTTGTCCTCCCCTCCATTGGGATGTTTGTTGTCAGTTTCCTGGAGGTGGCTGCCAATTTCCTTGAAACTGTTGCTAATTCCCCTGAGGTTGTTGCCACTGGGGTGGAGAGTTTTGGTGATTGGGCCAAGCATTTGGAGGATTAATCTAAAGATGTGGTGGATATCCTTCATAATTGGATGGATATGGGGGTCGACATTGATTACTGGATGAATAATAATTAAAATATGGCCCAACAAAAGATAGTGGATCCGGTGGCATACCCTATCTTGGAACCCATGGCATCCTTTGTGCAACATAGTAGAATTGATCATATTCACTTTGGATTGGCTTAAACTTGGGTACCAACTGCTTGCTATCAATATTAGCTATCATCTTGCATCTGCAATCCTTCTTCTTTTGTCTACAATGAGGGCAATATTCTGCCAACATTGCCTTTGCCTCTTGTTTTTTTTGGCCTGAAGTGAATCCAACTGAGTAGCCAGATTGTTTATGATGTCTTGCTTGAAGTCTACTAGTAAGTGAGTAATCTCCATCCTTGAAACTCCACTGGTAGATGACTTACCCATAGAAGATTGGTAATCTCTCCCCTTCTTTGAAGCTGCCCTAGAATAGTTCTGACATATCTTCTTGATATCCTCCCAAGGAACTTGGGTGATATCTCTTCCTCCCATTAGGTCTAAGGCATCGGTGTAGTTGTCATTAATTCCTCTGAAGAAAAGTAGCTTATGTGATTCTTCATTGAGTGTATGGTGTGGAGATTTTTGTAGGAAAAACATAAACCTTGAAATGTAATCCTCCAAGCTCTCATCCTCCTTTTGTTGCATTCTAAAAATGTCATCTCCTCTCATGTCATTGCCTTTGCAATACTCTTTGTATTTCTCAAGGAACATTGTCTTCATGTCCTCCCAAGTCTCCACAATATCTTTGTCTACAGTCATGAACCATATTAATGCAACTTCTTTCAAAGTGGTAGGGAATAGATTAAGCCTATGGGAATAAGTGGTATAGTCATAACTCCTGAAAAGTATATCAAAACCAAACAAGAATGTATCAGGATCTTCTATGACAAGTCCATAAAATCTAGGAAAAATTGAAGCAGGGATATTTTTGAGGTTGTCTACTTCATTTTGATGAGCAATGGGGAAAGGAAAAGCTGGTCTATTAGGTTTGTTAGGTCTATTTCCATTTGCTTCACCCATGCCTGCTTGATGAAGTTCCAAAGCAAAGGGGTCTTCAATCAGATTTTGATCTTCAAAGGAAACTTCAAAACCGGTCAGATCTGGAAATGTATCAGTGAAAAGGTGTGGCTCTTCTTCTTTGTTTCTTGGCAGGTTCTAATACTCAACTATTTGGAATAGATCAATATTTTTAGGAAGGAATCTTCCATGAAAATATCTTCTCCTTTCTCTATGCATACAGTATCAACTCACTCTCATCTAGCTCACACAAATAATTGGAAAAAGAATAGGGGTCACAAATCTTCTAAACGAGGGGGTAAACTAAGAACAAACTTCCAAAAATAATACAACAAGAAAAACTATCAATGACTCCAAATAACTTCCTAGTTTGACACCATCCCTGATAATGACACCAAAAATGTCGGCCTCCTATAACATTTTAACAACTAAGAATTTATAGCTATGATTCAGAGATTAGAAATCTAACCAGAATAGCTATCTCAATCATCATGAAGGTGCATTTAAATTGTCAACCCAGGGACATAAACTTGAAATGGGTCAGCACTGTATATGCACTAGGAATCCAAAGTAGCCACATTCATCCTACAGCTAGGAAAGAAACAATACTAAAAGTAAATTTCCTGGAAGGAAATAACATAAATGTTGAATCTCAACTAATAACTAGACTAAACTAAAATGCATGACATAAATGAATCTGAGCGAACAAACATGAAACTACTATGTTCTGCTTTGGCTGTAGGAACAGTCACAAAATGGAATTCTAGTGGCTGGAGGAATAATCAGTGCCAAATTCTTAACTAATTACTGAACATAAAATAACAACTAAACTAAACTAAGGTACAGGATGAAATACTCACCAAGTGGACCCCCTTGGATAAGTATTCCCTAAAACTAAGATAAACTTAGATGCACGAACTTATAACTTCATTTCATTCATTGGAAAACATGAGTACAATTAAGCAACATGACTGACTATATTACTGAAAAGATTAAGAGTGTGAGTACATCATCAAATTAACATTCTTTGACTATAGAGCTTAGAAGGAACATCAGAGCCTTATTTGAACACCTAGCAAGGCGATCAACTCCAATGGACGCAGAGGACGCCACATTAGGGAAAATGCGAAAAAGAGCAGAGGTGGCTACACATGCACAAAATTTGTTAGGCATGTTTTCCTTAACGTGAGTCTGGCACAACAGTAATGCCTGCATTTTCTCAACAACAATTAAGACCATCACAAGGTGGTTACAATTTAATTTTCATGAGGGATCTCCATACACCAAGAGTCTTCTCTCCATTAAATGACCACCTTGTTGACTGATATGGCACACAACTAGTTGGTGAAATCTTCCTGAATTGTAGGCCTCTAATTATCTGCATGACAATGTTAGTACACATAACAACTGCATGTCCATAATCATCTTAAAGAGACATTTATTAATCACATGCAAAATTAACATAGTCAGTTCATATAGCATGTCAATATCATTTGAAAGTTATGAAAATAAGTTCATGTCCAAAGTCTATAGTTTTAAGGAAATATTATGAAAAGATCAACTCCCAAGTATCAAGATCTTATGACAACTGCAGGAAATGGACAAAAACCCTATTAATAATTAGACCATAAACTAGACTCATCAACAAGGTTAGTGGCTTTGGAAGTCAAGGGGCAAGAAAGAGAACAAAAAACTCAAAAGATCATAGTAGTAAATCATTTTTTAGTGGAAGGTAATAAATTTTTAAAGAAACGGGTGGTAATACTACAAGAAGCTCTTTTGGAAAATAAGCTTAAGTGGACAAAAATGAAATCATATTAGTAAATCATAAGAGATTCAATAGTAGAAAGTAATAGTGGGGAAAACTCTAAAGAAACTCAAAGTGAGGTGCAAGCAATCCAACAATCAAACTCTCAAAGAGTGCTTTTAAAAGGAAGTGGTAGAGAAGGTTTGTTAAAAGAAATCAAAACATGGGCTCAAATCAGTAACAACCCCTTTAACATGGAAGAGGAAGCAAACACATAGGTTGAAAAATTATAAGAAAGAGAGCTCATATAAAGGTAAGTTAGAGAAGAAAATGTAATTATCAAAGGGGTTGGAGGTTATGAGAAAAATGAAAGCACTTTAAATTTTGTGACTTTCTAAAAGACAAATTGTTTTGGCAAGGGAAATTTTTTCAAGCAATGAGGGTGGAGAAGATTTGTGAAGAGAGAGTTAGACCTATAAAAGTGGTCAAGAAAAGTAGCATATTTTAAGAAAAAATAATCTCGAGGGGTTCATGCTTCTTCCTAGATGAGAATTTAACCAGTGGACATCAAAAGGAGAGAAGGGCAGAAGTAGAAAAATTAAGAGCAACAAGAGATGAAGGAAAGCATGCATGGTTGTACAATGGAAAATCAATTATTGTCAATTTTGAATCTCATGGTAAGATAGGGTAGCAAGCTAGCGCCAAGGAAGATTCTTTTGATTTGATAGAAGGAAGGAAAGAAACAAGGTCATTTTGGTCAAACAAGGGTGAAGAATCAACTGAGTCTTTCTTGTCAAAATAAATACCAATCAAGGCCTTCCCAAGTTTACTTAAGTTTAGTATGTTGGATTGTAGAGGACATCCATGGAGGAGGGGACCTGGGTTAATTCCTATTGTAGAAGGTTGAGATACAATTTGTCTTACAAACATTCATGAACATGAAGGTTGCAAGACTTATACATTTGAAGGTTACATGAAGTTGGTGGCTTGGAATAAGGTAGCGGGGAATGGAAAAGGGTATGGCGGTACAACGGTCCTAGTGAAAGAAAAAAGAAGGATGTATCATTCAGTTGGAAAGAGAACACACAAACAAACAATATATTTGGTTCAAAATTGTAGAAAGTGAAAATCACATAAGAATTGCAGCATGTTATTTTTTCCCACAAGTCTCAAAAACTTACAAAAATAATGTTCTAGACAATAAAGACCCATTTGCAGCTTTAAAAAAAGATATTGCAATGTATTCTCAGTAGGGAGAAGTTATCTTAGTGGGAGATTTTAATGCCAAGACTGTAAATGAGCAAGTTAACAAATTCTTTGTTGCAAAGAGGTGTAAGGAATCTAAGATAGAAGGACAACTTCCTACACTAATCTTGAGAGGAGGATAATGCAAAATTTTTACAAATCTTTAATAGTTTCAAAAAATCAAACATAAATATCATGCATACCGTAACACATTGATTTATGTGGGGAAAACCTTTTCAAGAGAAAAACCCCACACTCCAAAAGCCGCCCAATATTATTCAAAAATCACAAAGATTACAATATACTTGCAGAGCAAGCTTCTTATAGGAGTATCACCAACCAAAGACCTAGAGGCAACACAAAAGCTATCAAAATCTCAGAACACATCATAATACACAACCGTAATACAATGCCCTCATAAAATAGGGTTGCCTTCTAGGGTAAGTCAAGCTAAGAAAATATCAACTGTCAGTTCTAAGACCTAATGATGAACAGTCCAGATTTATAATAATGAAATATAAATAAAATTTGTGTTTTAGGGGCACTGCCCTTAGACCCCTCACAGGGAGGAAACCCCCTCGTACCCCCCGTCGTCAATGTATCAACAATACTTTATGTAATTCAAAGGTTGAGACACATTATCCCAACAAGAGGATCATGATCCCATTTGGCTCACAAAAGAGAGAAATAATTAATGATTAAGATTTTCACAAGATTACAAGGTCAACAACCATTTTGGGGAGGAATTGCTCTCTTTGTGAGGCATCTTCAACTTAATTATTTGTAATGGTTTGGATAGATGGAAGAAGTTTGAAAATTTTACATACAACACCTATAATGTGGCAAGCATCATTGGTTATGAAATTTTATCATTGTTGGCATTTCAATTCACACCTTTGGAATGCGGATTAGGAATGGACAGTTATGCACATTTATAATACTCTTCAAATTAGGAGGGGAAGCTCCCTCTTTTTTGATTATGCTTAAAAATAAATACTAAAATACTACCAATCTTTTTATTCTCAGCTTAAGAGCACAAGGTTATAAAACTCTTTGCGTCGTAGTTGAGGTTTTCTATTTTCCAGAATTTCAACTACAACTAGGCCTAAACTAATGACGCTTCTGAAAACTCAAGTAAATTCAGAGCATGAGAATCAAAAGTAAACAGTGAATGATTTAATTTAAAATAGATACTTAAATAAACTTGCTTCCAGAACACACTTGAAGACTCATTGTACTTTTGAGATGTATGCTAAAATAAAGATTATGCAAGCCAAACATATAAATAAAACACTGAAAGATATTGAGATCATAGATCAAAGAAAAGTAGGCTTGAGATTTATTTCCTCAAATTATAACACTAATAACACTTTTGGGACAGAAGACTATAAAAAATTAAGCTTACAATATGCGATCAAACCAGATTACATTTGAAACAAAAGTGAACAAACACTGAATAACAAAGTTGTAGGCAACAATGGGCTCAACAATTTTTTATCACAACAACAGTTAAAAATAAATGAGCAAGGTTGTTATTATTTATACACAAACAAGGAGTAGGGAACCCTAAAATCTCATTGTTTTTAACAACTAGTCGTGCCAACATGCAAGCTTTATTTCTAAAAATAAACAAAAGATAACTAATATCTAACTGCCAACATCAGTTAACTAAAAATCTCCAAGTATACATTGATATTTCTAAAGAAGAGATATGCATGAATGATAACAACAAGTTAAACTCAGAAAAGACATTGAGTTAACTACTATCTTTAATTTAGTTCTATTCCTAGAAATATTTGTATGCTTCAATTGGTAGTTCACTCATTGATAGCTTGGGGAATCATATCCTCCAAAAAGTTGTTAATTGCCTCTTCATTAGGAACACTGATACTATCCAGAATGATGTTTTTTTCCAACATCTCCTCACCATCTGTGATTAAACTTATCAATTATTTCCTTTTTTCAATTGCTTCATCAAATTTTGCTGACATTGTTGCAACATGATTCATCTTGCAGGCAATAGGATCAACATTAAAACTGCCACATACAAGGTTCTAAAAATCTGTTTGTACTTCATGGAGATCAAAGTAAGTGCCATCTTCATGTCGATATTGACAAGGGATCTATGACACAAACATACTTATGAACTTGAGAGTATTAGCAACCTTCTATCTATATCCAACCAATTCTACAAATATTCCTTCATAGGTTTTTACTTTAAAGAGGTGTTGTTCTCTCCAATCAAAAAGCTACTTCTTGTTTTCTTTCATTAATGATTGAATCATAAGCCATCCTCAAGTCAGAAATGATGATCTCATCTCTTGGTCTTTTTTCTACTCAAACTCCTGAATCCTTGAGCAAAGATCATGGGCATTATACCTTAATTGGTACTTTTTTGCAAGTATAAATCTGCCCCTAGCGATGAATTCTTCTATCCAATTTCTCATATTTTTTTCCATAGATGACCAACTGATTCAATTGATGTCGATCTATAGGTGATTCTAGAATTCTTGGAAACAACAAGGTGGCTTGTGAAGTACCATGAAGGAGATTGGAAACATATTGTTACAGTTGTTGAATCTTAGCCTTGAGGGTTGCCTTATCTTTTTTGTCCTTGAGCACTCATTCCTTCATATTATCTGTTACAACCTTGAAGAGATTTACATCACTATATCAAGTGCTTCTTCCGTGATTGGCCTTGAAAACTTTGAAGTCGTCAATTCCAACCTCATCAACATTATTGTCCTCCAGAGGTGTGGAAAACTCAAGGATAACCTCGCCTTCAAAATTCTTCTCCATATGAACTTGATTCTTAAGTTTCTTCTATGTTGTGTCTTGGTAGACACTATCAAGTTTTGCAAAGTCCAAATAATACGAAGGCCTCCTCCTCTTCCTACACAATAGGTTCTCAAGCCAAGATGAGGAGTCTCTACTAGCTTCCCTAGGGGGATCAATTCCAACTCCAACAACTCTTGATGGTTCAACATGTGTTGAGACATTATGAAATGGTGAATCGCCTTCTGAATCTATCTGAATAGGAGAAGGTCTTAGTGATGGTGGAAGAATAAGAGATCAAGGCATGACTTCAACTTGTGGTGTTGACTCAACCATAACTTCTGGTGATTCTATTGATTGTTCTTGATTATTCACTTTTTCCGTTAAACTCTTCGTCATTCTGTTGATCTTCATATCTTCTAGATGATTGCTCATAGATTTTGCTCTCAATTTTAATTTGGAATAAGGTAGAGATGACTGAATTATTGGTATATATGCAACTGAAATAGCTACCTTCCATGTCTTCTTAGTGTTTAGGAAGATCTTACTATTTTTTATAAATTGACTTGTCCTTTCCTCAATTGAGGTTCTCTCTTTGGTGAACCAATCAACTTGTGAAATTGATTATTGTTTGACTTGATCTCTAGCATACATGGGAAGTAAAAATTCCCCATCATCATCTGACAAACCATTTGTATCTTCTAATGAGAAATCAACCATCTACTGAAGGGTAAGTCTAGAGTAGTTGCGCTTGTGCACTTCAAACTCATCTTCACAATTGGTCCAAAAATACTCAATTGTAGGTGCATGTACATGATTCTGACCAAGACGGGATACGAAGAAACCACGAGGATCATATGACCATCTCTCTGTGAAAAGCTTGAGACCATAGCTTGACATTTCATCGCTCATCAACTTAGCATCAACTATTGATCTGCATCTATATATGCTCATTTCAAATGGGAAACTTCAATGCAGGCTTGCATCTATTACGCAAAAATGTGTGCACTTAATGTACTTGCCTTAGGAATTCCATGAATACGACCTCATCTATTGGATATATAGGTAACATGGATGGATCACCTAAGAAGCCATATACTCTTATGTAGTAGAATGTGGGGAATTGGATAAACCAATCAATCCACTCTTCCATTGCCAATTTAGCATATGCTAAAATCTGTATATGCAACTCATTATCAAGATCTCACACCGTATGCATCAGAAATAGATCATTCACCCACTTGTAACACCGTTCAGATTTTGAAAACTTTAATTGTGGGTAATGATCATACACATGCTGAACACCCAGGGTTGCAATGACAGTCAAACCTCTAAACTTGCCTTGAAAGGCCATTATATATATGAGACAGGATATCATGTGGAATTCATGGGCCTTAAAGAACCATGTCATCTAATGGTGGAGATGATCAATGATCAACGATGGCCAGTCATAGTGTTTTGCTCCATCAATAATCTGGGAAATGATGTAAAAAATCCAAGGCTGAAATTTATTGGCCTCTGCTTGACCTATGATTCAATTGAGCAAAGTAATCATGATTGTAAATTCATCCTTGAACTCACTATGCTCAAAATTCCTTGGCAAAGTATTATGCTTTTCTTTCAGCCACTTCTGAGCCATTCTTTTCTGAAACTTTCCCTTTTGCACATACCACACCCTTTCACATTCTTCAATACATATGATGAATTTTTCCATGCATGGTGGTATTGCAAGACACTTCTCAATATCTTTCGACTTCAGGCTCCAAATAATATGCCCATCTACTGATATGATTTCTTGTGAAGTTGAATTGTAATGCTTTACACAAGCAATTACGAATTCAAGGATCCACACTGAGATGAGGATAGAGGTTGTTGCAAGCAACACATAATGATCAAGATTCTTGATTTTAATGTTTCTTGCGCCTTCCCAAGAATGCAAATCAACAACTGGAAACACGTGATGCAAGTCGGTTTCAAATTTTCTCCAAAAATCATGGAGCAACACAAATTTGGTTCTGATTTCGATTGGAGAGTACTACATGCCAAAAACCTTGACTTTTGACTATGAACATGCCTATGTTCATAAAATTTATGCATAAGAGCTAAAAATAAACCACTAATTTTTCTTCAGAAAAAGGCAGATTTTTGGAAAAAAGTTGAGGTTTGGGTTTTGTAGACACTATTATTCTGAAGAGACCCAAATCGTCAAATTTTGAAATGCTAAATTTCTCCCAAGCATGCAAGATCATGGAAAATTTCTTAAAAAGTAGGGCCGAAAAAACTGAGGTATGGGTTTTGTAGACAACTTCGTTTCGAAGAGACCCAAATTGTTAGTCTTTGAAAATGAAAAAGATGAAGATTTCCTGAATATATGTGATTTCCTAAAAAATAGGGATCGACATTTAAATTTTTAAATTTTTCCAATCTTCAAGAGGAGTGAAAAACAAGTAGACATCTATCGACGAAACTTGAAAATTTTGACCACTTGTTTTTGAAATGTGATGCCCTAGAAAAATAGACCGTGAAAAAGTGTGCTTTTGTGCTTCATAATCTCGAATCCATGAAGAACACTAAAAAATCACTTCCTTTGAGCCTACAAATATTGATGAGAAGAAAATTTTGTGTTTCTTCCTCTGAAAGATAACCTACAAATTATAAAAAATGAATACTCAAATATTTCTTAAATAGGGTTTGGAGATAAAAAAACACTTTCATGCAAAACCATATTATTTTGGAGCTTGCATGTCAAAATATTTGACTTCATTTACATCAACATAGAGAATTCCTAAAAAAATAGGGCAACAAAAAGCATGCACATGCAAATTTTTTTTCAAAAAAATTCTAAGGAAAGTTGACTTGGGTGCCTTCCTTGAAATAAGGTTCCCAACTTCACCAAAAATAGAAAAAATTCATCATTTTCAATTTTTTTGCTTTTCATGTTTTTATCGGAGCCTGCTTCTGTCTTTGACAATCTGTCAAATTGGCACTATCAACTGATAATCTATGTTTGATCATGGTAAAATCATCTTTGACCACTACTGAAGTGATCCCTGGCTTTGTTCTGACATCTAATGATGTTTGATGGTGATCGTACACCTCGAAAAATGATGACAAAGGAGAAATGGAAGAACACATGGATGGAGTGAAAAAGTTACTAAGGAATGAAAAGAAAGGCACCCTCCTTGAAATAAGGTGCCTGGCTTTGCCAGTGTTAGATTTTTTTTGAGATTTTCAATTTTTTTTGCTTTTCATGCTTTTGGAAGTTGGTACCCCCTATTCGGGTATCATTTTCTACCAATTTGTGAACAACTGAGACTTAAATTTAGTCAATTTGGCAAGCTTGATCAAATTTGAGTTGAATGGTACCCTTTTCCAACCTTTGTTATTGCATTTGACTGATTTACCAAGATCCAGAACCGGGCTAATAGAGAAGTTTTAACATTTTTCAAAACACGTAAAAATAGTTCTAAGTGTTGATGTCTTGGTCACCCTCCTTGAAAAAAGGTGCTTAAGCCTTCCAAAGAGAAATTTTTTCATCATTTTTCAAATTTCCTTTGACTTTGCTCTTTTTTCCAACTGCCTCTATTTGATTTGCAATTCCTGATGTTTGAAAAGTGTTCTAAACTAGATGATGGATTCCTTGAAGAGTCTGAACATATTTGAGATGATTTCCAACTTTTCCCAACCCTAAAAACTATTTTTGACTGCATTTTACTGGATCTGAACTAGGTTGAAGAGTAAAATTGCACATTTTTTGAAAAATGGAAAAAAAATTCTAAGGCAGGAAACCCTAGGTGCCCTCCTTCAAATAAGGCACTTGGATTTGCTAGAGAGAATATTTTTCATGTTTTCAACTTTTCTTTGATTTTCTTTGTTTTGCATGAAATGTCTCTACTTGATCTACAATTATCGCCATTTGATTGGTCCTCTGAATTGGATGATGGATTCGTTGAAGAGCCTAAACATATGAGTTGATTTCCAACTTTACCAACCCTAAAACTACTTTTGACTGGATGTAAACTAGGCTGAAGAGTCAAATTGCATGTTTTCTAAAAAAATAACAAAAAATTCAAAGGCATGAGATCTTGGGTGCTCTCCTTGAAATAAGGTGCCCAACTTCTCTAGAGTTAGATTATTTTTTAAGATTTTCAAATATCCTCGTCAGCCATTCACCACCTTCATCGATTGTGTTGACCACCTTTGGTATTGTGTTGACTGTCGATTGCTTTCATATTTTCATGTGCATGATAAATGAAAGTGAGAAAAATGACTAAGGCATTGAAGCCTAGGCGTCTTCCTTGAAATAAGGCACCTAAGTTTTCTAAACTTAGTTTATTTTTTGCAAATTTCACTATTTTTAGATTCCCCTCCTCTTGTTGATCGTTTCTCGAGAATCTTTCGTCGTGGATTGTTTTGTGAAGTATTTGAGACTTTGAATCTGACACCTAGAAGTTGGCCTTCCTCCATTGATGACCCCAGAGGCCCTAAGTTATCTTCTGAAAAAGTGCAATCGACCCACCAGAGAAAAATTGACTTTTTGACGATTTTGACTACATGAACATGATCAGGACATATTTTCAACCAAACAAAATCGGTTTGAGCCCTCCATGCAAAGATTCTATTTTTAGACATTTTCTAAAAACCAATCAAAATTAGTTTGAGCCCTCCATGTGAAGATTCTATTTTAGAAAATTTGCCAGCATCTGTTTGACAACAAACCCAGAAAACCCTAATTCAAGTCTATTTTTAGAAAATTTTAAAAATATATTTTTTTTAAAAGATTTTTTTTACAAGACTTTAACCATTTTCACAAAATGCCTTAATGAAGCAATTTTTTAAATTTTGGGTATTACACTCATAAATATTGGTTGAAAGGATATAAGTTGTGATTGGTGAGCATATTTGGGATTTAAAATTAGATCATACCCCAATTTACTTAAGATTTTCTTGGAAAAAGAAGAGGTGGTTTGGAAGAAAACTCAATGTCTACGACAACCTCCTCCAAAGGTTAGAATTATTTTGACGCAAGAAAAATTTTTGATCTTCAAGGTGACATTAGAGAGGTTAATTAAGGAGAAAACTCATTTGTAGGGCTTCAATATTTACGAGTTAAAAAATATAATTCAAGAAGCTCTTGGGAAGTGCAAAAGATCAAAAAATAATAAATTACTTTCTAGTTAATGCTTGGTTTGATGAAGAATGCAAAAGTGCAATAAGAAATTTAAAAGAGTCGGACAAGAAAAAGATAAATATTAAGTTGTACAAGTAGATTTTAAGAAAGAAAAAGGTTGAATTCATGAACACGAGGTGGGAAGAGCTAACCTACCTTGGAAAGAATAACCCAAAAAAGTTTGAAAGGAACTTCAACCAAGAAAAACACAAACTAAAAATAATATTTTATCTAGTTAGTGGCTTGAATACTCAAGAAAACTTTATGAATAGGTTTCAGAGGTTGGCCCCCCTCCCTTGGTCAACACCACAACAAAAAATTTCATCTTGTGTAAAATTGAGATTAGCATTAAAATTTTGAAAATTTGAAAAACAAAGGACTTGGTTGAACTTCAAGTTGAGTTTCTAAAATGGGGGTGAGAACTCTTGCACCACACATTATGAGAATATTCAACAACATCATTTCGCAACGGTTCCCAAGAGATTAGACAACCAGCCTAGTGATACCTCTTTTTAAGAGTGGTGACATTAATAACCCTTCCAATTATAAGACCATAATTATCAACCCTTTGTTTGCAAAATTATTTTCCAATATGATTAAAAATAGAATCAATAAATGGGCAGAAGAAAATAAAAGTGAGAAAAAGGCCAAGTAGCTTTTAGGCTTAATCACTCTATAATTGATCACATAATCACTTTGAGGCACATCATTGAAAATTTTTGGGGATAAATGGAAGATGAATTTTATTATTTTGTTGACTTTAAAAAAGCTTTTGAAATAGTTGCAAGGTACAAGTTATGGTATAGAATGGAAGAACCTGGAATTCCTATGCATTTAAGAGTGGTTGTCCATAGGATTTATAAAGAAGTTAAAGTTAAATCAAAACTTTAGTAGGTATCAGAGATGTTTAGGAGTGAAATTGGGGTCAAGGAAGGATTCCCTAGGCTATCTCTTATACTCATTGATTTAAATATCAAAAAACATAAGAATGGGTGAATAGGCAAGGGGGAGATGGTTTTCATTTGGGAGTGTTTGTGATAAAAATTATTTTATATGTAGATGACCTGATTTTGATTGTTAAATCAATTGATGGGTTGTAAGAGCACTTATATGCCCTTGAATAAGTTTTTAGAACAATGGGGATGCAAGTCAATATCAACAAGACCAAAATCATAATTTTCTCCAACAATAGAATGCAAAACTAGCACAATTATAATTTGAAGGAAACACTCTTGAAGGAGTTACTGAGTTGGGAGAGATGCAAAAATAAAATAACTCTAGGAAGTTGGAAAGATTTATATGCTCTCCAAAATAGAAGTAGAGAGGTAGAGTTATGGGATTGGAAAACCGTTCATTTTTTTTTTTTGGAATTTTAATCCTTTCGATGGTGCTCTATGGGTGTGAATTGTGGGCTAGTAGCACCTTATACTCAAAGTGGAAAAATTTGAGAAAGTTCAAAAGCTCTTGATAATAAATACAGGTTCAAAATAAAAGACTCAATTTCTTATGAGATTATGCTAAGTGAAATGGGTGAAATTTATATTGAAGCAATTGCTATGATGCGTCTAATAAAATATTAAAAAAGAATTTGAACAAATGGAAGTTAGTAGATGGCCTAAGGTTGTTTTCAATGACACCATGAGAAAACTAAAAAATACGTGGATGAAACAAAAAAATAAATGGATGGGAAAATGGAACATATACTTGAATGTTTTCCCCATGAATAAGAAAGAGATAAAATATTTGGTGTTAGACAAGTTTCACAAGTGTACATGGGGTAAAGTACTAGGGAGAAAAATAAGTATTATCTCAAAGAGTTCAAGCCCACATGTGATCATCAACACAAATCATACATTGAAGCCAATATTTTATGGGGAGCCAATATTCTTATTGTTCAATTAAGAATCATCTCTCATCAACTCTAATGTGAAAAAGGGAGGTGAAAAAGACCTAAAGAAGAATGGGAAGAAAGGGTGTGGATTTTTTGCAATACCAAGGTAGTGGAATAAAAAAACACTTGATTTTGGAGTGTATTTCCTTCAAGGACATCAAAGACAAGCATGTCATTATAATGACAATAGTTTCTTGGCACAATTTATTCAACGAGGAGACTATTGAGAAGATGTGGGTGTTATCATCTCCTTGAATAGCAAAAATATTGAAATATAAAAGACCAAAACGACAAGGTTGGTTGTCTTGTAGGCTAGTTTTAGTCTCATGGAGTTATCTATCTATATATGGATTTTGACTATCTCTTTTTAGATGTCATAATTCAAACTACTTTCTACCTAATCTATTTATTTGTAGACATGAAATTTATGCACAAGCAAAGAAATATTATTTTGCTACTTATACTTTTCCCAATTCCATAGCAAAAGGGAGACACGTGAGATCCACATTCTATATTTTTGCTATTAAATAGGTAACTATTTAAAATAAGTGATTTTTCATGTTCAATAAATGTTCAAACTGGTAAATTTAAAGAGGAATAGAAAAGTATGTACAAAAATCTTATCATATTTATAAAGCTATGTAGATTATTATGGATAAAAAAGTTTTTGACCAAAATAAAAGAGGTAAAGTATCTTTCATTTTCTTATGTCTTAAAATTTTGGAGAGAGATACAATTTATGAATAGGCAAAAGAATCACCCTTAATCTTGAATTTTAAGGATGGTATAAAAAATGATCTTAGGTTTCAAGATTCATTAAAATTTCATAAATGTGATACATATAAAGAATATCATCATTGATCATTATATAAAGGTGATAGTATCTTGAATTTTCTACTTTGTTAATTAGGAAACATTTTGAATTTTATGTGATGTGGTTCTTTAATTATGAGTCAATTTTGACATTTCATGGATATTAATATTATTACTAGGAGTTGTCAATGTTGGAATTGTTTGGTCTAAAGCCTCAATTTACAAGGGCTTTCTAGTTAAACGTGTAATGGTAGTGTAATTAGTTGAGGTAAAAGGGTAGCTAATGTATTTTATTTTGCTGAATTTCTTGATTGTGGCAAAGTCGATGGAAGATTTTAAAGTGTTATCTCCTTAGGGGTTTGGTAATGTTTTAGCTCTTATCTTTGTAGTGGATTTTCATGTGGTTAACAAGGAACTCCAATGGTGAACAAGGATTAATGGGAGCTAGAAGTGTATTGCTTTGATTTGAAGAAGGAAGTTAAAAATATTTTGGTCACTCATATCAAAGGTTGCTTGTAGGTGATAATTTATTTCATTTTCCCTCCATGAGAGGATGTGTTTGTGTTCAAGCATTATAGCATGAAGATGTCATTTGTGATATTTGTTTCTCAAAATTAGATACAAAATCATGCAGGCTTAACTATGGTAAAGGAGGTGGATGACATAATGGGTAGTTTATCAAGTGGAGTGAATAGCTCAAGAGGTGACTAGGATGGTGGTGTAAGTGATTGCAATCTAGTAAAATCTAGGTTTTTCCCTCTTCAATGTCATGTTATAACATGATGTAGTTTCTGAAAGGTGGAGCATGATAGTGTAATAACATGCTTCACCTAGGATAATGCTATATCATAAGTGTGATATCACATGTGATTATTAAATTTATTTTATATAATAGGATAATTTGTTTTATCTCAAACCTAGGTAGCTAATAATGATATGTACGACCCTTGATTTAAGGTCATCAAGTGCCAACATTGCCTCATCAAATTTTGATTGATGGTAGTCAATTGCCACCTTTGTCTAATCAAGGTCATTAAACTATCTTACTTAACTAAGTTAACTCATCTCCTGATTGATAATGATTAGGGAATTAAATCATGACCTCTTAAATATATTTCATTTGATCTCACTCATCTAAGAAGCATGTATGCTTGCAATTTACCCATTTTATTATTGCTTGTGAAAGGTCATTCATGTTTATTAATACAAAATAAGATTATTTTTTAATCTAGTTTTGTGGCTAATTGATAGACTTTAGGTAATAGGTTTGTTTTGATCATCAAAAAATCTCTTAATATTACTTATGATAATATTTTAGGGTTAGTTAAAATTTTAGTCTTTCGAGAGCATTGGACAAAGGTGATTTTCTATAAGTAGTTAATTTTTAGTGAATGGTGGAGCCTTTTTTATATCATCGTTGTGTTCACAAGGTTTATGAAAGCTAGATTATTATCTTTTTTTAGAACACTAGGAGGCTAAATAATTTTAATTTTCTCTACGAGCTTTGTGGTTTTGAATTGCAAGTAACATTTTTTGGAGAAAATTGGCATAAATTAGATCATTTAGTTGCATTTGAAAGGCCTAAAATCCCTAAGAATATATTTACGTCCATTAAAATTGAAGAAAGTGATCCTAAGGTCTAAGAAAATTTTCTAAGGAGGTCATATAACATTGTTTGCAATGCATTAATCAATAGTTTTTCTAAAACTTGAGTACCACCGCCACTATATAATTTTTACGTCACTTGCATCCTAATCTAGGTGACACCTCTACTAGCCCACCATATGTTAGGTTAGGTGACATCAACCTTGCAAACCTATGCAATTTATATGTCTCCATATTTCTTGGAATGTGTCTTAAGCGACATGACATAAATTAATTAAATATTGACATTTGTAATTATATTTTCACAAGACATTTAATGTTGGTGGAGGTTACACATCACTATAGGAAAAATTATTCCTCCTAGGTGTTCACATTGGGAATGTAAAAGGTATGGATTTGGGCACCCGAGTTTGGAGGGAAACAAGTGTCCATTGGTGTTCCATTTGAAAGCTAAAAAGTCATTGAAGCATCCTAAATGGAAAAAGATGAAGAGGCTATGGGTTAGGTACTCATGTTCGAGCCTTGTGCATTTTGTTTAATATTTTATCACGACTCTTGGTATTCCAAGAAAGGGGTTTGGGTTTTTGTAATTGGTTTTGGCACCTCTTGTTTTGGTTTACCATTACGATTTTGCATACCACAAGTTCTATATATTGGAGCCATGAGATGGTAGTTTCATATTGTGTTATTTGCAGGTGTATAAAAGCATCTAAGTTTTTAGAGATCAACAAGGAAGTGTATTGTGGTGTACCTCTCTTGGGAAGATTAATAATAAACTTTCCCTCTTTTCTTGTGTGGAGTTTTATTCGTGAAAGGGTTTCTCCATGTAAATCTAGTGTCATATTTGTTTGTTGGTTTTTTTATTGTGATGAATGTACAATCATATACATATAATCTGATTTGGTAATCTTATTTTCATATTTGAATTCACATACATAGGTTAATACTATAGCTTAGTTTCACCTTTTCTTCAACACCATATTCACCACCCTAGAGGATTTTTGGGCAAGGTTACTACCATTGGTATTATTCATGGTAAGATATATTTGATTAAACTTATACCCTTGCATACTATGCACCAATCAACATTCAATGGATAATTAAATCCATGATAGCAAACCTAAAATAGCCATGTGGCATGTTGACTTTGCTTGTGCAACATATAGATGCCAACAATACATAGTCATATGCCACATCAACTAGGGTCTTTTCATGCCTACATAATCATAATGATGACATGTCGACATTAATATACCCATTGGGGGAAAATCCCATCCCTTTTCAAATGATTATTTGTTTTGGTTTCTTGACTTAAAAAGGATATAACTTACTTGTTGATGATACATTATTTCGGTTACGACACAGATACTATGTTAGTTTTTATACTTTGTTGATGATACATTACATGCATTGTTGATCATTTGATTATGTTTGTGGGGCGACACTATGATAAACATTATGTGTGTTATTGTTTTATGTTGTTTTAGAGCATTAGTGTATTTATGATGATGCATTTGATGTTTTTTATGATGCATTACTATATGTTAGTATTGGTGAAGGAGACAATGTAACATTACTCACTCGTGAGTACTCTGCTATGCTGCGACTCTCTTTCACGGTGTGATTTTTGAGTTATACAAATATGTTTGACAGTGTTGTTTTATGCAGTTTCTAGGTATTGGGCATTGAATCCACCTGCTTTTTTAGGTTTGAGTGTGCCATGACCGAATGGAAACATGTTGTTTTAGAGATAATGTCAGGTCCTTCTTTGGCCATTGTTCCTTTATAGGATGAGTATTCGTTTGTCACATGTTGTTCATCATTTGTTTCCCTCACGTTGTTCATGTTTTCATCATGATTGGAAATAAATTGTTTAACTAGTTAAATGGTGTATTTGATAAGTTATTTAGTTTAGTATAATTTTATTGAAATGTTAAATTAAAATAATTGTGTTTATGGTTGATTTATTAAATTAATTAAATAGGATATTTAATTAAATGTGATTGTTGAATTTAATGTGCAAACTTAAATATATGCAAAGTAGATAATATTAAATAATTTTTTTCAACAGATTATGATAAATATCTGAAATCTTGATTCGAAATGAGAAAGTCTTATCTTGAGTAATTGTTTAATTAAAACTGTCTGCTCAATTTTGTTTGCATGATGACGGTTATTAAGAAAGCTTTGGTATTTCTTGTAATATAATGATTGTATTTATAATATAATTGTTAATGATTCAATAGTGTACTTCTATGTTATTGAGTTTAAAATCTTCCTGAGGCTAGGAAAAGTAACTAGTACTGCAAAGCTTTTAATGCTTGTACTTTGTTGTTCTATTGCAATGATTTAATTTGGGACTTATCCATGCTCGATATAATATTACATTGGAGGTATTTTGAAAGTTATTTGGTCTATGTCTTGATTGAGATGTGTACATTCATGGTTCTTGTTTGATGTGCATGATGGTGTTCCTTTGCAATTATCAATATGTTATATTATTGTATATAGGAAGAGTCGCTTGTGATAGGGGCTGGAACCCTAAGAGGTAACCAGGGTAACCTATCAGAAGTTTTTAATTTAGTGAAAACCTAATTGAATGTACTAGGGGTTGTGTAGTGTACATTAAATAATTCAAATAATTGATTGCCTCGCCTTATACCTTAGTGCTTGTATAGATTAAGGATAGGTTGAGATGGCCTGGAATGGCATGATCATCTACTTTGTCTTCTTGAAAGGTAGCTTGATTCCACACAAGTTTGTTTAGGGGCCGGGAATCAGTAGAGATTGCTAGGGTAAATCAGTACGAGGGCTGATAGTCTTAGAAGATTGACTAGGATAACCTAAAGTAACTATGTGATGACACTCTTTTCCTGATACATGTTATGTGGTCTCTTGTATAGAGTTACCTTTTTGTTATGTTGTTGCCTCTGGGAGCTTGTTTGTAATCATGTGGTTTAGATATCGTTATGTATGTGTACATCAAACCATGTGATGTTATATTTTGTCTTCATGTTCATCTATATTGTGGACCTGATATTATCTCCTAGCATGGGGGGTGGACTTACGAGCACCACATGGTTGGGAGGAATGTGCTCTATCCTCCATTAGGTTTCCTTGCAGGTGTTGTAGTGCGTGGATGATGTTTTTCTTATGATAGGTTCCCGATTTTACATTGTTCATGGAGTTGGACGCTAAGCATGCACATGAACAAGATTGACGGATGTGTTATGCTCTTCATCTATATTGTATACATTCTTGATGTGTATGTGAGGCCTTATTGTGTTATTACTTTGATGTAATGAGATTTTTTATAATCTCACTTGATGTAATTTGACTATGTAACTTAAATTCATTATGAGTATGTAATTGGATTATTCATTACTGTTATGATATATCCTTATGTTTAATGCTTTTGGATTAATGATGAGATGTTCTTACTTATGAAATTTTAAATAGCATTGTCACAGATCCCTGAGAATGTACGTGTAGATGTTTACTTAGTACTCATGTTGCAATCAAATGTATTGTTTTTTTTAAATGTTCGATTATTTAGTTACTTTGTGTGTTGTTCTCTGGGTTCCATGGTAGGGCATTACAACTTGGTATCAGAGCACAAGGTTCTAACACTAGCTACTCTAGTCCTTGTCATCCCATTAGGTTGTCCTAGATGTTAGACTCTATAGTTTATGTTTTCCTGTTGTCTTTTGCATCTTGAAACTGAGACTTGTCTTTGGTTTTGTGTAAGACCATGCCTAGATGTCGTGGTCGAGGCTATATGGATAATCACCAGGATACTCCTCCTTAGAGTTCTCATGAGAGTGAACATGTAGAGCAACATGATCCTCAGGTTAATCAGGTGGGTGAGGAACAAAATCCGATATAGTCAGGTTCAGAGGGAGCTTTGTTGTGTCCCTTGCTTGAGGAAGTTCTTGCTCGCCTTGGTCCTAGATAGGAGGCTAGTCAGCAAGTGGCTAGAGAATGAGATAGATCACCTAGGAGAGTTGTTGAGACTATGGAGCAGGATGTCGTAGTTGCAGGGCATATGAGAGATTTATTGAGGGCACACCCTCCCACATTCGACAATACTGATGGTGGTCTAGAGGCAGAAATGTGGATGATAGACTTGGGATGATGCTTTGTTATGCATCCACATGGTAGCAACACTAGAGCTAGATGCACCATTATGCATCTTAGAGGCTTTACCTCTACATGGTGGTGATTGGAGGGGAAAAAGTTGCATCTGGATATTGGTTCAGTATCATGGGACATGTTTTTGGGGAGGTTCAGAGCGTGTTTCCTGTCAAAGCATTGGAGATAGCGTCGTGCAAATGATTTTGATGATCTGCGTCAGATGGCTATGTCAGTTGAGCGGTTTGAGTGTATGTTCTACGAGCTCAAAAAATATGTCAGAATTGTAGACAACGAGGCTACGTTGGTACAACACTTCATTAGGGGCTTGAACACCCATATTAGCGGAGGAGTCTGAGTCTTCGATCCGAAGACTATGGAGGTAACCATGGAGAAGGCACAACTTATGGAGGAGAATTTGACTATGGCTTTGGGTGGACATACAGGTGTTTAGATAGGTAGTGCACTTACGACAAGCTTTGGTCCGTGAGGTGGTCAATCTTAGATAGGGGGTTCCTCTTGGAACCAACAGGCACTCGCTAAGGGTGGTCAACAATAGCCTTACCCACCGAAGAATAATAATTTTCAATTTCAGTCGGGTAACAATTCATAGTTTGGGAAGAACCGTAACTGGTGGAATAACAAGCGTAATTGTCAGGATCAACCAACATAGAAAGCACAATCTATGATTAGCAGAGGTAGTTTTCAATAGTCGAATGCACCTTCAGGTGGCAGAGGTTTTCGTAGAGGTACTGATTGCTTTTCATGTGGTCAGCAGGGTCACATTGCGAGGCAGTGTCCTATGAGACATACATCAGGATTTGGTCAGCATTCGGTAGCTTTAGAGCCGATAGTTGGAGATGCAGGCCGTTCTCACATAGTTTTTTCTATAGTAGATAACCATTAGGTAGATCATTAGAACACTGTGGTTGAGACTTCAGGTTAGTTATAGGGTACTAATGTTTCCATCCTTTTTTATTCCAGAGCTTCTGATTCGTTTATTTCTCCATATATTATTGAGCGATGTGGACTCATGGCAGTAAAGCAAGGTGATAGGTGGCAAGTTGAATTGACCTATGGGGTGAAGGCAGCAGTAGAATCCCTTGTTCACAATTCTGGACTAAGGATTAGATCGCTAACTACCTTAGCAGATCTTCGTGTTACACCTCTTGGTTCTTATGACATTGTTTTGGGTATGGACTGGTTGGAAACCCATCATGCAATGATTGATTGTCGACAAAAGACAATATGTTGCTTAGATGATTCTCTTGTAGAAGTTGAAATAATTGGTGTGTAGAGACCCATCTCCTTGCAGAATATATCTGCTATGTAGTTAAGGAGATGCATCCATCAAGGTTGTCAGTTTTTTGTAGTAATAGTTAATGACTTGGAGGTAGGGGAGAGTCAAAAGGTATCTCTTGATGATTACTCTATTCTTGGGGAATTCATAGATGTTTTTCCCAATGATATTCTTGATATGCAACTGAAACGTGACATAGATTTCATAATCGACCTAGTTCCTAGAGCAAAGCCTATATCTCGAGCCCCATATAGAATGACCACACAGGAACTAGAAGAGATTCATCTGCAGTTGGAGGAACTTTAGGCTAAGGGTTTTATATGTCTGAACATTTCTCGTTGGGGAGCACCTATCATCTTCATGAAGAAGAGGGACAAATCTCTCAGATTGTGTATCAATTATCATCAATTGAACAAAGTGATGGCTAAGAATTGATATCCCTTGCCCATAATCGATGATCTCTTTGATCAGATCAAGGGAGCTAACATTTTTTCTAAAATTGATCTGAAATCAGGTTACCATCAATTGCGCATTTCAAAAGTGGACATTCATAAAACAAAATTTTGAACTTGTTACAGCCACTATGAGTTCACTGTGGTACCATTCGAGTTAACAAATGCACCATCCATTTTCATGAGTTTGATGAACGATGTTTTTCACATACCTTGATCATTTTTTTCTCATGTTTCTTGACGATATTTTGATCTATTCGAGAGATATGAAGGAGCATGAAGAGAATATGAGATAGGTATTGCAATGCTTGAGAGAGAATCAAATGTTCATGAATTTGTGAAGTGTGAGTTCTTCTAGACTAAGGTGAAATACCTTGGTCATGTTATCTAGAGAGAGGGTATTGTTGTGGATCCTTTGAAGATCCAAGCCATTATTGATTGGCCCGTGCTTACCAATGAACCCAAGGTTCATATTTTTATGGGTCTTGTCGAGTATTACAAATGATTTCTTAAGGGGTTTTCAAGGATTGCTCATCCCATTTTTTCTCATTAGAGGAAAGGGAAGAAATTTATTTGGTCAAATCAGTGTCAGTCGACTTTTCAAAATACTCAATGAAATTTTGACTAGTGCGCCTATCTTAGCTATTCCTAATCCTACTAAGGACTTTGTCATTTGTACTGATGAATCTTTAGAGGGATTAGGAGTTGTGTTGATGTAGGAGGGTCGTGTGATTGCTTATGAGTCTCACAAACTCAAGGATCACGAACTAAACTATCCTACTCATGATTTAGAGCTAGTTGCAGTTGTTCATGCTCTGGTTTGGTGGAGACATTTCTTATTGGGGCACCGTTTTGAACTTCACAGTGATCATCGTAGTTTGAATTATATTTTCATGTAGCCTAATTTGAATGCTAGGCATAGACGATGGATAGAGTTATTATGTGAGTATGAATTTGAGGTGAAATTTATCTAGGGGAAGGAGAACGTAGTGGTTGACGCTCTTAGTCGGTGAAGGCATGAGCTTTTTGCCGTGACTCTTGGAGTTGATTTGAGGAGCCAAATTTTAGCAGCACTTCCTATAGATAGACTGTATCAGGAGGTGAAGACAGAGTTGGGATCAAGTAGACCATTTGAGGGTAGATTCTCAGGATATAATCTCGAGTCAGATGGTTTGTTTTGACATATGGGTCATATCTACGCACAACATGCAAAGGGTCTTCACACTTTGATTATGTCAGAAGCACATTGAGCACCTTATTCAACTCATCCTGGAGTTAAGAAGATGCATGCTGACCTTCGACAATTGTACTTTTGGCTTGGGATGAAGCGTGATATCGCTGATTTTGTTTCGAGATGTCTTGAGTGCTAGAGAGTTAAGGCCGAGCATCAACATCCTGTAGGACTGTTGCAGCCACATCTTCTTCCTGAATGGAAGTGGGATATCATATTGGTGGACTTCATTGTTGGTTTACCTATGGAATATTGTCGACATGATGCTATCATGGTTACTGTTGACAGGTTGACTAAGGTAGCACATTTTTCTTCAGTTAGTTCTTCCTATAATACCTCTTCTGTGGCAAAGATATTCATGGAGGATATTGTTTGGATACACAAAATTACTCATAGAATAATTTATGATAGAGATCATGTGTTTACATCAACATTATGGACATCATTGCAACGTGCCTTAGGTACTCAGTTGAACTTTAGTTCAACTTATCACCCAGAGACCGACAGACATACCAAGAGGGTCAACCAGATTCTTGAGGATATGCTTAGGATGTATGTAATGGATCAACAGTCATGATGGGAAGATTATATTTACTTAGTGGAGTTCGCCTATAATAATGGGTATCATAGTTCCATAGGTATACCTCATTTTTCAGGCATTGTATGGACATCCTTGCCGGACTTCCTTGAGTTAGGATCAACTTGAGGATAGAGTTCTACTTGGACCTGAGATGCTTCAGGATACAGAGCAAAAAGTTGATCGCATAAGAGAGCACTTGGTGGTGATGTAGGACAAGAAGAAGAAGTATGTTGATGCTCATAGAGTGGATCATTAGTTTTCATTTGGCGATAGGGTATTTCTTCGGGTGCATCCACGAAAGATTCCGATTCATTATGGAAAAGGCTCTAAGATCTCACCTCATTTCTTTGGATTGTTTGAGATTCTGGAGAGGATTGGTCTTGTAGCATATCATCTTACTTTATGACCTAGTTTGTCGCACATTTATGATGTATTACATGTATCTATTTTTAGGCCTTATCATCCTAATATTTTAGATGTGCTCAATTGGAATGCATTACAGGTAGAGGACAAACAACTGGCTTTGGAGCCCGTGGGCGTTCATCAACACAGGAGGCTTTCTCCCAGGGATCGAGACGTTGATCAAGTGAGGGTCTAGTGGGATCCTAGTGATGAGGCATCAACTACTTGGGAGGATGCAACATGCATGAAAGAGCTTTATCTATATCTGTTTACAGGCTTCCATGAGTAAGCCTTATCCTAGGGGGGAGGATATAGTGTCCCTACAGTTGTAGCACTTGGTTTCAGTTTTTTAATGTTCAGTTGCTAGTTGTTTTAGCTTTTTTGGATATTATTCTACGTTATTTCAATTATGACACAAATACTATGTTAGTTTTTATACTTTTTTGATGATCCATTAGATACATTTTTGATCGTATGATTATGTTTGTGTGGTGACATTATGATAAACATTATGTGTGTTATGGTTTTATGTTGTTTCAGAGCATTAGTGTATTTATGATGATGTATTTGATGGTTTTTATGATGCATTATTGTATGTTAGTATTGGCGATGGAGATAGTGTAGCATTACTCACTCGTGAGTACCTTGCTACATTGCGACTCTCTTTCACAATGTGATTGTTGAGTTATACATATATGTTTGACAATGTTGTTTTATGTAGTTTGCAAGTACTAGGCATTGAATCCACCTACTTTGTCAGGTTTGAGTGTGTCATGACCAAATGGAAACATGTTGTTTTAGAGATAATGCCAGGTCCTTCTTTGGTCATTGTTCCTTTGTAGGACGAGTATCTATTTGTCACCCGTTGTTGTTCGTTGTTCATTTCTGTGATGTTGGTCGTGTTTTCGTCATGATTGGAAATAAATTGTTTAACTAGTTAAATGGTGTATTTGATAAGTTATTTAGTTTAGTATAATTTTATTGAAATGTTAAATTTAAATAATTGTGTTTATGGTTGATTTATTAAATTAATTAAATAGGATATTTAATTAAATGTGATTGTTGAATTTAATGTGCAAACTTAAATATATGCAAAGTAGATAATATTAAATAGTTGTTTTCAACAAATTAAGATAAATATTTGAAATCTTGATTCAAAATGAGAAAGTGCTATCTTGAGTAATTATTTAAATAAAATTGTCTGCTCAATTTTGTTTGCATGATGATAGTTAAGTTTTGTAATCATGAGTTAATTGAAAAGGAATTAAAAGCTTTGGTTGTGCAAAAATTGTGGATGGCAATTGATTTTGATTTCTGGAAAAAAAATTCATGACAATTTTTGGGAAAAGCTTCTTCTTTGTGTTTTTGGTTAAAAGTTTTGAAGAAAGTGAATTGGAAGGTTTGGTGCATATTAGGAAATAGAGTTTTCAAATGTTTTGATCTTTATTTCAATCCACGCTGAAATTCGAGATTATTATCCAAGTTTTCCTCTTTGTTTTGCATTTTTTTTGAATAGAATCTTTTGAATGTCATTTATGGTATTTGATTTTCCTTATGTAGAATATGCTTCCTGAATGTTTTGCACAAAAATCAGAACAAAATGGTTATTGATTAGTTTTGAATAATCCAAGGAAATTTTTAGAGAAATGAAAGCTATTTGAAAACCTAGTTGTAATAAAATTGATGAGACCAAATCACATAGTTAGTTTTCATGCTCGTGTCTCTGGAATTCATCAAATTTTAGAATTTTTAGTTGCTTCAAATTTCCGTGAGATTTAATTATCTATACCTCATGGTTATCATTCATTGAATCTTTAAATCTATAGTAAATTGCTTTAATTTAATGTTGGCATGTAGTTGCACTAAACCGACATCTGAAACATCCTAAAACTATCATTATTTAATGAATTCCCTCCATATTTTTGGCTCGTTACACTTTTAATGGTGGCTGCATGTACTAGAACCATGATGTTGTATCATAGAACGAACAAACTCCTTATTCTTTTACTTTGCAAGTTTGCTTGCGTGGTTATCTTCTTGCAATCTTCCCATTCATTTGTGTTGAAAGTTCTATTTAGTGTTGCCAGCGCTACTCTTCCTTAAACGTCTTTTATTTATCAGATCATTGTATTGCCTTGTTGATGCCCAAATTCCTCTTTACTTGTCTCTGTCGTGGGTCTGGTAACTAATCCATGTCATCATCATCATTGCTTTTTTAACTTGCAATGCCTGTGATTACTTGTATTATACATGAAGGTAATTCAAAGTACTTTTGACAAAAAATTCTCTACTTTATAAGTCCGCGCAACAAATTAGTTCATTGATTTCCTCTTTCTTTGCATGCAAGATTTGCTAGATGTTGTCAGCATTGTTCTTCCTTAGTCATTTTTTGATCTTCAGATCATAGGTTGCTTTGGAGTTGTTTAATTATCCTATATTAACCTCAGCCTTGGATTGAATTCGTTTCTTTTATCTATTCTCCTATACCCATGGCCACACAGCCAATTCTTTTAGCAGATTATTCATTCTTTTGCCATACAAGATTCTGCGTATGGTCTTTGATCTTGTCATCCCCTCATTCTAGTGCATGCAATTTCGGTCATGTATAGCCGTCATTGTTTCTTTATTGTCATATTCTATTTACCAAATCAAGTATCGATTGGGGACGCCAGTCCTCTTCATTTTCTTATGCATGGTTTGTTTTATTATATTCTTGATAGTTCATGTTGGATCGGTTGTTCTAAATGATTTTGACTTTAGTTTTAACTCCAGTTACTTCTTATCTCAGCCTTGCAAATCGAATTTAGTAATCTGGATATTAACGACAATCATTCAATATTGATTTCCTCTAACCATTCATTGTGCTTTCTAATCGGTGCATCTATTATTAGCATATGTCAGTTTTGGTATGAAAATATTGATATATATAGATTCGTAGGTTTGTGGTTCTACAAATACCAAGACGGTTTTATATGTCAAACATTTGATTTGTTATTGAAATGTATTGTAGTGCTTGTCTTGCTTAATATCTTTATATGAATATACTTTCATTATAATAATATATATATAATACAATATCTATATACATTCAAGCTCTGTATTGTTTTAAATACGATTTTATTGTAAATTGTTTGGAATATATATATATATATATATAGAACAACATTATAATTCTGCTCAATTTGATATATAGATATATATATATCCATATATGTTGGTGTATAGTTGAAGATATTAAGAAAGCTTTGGTGTTTCTTGTAATATAATGATTGTATTTATAATATAATTGTCAATGATTAAATAGTGTACTTCTATGTTATTGAGTTTAAAATCTTCCCGAGGCTAGGAAAAGTAACTAGTATTGTAAAGCTTTTAATGCTTGTACTTTGTTGTTCTATTGCAATGATTTAATTCGAGACTTAGCCATGCTCGATATGATATTACATTGGAGGTATTTTGAAAGTTATTTGGTCTATTTCTCGATTGAGATGTGTACATTCATGGTTCTTGTTTAATGTGAATGATGGTTGTCCTTTGCAATTTTTAATATGTTATGTTATTGTATATAGGAAGAGTGGCTTGTGATAGGGGCCAAAACCCTAAAAGGTAACCAAGGTAACCTATCAAATTTTTTTAATTCAGTGAAAACCTAATTCAATGTACTAGGGGTTGGGTAGTGTACATTAAATAATTTAGATAATTGATTGCCTCACCTTATACTAATGGGGAAGGGTTGGTTGGAACACTCACTGTTCCATGCCCTGGGTCCTAGTCCTCAAGAACCCCTGTGGTTTCACTCTCCACCACCTTAACCTATAGGCCCTAATGCTTGTTAGGCACCCCTGGTTATCCTGGCCAACCCTACTACCATCTCCATTTCCCTAACCAAGTCAATCTTGGTGCTCTCTCTGCCATATCCTCTTTAACCCTCAACCTTCCTAAGGGCTAGCTATCTATTCAACCTTCACAAATCTGATGCAAGGGTGTGTGATGTTTCCCATGGCTTCAAGACCATCCCTCTAGGGTTCTTGATCTTCCACCAAGCTTCATTTCTCCATCGCTCTCACTAAACCCTCTTCTAGGGTTTAAAAAGGCTACAAGCCTTGAGCACCCAATTAGGTCTCCTAGCCCGAGAAAAGTGAAAACCTCTCTAAAATTCTCCAAATGACCTAAGTTCTTTCCTTGGGATTTATGCTTCCTATACTCACACCTTGATGATTTTTGGGGTTTGATGACTGTACTATCCATACCCGACTCTGTTTATGAACTGAGCCACTTTAGGCTTGTTTTTGGCTATTTCTTGACCTGCTCCGAGGATAGTCAGCTATTGCTTCCTCCTTACAGTTTTTCAAGGCTCCACCCTTCTTGCAAGACCTTTTCAAGGTCTCTTGCATCCACCACACACCTTGGTTTGCTAGGGAATTGACACCCCTGCAACTTTAGTGCTTTGCACTGTGTTTTGACTGTCCTAGCCGGGCACTGCCAAGCTCGCCTAGGAACAGTTTTTGATCATCTCTCCTGCCCTCTTGGACACTCCTAAACCTATCCTATGTACATACATGGAGTCTAGCTCCAATCCCCAAATGGCCATACACCAGGCATAGTGGGAAAGGAAGCTAAGACTCCATTCTTGCCAGTTTACCAGTCAGGTCAGAAATTGACAAGAAAACAAAGAATTAACTACCAACACACCTTCCGATTGAACTCACACTCTATATGCTACCACACAAACATAAAGCAAAGCAATTAACACTAACTACAACATTCTATAGGCCCTGATCGCTCCTAATCACCAGTCCACAAGAAAACACAGAAGTTCGATCAATATTCTCACTGTCCTTCATTAGCATTATTTCAAATTTTCAAACTTACAAACATTTTCTATGCCTTCCAACCTTGCACATTGGTCGAGGCACACCTTAAGTACACACTCAAATTTAGTTAGGCTCGAGCCCCAACTGTTCCATGGCCGGTTAAGTTACCACAAACCCTATTTGCCAAAATTGCAAAACCAACTAACCAAAATTGCAAAACAACACTAACCACTAATATAGAGTGTCTAAAATCATAACATAAACTCTACTAATAGCTCCTGACTGATCTTCCTTAAGTCTAACTCATAAAGCAATGGTCCACATGACCTTAACATAAGAAAAGCAAAAATTCACAAAACTTTCCTATTTCCTAGTAATTTGCCTAGGTGCTTCCTAGGTGCTCCTGCACCATTCTCCCCCTCCCTGCATGAACACTAAGAAGTAGAAGGAGAGAGCAATGAAAAATCAATACCAAGCTTCTTGAACTGATCCTCTTGTACCCATGTAGCTTCTGACTCATGCTTATGCTTCCACTTGATAAGGTGCTCCATGTACACCTTGTGTCTTGTAGACTTTTGTACCCTTGATTCCAAGATTTTCTCAGCTTGGTGCTTGCCCTGAGTAGGTAGGGGTATGTTGCTGATGTCCTTGAAGATCTCTTGACTATCTTGATCCATTTCCTTGACTGATCCCTTATATTTGATCAAGTCAGCAACATTGAAAACCGGTGAGATTCCTAAGTC
The DNA here is from genome assembly GCA_007115665.2 of Sequoiadendron giganteum. Classification (NCBI taxonomy): domain Eukaryota; kingdom Viridiplantae; phylum Streptophyta; class Pinopsida; order Cupressales; family Cupressaceae; genus Sequoiadendron; species Sequoiadendron giganteum. Next base: position 662,549,401 of record CM021104.1, read on the forward strand.
AGTAGGTAGTTCAACCTTGTATGCATTTTTTCCATACTTGGCCAAGATCTTGCATGGTCCTACTCTCTTCATCTGGAGCTTGGTTGAGACTCCCTTCTACAACCTGGACTTGTTGAGGTGAACCATGACATAATCACCCACTGCAAATTGTACATCCTTTCTTGACTGATCTACCTTCTCCTTCAACTTTTGTGTAGCTTCGGTGTTTGTCTTCTTCACCTGCTCCTGTATCTCTTTCATGGTCTGACTGAAGTCTTCAGCATGTCCACTTCTATGTTCCATGGTTCCTAAATCTTTGAGTTCACAAATACCTCTTGGGTGCATCCCATACACAACCTCAAAAGGACTTTTCCCTATAGTTCTATTGACACTGTCATTATAGGCATACTCAGCTTGTGAGATGACCATATCCCAAGTCTATCCATACTCCTTTGTTAGACACCTTAGTAGGTTACCTAGTACCTTGTTAACCACCTCTGTTTGGCCATCGGTCTAAGGATGATAGGCTGATCCAAATGATAGGTTAGTTCCCAATCTACTCCATAGAGTCTTCCAAAAATGACTCATGAATTTAACATCCCTATCTGAAACTATGCTCAAAGGTAAGCCATGAATCCTTACAACCTCCTTGAAGAAGAGATGAGCTATGTAACTAGCATCATGAGTAGTTTTACAAGGTATAAAATGACTCATTTTACTAAATCTGTCCACCACTACATACACACTGTCAAAACCAGTTTTGGTCTTAGGAAGGCCTACCACAAAATCCATGCTCACACACTCCCAAGGTCTGTTAGGAATTGGTAGGGGTTGATAAAGACCATCATTACTAGCTCCTCCCTTAGCTTTCAGACATACAACACACTGTTCCATATATTTTCTAACATCTCTTGCCAACTTAGGCCAATAGTGAAATCTTTGAACTAGCTCTAATGTCTTATTGATGCCAAAATGCCCACTAAGACTGCCATTGTGCTTTTCTTGAATGAGGTTTTCTCTCATTGACCCTTTAGGAACACACAACTGATTTCCTTTAAAAAACAAACCACTTTGCAATGTATATTCAACATACTAACTATGAAAATGATTCTCAAAGTCTAAACACACCTTATAGGCCTCTGAGAAATCTTCATCCTCTCTATAGAGATCTTTAAAGCTTTCAATCCCTATGCTTTTCACTTGTATCTCTTGAACTGTCAATAACCTCCTGCTCAATGCATCTGCTACCTTATTCATCTGCCCCTTCTTGTGCTTGATGGTGAAGGTAAAAGCTTGGATGTATTCCATCCACTTCAAGTGCCTATTGCTCAATTTCTCTTGGGTATTCATATAGCTGAGTGCTTGGTTGTCTGTAAAGACTACAAATTCCTTGGGTAGAAGATAATGCCTCCATTTCCTAAGTGACTGAACCAAAGCATAAAGTTCCAAGTCATAGGTTGAGTATTTCTTCTTTGCTTCATTAAGCTTCTCACTAAAGAAGGCTATAGGCATGCCCTCTTGACTTAGCACTCCTCCAACTGCCACTCCACTTGCATCACACTCAACAGTGAACAATTTATCAAAACTAGGTAATAAGAGTATGGGTTGAGTTGCTACTTCTTGTTTCAGTTTCTCAAACCCTCTCAAAGCTGCTTGAGTCCACACAAACTTGGTTTTCACACCACCTTTTATTGTATCTAAGACCGGTGCACAAATACCACTAAATTTCCTTATGAATTTTTTATAGAATTGAGCCAATCCATGGAAACTTCTTACCTCAGTCCCTGTTGTTGGTGTAGGCCAGTTTATGATTGCCTCCACCTTGCTTGGATCCATCTTCAATGATCCCTTAGACACTACAAATCCCAAATATACAAGTTCTTGTTTGAAAAATTCACACTTTTCCAGGTTGATAGCCAACTTCTCCTCTTGCAATATTCTAAGTACTAACTCCACATGTGTGAGATGCTCCTCTACTGTCTTGCTAAAGATGAGGATGTCATCTAGGTAGACAATCACAAATACTCCTATGAAATCCTTGAGTACTTCATTCATGAGTCTCATGAATGTGCTAGGTGCATTGGAAAGGCCAAATGACATCACTCTCCATTCATATAATCCATCTGTTGTCTTCCATTCATCACCATCCTTAATTCTGATCTGATGGTATCCACTTTTGAGATCCAATTTGGTGCAGTATTGGGCCCCTCCAAGACAATCCATTAAGTCTTCAATTCTAGGAATAGGGAACCTATACCTAATTGTGATTCTATTGATTGCTCTAGAATCAGTACATAGCCTCCATTTGCCTCCCTTCTTGGTTGCCAAGACTACTGGTACTGCACATGGGCTGATGCTCTTTTGTATCAATTTCTGATCCAACAACTCTTGCACTTGTCTAGCTACTTCCAAGTTCTGATCCAGTGTCAACTTATATGTTGCTTTGTTAGGTAATGATGCTCCAGGTATGAAGTCTATTTGATGGCTAATAGCTCTTTTTGGAGGTAAAGTTGCAGGTGTACCATCACTTACTATGTCCTTGTACTTATCAAGTAAATTCTGGATTGCTCCTGGTATGATTGGTTTTTCAAGCTTCTCTTTCTCTTTGGATTGCAATAACACTACATATCCTTCTCCACCTTCATGTAGGGTGTTGAGGAACTCTTTCCCACTACTAAGTAGCACACTTGGTGTCTTGGACTATCCTTCATCTTCTTCTGACAGTGAATGCAATTTAAAAGTCTTCTCCTCCTTCTTAAATGAGATTGTATTCTATTTACCATCATACACAACACTCCTATCATATTGCCATGGTCTGCCCAATAGTAGATGACATGCATCCATGGGTAAGGCATGACAAACTAACTTGTCCTTGTACCCTCTAATGAAAAACTCCACTGTTACTTGTTCATTCACCAAAACACTTTGCCCTTTGTTAAGCCATGTGACCTTATAGGGATTGGTGTGGGGTACCTTCTTCAATTTCAGTTTCATTATTGTCTCCTTTGAGATTATATTATCTGTTACCTTGCATACTTTACCAAGTATCTTGCACCTTACCCTAAATAGAGCTCTCCTTTGCTTGGGTTCTTCTTTGACTAGTTGTCTTATCAACACTCTTCTAAACATCAGACTCTCTCCATTCTCAGATTCAATATGACTGATCTCAGTTGCCTTAGGACTCATGGTGTCCTCTTATGCATAAGCCACTTTCTTCTCATTGCTTGATGATGATGCTTTCTCTGGGCATCTATAGGCTGGGTGTCCAACTTGACCACAATGATAGCATTTCATGGTTGCAAAATAGGAATTACTCCTGCCTGCTAATCTTCCTCTATTTGATCCTCCTTGAGAACCTCTACCTCTGTTATACCCCCCTCTAGAAGGTGTCTCATTGCCATGATCTGTGGTTTTGAACTCTCCTTGGTTTCTTTGGTCATTACCTCTACCTTGGTAGCCTCCACGCTGTCCTCTTTGATCTCTATGATCTTTGCCTTTACCTCTGCCTTTAGAAGCCTAATCTTGCTTCCTCTTGATTCTCTCCTCAATCTTGATAGCTAATTGATAGCATTGATGCACTGTCTTTGGACTCAAAAGAGCCATCTCCTCTTGAATGTTCCATTTCAATCCATTAAGATATCTAGCCACTTTGAGGCTTTCATCTTTTGAAACATTAGACCTCATACAAAGTTTTTGGAACTCCTCTGTGTAGGTATTCACATCTAGGTCTTTCTGCCTTAAGCTTTGTCTCTTCTTGTGTAGTTGAATCTCATAGTCATCAGGCATGTAGGCTTCTCTCACCTTTGCAACCATACCTTTCCAAGTTGAGATGGGTTTCTTTCCTTCCTTCTCCCTCTCTGTTTGGATGAATTTCCACCATGTCAAAGTTGATCCTCTCAATCTGTATTTAGCCACCTTCACTTTCTGTGCTTCAGTGACTCCATCACATTCAAAATGGTTCTCCATACCTTCTATCCAATCCATAACAAGATCGGCTTCCATCTTTCCACTGAACATTGGTATTCCTTCAAGTGCCTTCCCACTCAAAGCTTTCAGTGCTTTCAAGAAGGGCTCCTCTTGTAGAACAAGGTCAAGTTTAGGGATATTGTCCTCCTTTGCAACCTCTTCTTACTTAGGTACCCTTTTGTTGTCCTTGTCATCCTTGTTTAGTACATTGCTCAATGTCTCCTCCAATTGTGCTAATCTTCCCCTTAGTCTCCTATTATCTTCTTCTTGGTCTTCAACCTTCTTTGCCAACTCAGCATTTGTCACCAGGATTGTGGAACCACTAGATTCCAAGTTTGACATACAAGTTCACTCCCAAATCTTTCACTCACTCTGATACCAATCTGTTGGGGAAGGGTTGGTTGGAACACTCACTGTTCCATGCCCTGGGTCCTAGTCCTCAAGAATCCCTATGGTGTCACTCTCCACCACCTTAACCTATAGGCCCTAATGCTTGTTAGGCACCCCTGGTTATCCTAGCCAACCCTACTACCATCTCCATTTCCCTAACCAAGTCAATCTTGGTGCTCTCTCTGCCATTTCCTCTTTAACCCTCAACCTTCCTAAGGGCTAACTATCTATCCAACCTTCACAATCTGATGCAGGGGTGTGTGATGTCTCCCATGGCTTCAAGACCATCCCTCTAGGGTTCCTGATCTTCCACCAAGCTTCATTTCTCCATCGCTCTCACCAAACCCTCTTCTAGGGTTTAAAAAGGCTACAAGCCTTGAGCACCCAATTAGGTCTCCTAGCCCGAGAAAAGTGAAAACCTCTCTAAAATTCTCCAAATGACCTAAGTTCTTTCCTTGGGATTTGTGATTCCTATGCTCACACCTTAATTATTTTTGGGGTTTGATGACTGTACTGTCCGTACCCTGCTCTGTTTATGAACTGAGCCACTTTAGGCTTGTTTTTGGCTATTTCTTGACCTGCTCTAAGCACAGTCAGCTATTGCTTCCTCCTTACGGTTTGTCAAGGCTCCACCCTTCTTTCTAGACCTCTACAAGGTCTCCTACATCCACCACACACCTTGGTTTGCCAAGGAATTGACACCCCTGGAACCTTAGTGCTTTGCACTGTGTTTTGACTGTCCTAGCCGGGCACTGCCAAGCCCACCTAGAAACAGTTTTTGATCATCTCTCTTGCCTTCTTGGACACTCCTAAACCTATCCTATGTACATACATGGAGTCTAGCTCCAATCCCCAAATGGCCATACACCAGGTACAGTGGGAAAGGAAGCTAAGACTCCATTCTTGCCAGTTTACCAGTCAGGTCAGAAATTGACAAGAAAACAAAGAATTAACTACCAACACACCTGCCGATTGAACTCACACTCTATATGCTACCACACAAACATAAAGCAAAGCAATTAAAACTAACTACAACATTCTACAGGCCCTGATCGCTCCTGATCACCAGTCCACAAGAAAACACAAAAGTTCGATCAATATTCTCACTGTCCTTCATTAGCATTATTTCAAATTTTCAAACTTACAAACATTCTCTATGCCTTCCAACCTTGCACATTGGTCAAGGCACACCTTAAGTACACACTCAAATTTAGTTACGCTCGAGCCCCAATTGTTCCATGGCCGGTTAAGTTACCACAAACCCTATTTGCCAAAATTGCAAAACCAACTAACCAAAATTGCAAAACAACACTAACCACTAATCTAGAGTGTCTAAACTCATAACATAAACTCTACTGATAGCTCCTGACTGATCTTCCTTAAGTCTAACTCATAAAGCAATGGTCCACATGACCTTAACATAAGAAAAGAAAAAATTCACAAAACTTTCCTATTTCCTAGTAATTTGCCTAGGTGCTTCCTAGGTGCTCCTGCACCATATACCTTAGTGCTTGTATAGATTAAGGATAGGTTGAGATGGCCTGGAATGACATGGTCATCTACTTTATCTTCTTGAAAGGTAGTTTGATTCCACATGAGTTTGTTTAGGGGCCGAGAATCGGTAGAGATTGTCAGGGTAACTCGATATGAGGGTCGGTAGTCTAAGAAGATTCACCAGGGTAACCTATAGTAACTATATGATGACATTCTTTTCTTGATGCATGTTATGTGGTCTCTTTAATAGAGTTACCTTTTTGTTATGTTGTTGCCTCTGGGATCTTGTTTGTAATCATGTGGTTTAGATATCGTTGTGTTGTTATGTGTACGTCAAACCATATGATGTTATGTTTTGTCTTCATGTTCATTTATCTTTGTGGACCTGATATTATCTTCTAGCATAGGGGGGTGGACTTACAAGTACCACATGGTTGGGAGGAACATGCTTTATCCTCCATTGGATTCCCTTGTAGGTGTTGTAGTGCATGGATGATGTTGTTCTTATGACAGGTTCCCGATTTTACATTGTTCATGGAGTTGGACGCTGAGCGTGCACATGAACAAGATTGACGCATGTGTTATGGTCTTCGTCTATATTGTATACATTCCTGATGTGTATGTGAGACCTTATTGTGTTATTACTTTGATGTAATGAGATTTTTTATAATATCACTTGATGTAATTTGACTATGTAACTTAAATTCATTATGAGTATGTAATTGGATTATTCATTACTATTATGATATATCCTTATGTTCAATGCTTTTGGATTAATGATGAGATGTTCTTACTTATGAATGTTTAAGTACCTTTTTCACAAAACCCTAAGAACGTACGTGTAGATGTTTACTTTTTACTCGTGTTGCAATGAATTGTCCTTTTTAAAAAAAATTGTTCAGTTATATAGTTACTTTGTGTGTTGTTCTCTAGGTTCCATGGCGGGATGTTACATGACCGCGATAAAAAAACTGGCCCTAATTATTTTTATATTGGCTATGTAGTGGCAATATCCTTTTCTACAATAAATTCCCCTACTTTTTTTAGAAAAGTGTAGTTTTCAAATATTTTTTCTATCTAATCCTTTGTTTTAAAACTTTTAACAATTGTAACTTTCACATATGGAATCCTTTTACAATTCATTTTTTGAAAGTGTGATATTTTTTGTGTACCACACAATGATGCATTTTATTTGTTCTAATTCTAAACTAGGACTACATTTTCAATATTTTGCTCCATTTTTGCAACTCTAAATAAGTTTGTAAATACGTTGACTGTAAAATTTCATGCTTTTACTTGTCTTTGGAGGGTTATGCAAATATTTAATGGGGAAGTGTAATTAACGAATTGACATGCAATTCTATTTTCAGGGGGTTTTAATCATGTTTTTAAGATCTATGTTGATGAGGATTCATAAGGTGTGCATAGGATATATAAGTTATTAGCATAGTATTATTTTAATTAGTTTTTATCCTATGTAAATGTCAAAAGTAAAAGGTAAAATTTTAGTTTCCTAATTGTTAGGAGGTTAGGATAAGTTAGTAAATGATGATTATATTTTTTAATTTGTTATTGTTCTCCATCTCACGTTGAGATTTAGAAAATACTTCTATATCCTTTATTTTAGGCATATTCATGCCTATATATTTTTATTTTATCCTCATGTAGGAGACATATTAGAGAATGCAAGTTTGTGACCTTATTTGCAGAGAATATTGTCCTTGATAGAATTTGTTCTTTCACTGTAGAGACACATTTCTCATTGTAGAATTGAATTTTTGTTTGTTGCTTATTCACTTGTCCAATCCATATCAGTTGGTATCAGAGAATTCTCTAATCCATGGGTTTGGACTCGTCATTTAAATCTATTTTATATTTTTATTTTTTTTGAAGCTCTCAACAATGGTAGATGAATTTTGAAGCTTTTGCACTCATTTCAGGATAAATTAGTCATCCAGAAGCAACTGGAGGTGTTTGCTTGAAAAAGTGAGCACTTTTCTTTTAATTTTTTTTGTGCATTTGATTTCAAAACCCGTGTTTTTCTTTAATTAACAACATTTTACATGAGTAATATTTCATTAAATGGTTTATGTTTCTAGAGGCATCTTTCTTAGAGCTTTTTGAAACATTTTTCGGTATTGAATTTCGTTATGTTTTGATAAATTTATGGCAATTTTAAAATTGTTGTTGTAGCTACTAAATCCAAATGCACAAGCAGTTTTGTTGGTGGTTTTGAATACCAAAACCTAGTAGTTGGGTAAAAAAAAGTGGTTTTATTATTTATGGCATGGTTTTGGCTTCAAAAATATGGAATTTAATTTCCTTATTTCATAAATTTTATTTTATTAAGTTCTCCCAAATGTTTTTCAAAATATTTATCTTAAATGTACACGGGAGAGTATTAATTCCATAATTTGTGATCCAATAGGTGTTTTTCTCTAAAAATTTGTCACATTGTATCTAATTCCATTCCAAACCTCCTTGTAAATTGGGTTTGTCCCAACACTCATAGGTCTTTCAATTTAATTATTTTCTTCCAAGTCCGGTAGAGTGTTGGTCCATAGTGTTTGTTTATTTTTATTGTTGGGAGATGTAAAGCAGTTCACTAGCTTTAACTCGCAATAATATGGTTGCTAATTTGATCGAGCGAGTTGTTGAACTTACTAGTATGATAACCACATTGATTGATAAATTCAATGATATTGCAATTCAACAGATTCTTGGTCTTGAAAACCACTGACCTCCAGCCAAATGTGAAGTCAAAATCTATGACGGATCCCAAGATCCTGATGTGCTCTACACATGGATTCTTGACATGGAGACATGGTTCATGTGCAATGATATTGTTGATGATGATAAGGTTCCTTTTAACAAATTGAAGCTCTTTGGTGTCACTAAGGTTTTGGTCACTGAGCGACAATATGCTCAGGACCCTATCACCACATGGAATCAACTTGTCACAGCCTTAAAGGATACATTCTATCCTTCCAACTATGAGAAATATTTGTACATCAAGTGGATTTGCCTATGAAAAGGGCAACAAATTTCAATATAGGATTATATTTATCAATTCAATTGATCGAGGATACTACTCCACGTGCAAGATCTAGATGTTGCTCTAATCTTAAAGTTCAAGAGTGGATTACAAGAGAATTTTTTAGGGAGTTGAAATATACTACCTTAGAAACACTTGATGTTGCATTCAACCAAGCACAATTGGTAGAATAAAAGCTTGTTAGCCAATCTTGTGCATCTTAGCCTTCATTTTCTAGAAGTCCTCCAAAAGCTTCGAGTTCTCAACCACAAAAAAAGATTGGAAAGAGAAAAAATCTTCTCCTTACTCTTCTTTTTCTCCTTCTTCTAATACTAAGAAATCTAAATTTTGTACTTATTGTAAAAAGAAGGGACATGAAAAATATAAATGTTTTAAGTTGAAGAAAAAGAATCTAATTATATAGTATCATGATGAGGAAATGAAAAATGTTCCCATCGAGACTTCTGGTGATGATAAGATATATGATGATTTGAAAGGTAGACTTAATAAATTCACCTTGATCAACGATCATTCTACTTCAGTGGGACATGACAATTTGTTTGTCACTCGTGCACACCTAATACATGATTTTGTTGTGGATTGTATCATCGATAATGGTTCGTAGAAAATTTTGATTGCAAAGTCCATTATGGACAAAATTCATTTGTCGATGGATTCGCATCCTCATTCATATTCACTCGGATGGAAGGATAATGAATCACCCTCTCATATCACACACACATGCACTGTGTCTTTTGCATTTGGTCCTAAATTCATTGATGAGGTCACTTATGATGTGACCCCCATGGATTGTTGTGGTTTGTTAGTAGGAAAACCCTATCAATATGATAGAAAATCTCATAATGATGCCTTTAATAATACATATACACTACAACAAGATAATAAGACATACTTAATCAAATATACTAAGAGCACCACAAATCTAGTACTTAGTTGCAAATAGGCATACAAAGCTATCAATCAGGCACAAGATCTTGTACTAATTTTCATAAGGCCGCAATCTGATAATTCTAAAGCAAAAGTCATCATGTCTAAGCCACATGCTACTCTTGAAATTTTTTTTCATGAATATTCACATGTGTTTCAAGAGCTTAAGACACTTCCCCCATAACAAGAAATCAATCACACTATTGATATTATCCCTACTGCATCTCTTCCTAATGCCCCATTGTATCAACAATCAATTCTTCAAAGTGATGAGATAAAAAGAAAAATTCAAGATTTATTGTCCAAAGGTTTCATTAAACCAAGTACAACCCCTTGTGCTTCACCAATTTTGCTTGTGCTTTAAAAGGATGGTACTTGGCATATTTTTATTGATTTTTGGGCATTAAATAAGATCACCATAAAAGATTGATATCCAATTCCATCCATTGATGACCTTTTGGATCAACTCCAAGGTGTCAAATTCTTCTCCAAGATTGATTTGAAAAGTGGGTAACTTCAAGTTAGAGTTCAGGTAGTGGACACATGGATGACAACTTTCAAGACCAAAATGGGTCTTTTTGAGTGGCTTAAAATGCCATTTGGTCTCACCAATGCTCCTTCCACTTTCATGTGATTGATGCATGAGGTATTTCGTGATTGTTTTTGAAAAATCTATTATCATATACTTAGATGATATTATTATCTTTTATCACACTTGGAAGTTCATCTTCAACATTTGGAACATGTTCTTCACACACTTCAACATAACAGTTTGTATGCCAACTTTCCCAAGTGTTCTTTTGGTCAGACATCCATCTCCTATCTTGGGTTTTTCATTGATTCATGTGGCATTCAAGTTGATCCTGAAATAGTGGAAGTTCTTTTCAAGTGGCCCACTCCTTCAAATCTCACTAAATTGAGGAGTTTTCTTAGTCTTTCCAACTTCTACAACAAGTTCATCCTACATTACTCAGGCATTCTCACACCTTTGCACCAATTGACAAAGAACAATGTTGCATTCAAGTGGACAAAAATTCACTCACATGCTTTCAACACATTGAAAGAAAAATTATGTTATGCACCTATTCTTGTTCTACCTGGTCTCTCACAACATTTTGAGATTGAGACAAATGCTTCATAGTATACATTTGGAGTTGTTCTAAAGAAAAATGGTCATACATTGGCCTATCATTTAGAAATTTTTTTTTTTGCTAAAAGGAACTACTCCAAATATGATAAATAATTATATTCATTAGTCCAAGCTATCAAGTATTGGAGATATTATATTTTGGGGAAATAAACAATTGTACACACTGATCACTTGCATCTACAGTTTCTTCGGTTTCAATTTTTTTTTAAAGAAGCTTGACATGTGAAGTGGGATTCATATCTACAACATTTTCACTTGGTCATCAAGTATAAGAAGGGGAACACCAACAATGTTTTATATTATTTAAGTCATCCTCCTATAACACATGTTTTAATTATTGTTTCCTCTTCTCATTTGGGATTTCATACATGGTCTTCTCAGTATGCTGAAGATCTTGATTTTGGTGTTGCCTACACAAGTCTTCACAATCCTTCAAATTCTAATTTGGCACCTTTTCAAGATTTCCATATCAAGGAAGGGTTACTTTACAAGTTGGAAAAACTTTGTGTCCCTCGAGATCATCGAACTCACTTCTCGAAGAGGCACATTCTACTCTTTATGTTGGTCATTTTGAATAAAAAAAGCACTTCATCATTTACAACAATTCTTCTATTGGCCTCATATGTAGCGAGATGTTCTAAATTTCCTCAAGTGATGTGTAGTTTGTTGCTGCTCCAAACCAACCAACATAAAAATGGGATTAAGTATTCCTTTGCCTATTCCTTCATGTTACTGGGAGAGAATTTCCATGGATTTGGTTAGTGGCTTTCCATTGATTGTTAGTCGCCATGATTATGTTTTTGTGGTTGTTGATCGATTCAACAAGATGGATAAGTTCATCCTTTGTCGCAAGACAAGTTTTGCACATGACTTAGCCCAACTCTTCTTTGAATTTTTTTGGAGATTTACCAACTAGCATTATTTTTTTATCATGACTCACATATTGTGGGCCATTTCTGGCAATCTCTATGGAAGATTTTGGGAGTTTCCCTTAACTTTTCCACTTCTTTTCATCCTTGGTCAGATGGTCAAACTGAAGTTGTGAACCAAAATCTTATACAGAGTTTGAGGATTTATCACCATAATTATCTTGTCAAGTGGGATTTAAGCCTAACCCACATAGAGCATGCATACAACCAGGAAGTTAACTCATCTACAAGTCACTCAACTTTTGAGGTATGTCTTGGTTTTTCAGCCTTTGGATCCATATGAATTTCCCTTATCTTTTCCATCTCTAGCCACTATGTATATTCAAAAAGAGAAAGATAAGGCCCAAGAATTCATCCAACATTTGTAGAATCTTTAGTCTAAAGTAGTTAAGATTTTTCAAAAGACTCAAGAGAAACAAAAACAACTTATGGACTGCCATCATATTTCTCACACTTTTAAAGTTGGGGATAAAGTTTGGTTATACTTGGATAAATGTCATTTCCAAGAAAAAGCACACAATAAGGTCAAATCACTCCGCTATGGGCCTTATACTATTCTTCAAAAGGGGTCTAAAAATTCTTTTCAACTTGATCTTCTAGCTCATTTGGGCATCCACGATGTTGTTAATGCTAATCTTATCAAACACTACCATAAGTCGACACTAGAAACTGAGACTCCTATCAGCCATCCTACAGATGTTGTTCCTAATATTAAACTTTTGATTGATTTTGAGAGAGTTTTTGACACAAAGACTCGTTAGACATGACATGGTTCCACCACTTCCTACCTTGTTGGAAAAAAAGGTCAACTTTCTCATCAGGTATGTTGGATCTCTCACCATCAACTATCTCAGGAGTTTCCTTCTCTTTTGTGAGAATTGGAGTCCAATTCTAATATTTTTGGAGGAATGATGAGGATTCATAGGGCATGCATAGGATATATATAATTTATTAGCATAGCATTATTTTTATTATTTTTTATCCTATGTAAATGTCAAAAGTAAAAAGTAAAATGTGAGTTTCCTAGTTGTTAGGAGGTTAGGATAAGTTAGTAAATGATGATTAATATTTGTTAAATTTTTAGTGTTCTCAATATCACATTGAGATTTGGAAAATAAAGAATGAAGTGGCTTGGATCCATATAGAGCATCTGAAAGGAAATGGAATCCATTGAGTCCCAAATCAACAATGCCTCCAATGCCTATGATCCGACACTTGATTTGGCTGAAGATACAAGGAATACTATAGAATATTTCCATAAGAAATTATTTTAGTTACAAATCTCAAAAGGAGCATATCATTTTTCAGTTTGGAGAGATAAGGGACTCGGTGAATCCCAAATTCATACTTGTTTCAAGTGCCCTTTTGAGTGCTACTAAAGATACACAAATGAATTTGGTACCTAGCACTCTGAAAGAAGGAGAAGAGATATTGATGGAGTTTGAAGCATAATGTAGATGCTTGGGGCATCCAAGAAGGTAAACATGCATGATAGACCCATGTGTAGAAGCTACAAGAGTCAACCTCTTCTAGTTGAAAACATTTCTTATTCTTTATATTCAGATTCTTTGTACATATGTGAAGTATATAGAGTAGTTTCCTATGTAAATTTTTGGTTTTGATCTAGTACATGACTTAGGGGGATTCAATTCAATATTTTAGTTTGTATATATGCATATATTTCTTAGGGAAAGATCCGGTATATGTTAGAACAGTTGTTGTAGGCACCCTTTTCCCTTGATGTTAAAGGGGGGGAATGTTTTGGAGAATATGTTGGAGATGTTTTGGCATGTTGCCATAAATGACAAAGGGGGATATTGTTTGAAGAATGAGGAGATGTCATTGATGTTGTTGTTGGAAACATGAGCATGAGGGGTAAGTACAATTATGTATACTATTATGTATGGAAATTTTGTCATTGATGTCAACATTGCATCTTGGTGTGATGAATTTGGTGCAAACCATTTTGGTTGGCTCTAACATCCCAATACATGTTAGAAGGCTTCTACATTGATGTTTGTGGAAGACATTTTTGTAATATGGTTTGATCCGATGAAGACACTAAATATAAATTCTGATAATTTTTTGTAACTAAACATCTATTTTTTGGGTTTGCATTGGTCTTCGAATGAACTTTTCTCTCTATAATTCTAATATGTTTTTGTTGGTTGATAGAAGAATCTAATTTTATGATTCCATATTGTTTTGGATTTTGGTTTGAAAGAAATGAATGAAAGAATTTTGACCTTCTCCATGGATAGGATTTTTGTTTTGTGGACTTAAGGAGACGTTGAAAAATGTCAATAGAGTGTGAATTCTAGATGACATAACATTTTGAGGTATGCGTGTCCGAATATGGGTATAGTGTTGAAATTTTTTTATATTAGGTTTTCTGTGGTTCCAACCTAATATGTTTGAAGGTATGCAAAGATTAAATAATTATTGTGGAGTTATGTGGGAGATATTATAGGTCCATGTTGACCTATTTCAAATTGTTTTAAGGATTGAATCTTGGTGTGAGGCATGTGTGGAAGGATTTGATCTAACAAGTCATATATTGTCTATTTTGTATGATGCATATAATTAGCTTGACCTAATTGATGTTATGCTTGAAGAAGATATATAAGCTAGATCATTTTCAGTGCTTTGAGGTGTGTGAGACATGTATATGATGCAAATTGAGCGAATATTATTAGAGTAGTGAAAATTTAATTTATAAATGTTGAGTAGAATATTAGAGTGATGTGAATGTAGAGGAAAAAAGAGTGTTAGATCAAAATCAAATGAAGTGTGTAATTCAATTTATTGAGCTTCATTGGAGTTGTAAATCATGCATTTGACATATGTAATTGTAACAATTCAATCTAGGTTGTGAGCCAAAAACTCTCTTCTATCTCTTAGTCTCTCAGTGGGAAGTGAGTCCACTTGCAATGAACACTTCTATAAATATACTATAAGTGATTATAATATATTGTGAGCTAATCCTCACCGTGGTTTTTCCCATTTTGGATTTTCCACATAAAAATCTTGGTGTTCATGTTTTATGTGATATTGTTGAATGTTTCATGCTTTATTTCATTTACTACAATTGAATCTTCTAAGTGGATTGGATGTTTAAATGTTTGAATGGTTTAGAAGAATATTGATTCACCCCCCTCTCAGTATTCCAAGTGTTCAACAAGGGAAGTTCCAAAACAAGAAGAACATAATGGTTGCATAATTGTCAGTGTCTATTTATCAAGATTATTGTGAGTCACTATGTCATTTAATAAGATTACTGAAGGAGAAGAAACCTGCTATGATTGGGAATCCAACATGACTATTTCCATAGTCCATGTTTCAGTTTTACTGTTGCAATAGAGTTGTAGTCCTAATAAACTTCTTCTACCTTTTCAATTATATTTTAGACTTTGTCACACTCTACTTTATAGGAGAGTGGTGATTTGTATTTATACTTTTTTTTGATTCGTTATTTCAATAAGACTCCCTTGTACCTATGCATATATGGTTTGATGGTCGAGGTGAATAGTTGGTTGAAAAAGCATAAAAAATATAAAATATAGATATGTTCATATAGTTTTTTCTGTTACACAACAATACTCTTTTTTCCAATTATGTTTTATGAATAAGATATCCCTAAAGATTCTTATTTGATTGTGAGATCTTGAGTTATGCAATGAAAAGGTTTTTAGTTATTGTTATGGTTAATTGATTTGAGAAGCTAGATTGGGTTTAATCTGTGGAGATAGTCACTTGAGAAAGGGCCACTCAAGGTAACTATTCCCCAATTTCATTTATGTATATTTATTTTTGTTGTTACAGTAGTTACCTTCATTATTACATTGTCTTAAACAGATTCTTTATACTGTGAATGCAAATGAAATCATGAATAATATCTTGTCTTGTATTTCATGCTTTATTTTTCTTAATGCATTATCCTTTGGATTGAGTCAAGTTAGATTGAATCATAGTTAGCAGCATTAGTTAGTTAAAAAGTTTAGTTTTGATAGTGAACTAGTCATTGTCTTTAGTTGTAAGTACCTTTAGCAATAGTTCCAGATTTAATTCTTTTATTGTTATGTAGTTTAAGTTTACCTTACATGCGTAAACACCTATACTAGGATGATATAGGTAGTGTAGAGTCTCTAAATGCACATACAGTGCCAAAATCATCATAAGATTACGTTAGCCCTGGTTGATAATTAAATGGAGTCTTTACAAGGGTTTAGTGGATTGTTTAGTTAGGTACCCCATCTGAATTGTGTAAAATTCACCAAGTTTATTGAGCATTATTCGAGCCTTAAATTTTTGGCGTTGTTGTCAAGGATGGTGCTACATTCAAATATTTATCTATGTTATTTCAAGCTTTCTTAGTTTAAGAATTTTGTTTCCAACATTAGGACAATTAGGTTTTATTTGATCAACACCAGAATGTTTTACTAACATTGTGTAGGATCTGTTGATACACAAAGTCACACCTATTATGTGTAGAGGGAGTGAGATGCCTTGGGAAGATTTTTCCACTCATCACATAAACCTAAAGAAGATATGGCCATAGTGATCAGAGCGAGGGTATTCCTGAAGAAGAACTTTCCCTTTTACCAACATCCACTACAAATACAAAGGACACCTTCCAAACTATGACTGAAGTAGTGGTGGAGGACCCACAAAAACATGTAACTTTTGAGTTACCCATTACCAACAAGGAGAGGGAAACTTCATTGAAGAATATACATCCTTCAACTTTTCCAGTCTTCTATGGTTTGGTTACTGAGGATCTAGATACCTTATTTTTTTAGTTTGATGCCCTATGTAGAAGCTATGAATACACAATAGATGCACACAGGCTCAAAAAATTCCCAACAAGTTTGAAGGATGCTTCCTTAAGATGGTTTATGGGCTTGGGAAGAGATGTTGTCCCAGATTGAGACAATATGAAGACAAAATTCGTAGAGAAATACCAAGACCATTGTAGAGGAATTAAAAAAAGAAGAGATGACATTTTTAGGATGTTGAAAAAGAAAATGAACCATTGGAGGACTACGCAGAAAGGTTACAATTCTACTCAAAGAAGAATCCACAAAACAAGCTTTCAAAAGAATATTTGAAGTTAGTATTTTTAAGAGGAGTCAATGATGATTGCATGGATGCCCTTAACCTTATTGGCTCAGGAGATGTATCACAATTTCCTTTTGAACAAATCTGCAAGGTTTGTAGAAACTATTCAAGGACCTTTACCAAAATGACTACAAGGGATAAAACATCTTCCATCAGCAATACATCTAATGGACTCTCTAGAGTGGAGCTGAGTAACCTATTTTTGAACATGAAAGAAGACATCATAATCCATTTTTCTACCCAATTAGACACTCTACATGTGAAGAAAAAGCAATAGGAGGCAGATGCAATCCTTATTGAATACTTCCCTAACTACAGACAAAGTAAAGATAATTGTAAATGCAAAAGAGTAACAAGTATTTTAGAAGAAAGACTAGGGAAACTAGATTTTCAAGCACTAGAGGGTGAAGATGGACAATTATTTTGTATCACACAAAGGAGACCATGAAAACCTATACAAGGTATGCCTCAAGATCCTCTTAATTTCAATACACCATTTCTAGTCAGCAATCAAAATTTCTCTAGTTGGAACCCTCAGCCTTGAGAAAAAAACATAGAACTAATGGAAAAATCCTCAACCAAATTGGAATCAGTAGCGAAAACACATGTGGCCACAACAAAACTTTCAAGGACCTAACTACAACCCCCAATGGCCACTACAAAAAAACCAATGACAATCTCAATGACAAAAGAAAAATTTGAATTATCAATAGCCACACCAGCCTTTGCAGCCACAACAACAAACCATCATGCCCAATCCAACAAATCCATCCTCTCAACTACCAAGAGCACCTCAACTGCCAACCCAACTTGCACCTAACCTAAATAACAAGCCTATTCAACAATCCTACACTAATGAGGTTATTCAATACCCTAATTATGGGGTAGAGGTGAGTGATCTCCACCTCAAATCAAGGAAAACATTGGTTGGACCTTCATCCCCTCAAATCACTGAGTTGGTAGATGAGGAACCCTTAGTAGAAGCCTTGGATAATCCACCATTGGAACCTAAGTCAAATCAGGTCAACCAAACTAATTCAAGTCTAGATCCTCCATTCTTGGAATAATTACCTACTTAAAAACATCAAAACCAAGCTGAAATTGACATATTAGGACAAATTTAGGATGTGTGTATAAATATACCCCTCATCCAAGCCATCAAGGATATTCCTATTTACACAAAAAATGTGAGAGACCTTTGTCTTAAAAGGCTAGGAAGAATGAAAAAATACCCTCAGACTGTCCATTTCATACATACATCATTAAGGACTTGGTCATAGTATTGGATTCATGGGAGTACCCTGCATATTTTATAGTATTGCAGCCAAAGGCTAATCTTGTAGGCTATCCCCTTATTCTAGGAAGACCATGGTTAGCAACAATTGATGCATTTATAGGTTTTATGTCTAGAAACATGATTATCTCAAATGGAATTAGGACCAAGAAGTTGGTCCTTTGTCCACTAGCCCAACCTTAAGTAGATTTAGAGAAAACAATTTGGTCTACCCTAGAAGAGAAATACCAATATTCCCTATAGACTCTCATGACTATTGAATGCAATCCCTTATTGAGTATCCAAGATGATGGTGATTTAATAACACACATTATACATAATAACTATGGTAGGAACCTGCAACAATAGGACTGCGTGTCATGTCTATAGGATCCTCTATAGAATATTATACCTATCAATTCATTAGAGACAATATCCTAAATTTTCCATCATTTATTGCCACAACAATGTGTCCCAGACATAGTGGGACTTGAAATTTCATTTGTATAATCAAAATCCAAAACTTTAGAAATCACGCCGAGTAAAATGTTAAATGTTAGTAGTGAATTAACTGTTGAACAACACACCTCTCTAACCTCTGTGATGAAGGAACACACAATAGCCTTTACATGGGATTACCATGGCATGAAAAAGATTGATTCAAACCTAAGGGTATTGATTCAAATCTATGCATGCACAAGATATATATTAATGATGGTTTTAAACCAATCAAACAACACCAGAGGAGAATGAACATTGCACTAAGAGACATAGTCAAAGTTGAAATACAAAATTACTTGATACAAGTTTCATTTTCCCTATTTCTGATAGTCAATGGGTATCACCTCTAGTTATTATCCCAAATATTAAAGGAGGGAAATGGAGAGTGTGTGCGGATCATAGAGAATTAAATTCAGCTACTAGAAAAGATCACTTTCCACTACCTTTCATTGATCAAGTGCTTGACTCCCTAGTAGGTAAAACATACTTCTCCTTTCATGATGGATTCAATGGTTGCAACCAGATTAAAATAACTCCATAGGACTAGGATAAAACCACCTTTATGTACCCTTGGGGAACATATGCTTATTTTGTTCTTCTCTTTCAACTATGTAATGCTCCATCCATTTTCCAAAGGGTAGTGCTAAGTATTTTCTTAGATTTTGCACATGATTCCATGGAAATATACATGGATGACTTCAAAACCTATGGGGAAACATATGATGAAACACTTAATAACCTAGAGAAGGTCTTAAAGAGGTGTGAAGAACACAATCTATCCCTAATTCATGAGAAATTTTTCATTATTATGACCCAAGCGATTGTGCTAGGACATTTTATATCAATTGAAGGGATTCAAGTGGATCCAAACAAGATTGAGATAACATCCACATTCCCTATTCCACAAAAACAAAGAGATGTCAAGAGTTTTCTAGGAAATGTTGGCTACAATAAAAGATTTATTTAGGACTTAAAAAAAATTACAACACCTTTATTTATTTTACTCACAATGGATATATAATTTGAATGGACCATAGAATGCCAAAACTCTTTTAAAGAACTCAAGACAACATTGACCAAAATGATAGGTTGTCGTTAGGTCCTACTACTTTAGAATATAGAATGTCAATTAGTCGATCGGGTAGTGTCCAAGGCAATTTACAAAAGAAGATAATTCAGATAACTCATCTTTGATTTTTTTTTCTTTAAACTACTGAAATAAATTTTAGTCTAAGGCCATTTAACTTCTTATCTAGAAAAAAATTTATTCTAGGAAGACTAAAAATACTTAAACTAGAAAGCATAAGATAACTAATTTAGAAAGCATCATAACTAAACTAGAAAGCATAGAGATAAACAAATTGTATAACTGATAAACTACGAAAGTGGAAAAGTAAGTAAACAGACTATAAAACATTTTCTTAAACAGTGGAAGATTCTAACAACTACGAAGAATAACCCATACTAAAAATAGTGGTGCTCCAGAACTTCAGACTCAACTCTTAATAGACTTAAATAATTCCTACTGAACAATTATTTTTGTAACAATTAAAGCAACATAATAGTAAGTACTTATCTATTTAAACTAACTCCCCTTGAGTGGCCAGCTCATGGGTCACACTTTGTTCTCAAATCACATAAACTATAGGTTATGGAGTCCTTCCATTATAAACAATTATCATCCATATTTCAACAACTTAGCGATTGACATAAGAAAGTTCTTTCATTCATCAGTATTGAGAAATCATATAAGCAGCATAACGTTACTATTCAGCCTTATTCATCCATTTCAAAATTACATTCTTATAGAAAAACTTATAACTAAATCCTAGATTCTAGATGGTGTGGATAGCCATTGAAAAAATCTTTTAACAACTTTAACTAACTTCCATGTCTTTAAAAATCATAAATGTAGAGAAGGCTTGAGATGAGCCATGAAGTTTTTGGTAACATAAATTAAATAGACAGTAACTAAATCTTCAGTTCATCAACCTGAGATTTAGGAGGAGGTTCGCAACATCTATCTTTCATCATACTTAAGGCATGTTTTGGCTCAACGTTTTGTAACAGTTGCTAGATGACTGATTATTCCCTACAAAAACACTCAAGTCAACCCATTAAACCTGTATTGGAAAATTTCCTCAATTGATCATAAGAAATAAAGTTTGCATAATTTTCCTTAAAGACAAGCAATTATATCTCCTAAAGTTTAATAAATTGGCATAGACTTAGAATTGAACTTGTAAGAATAAGATTTTTTGATTTTATTATGATGAGGTTATTTTTACCTCATCATTTCCTCCCCCACCTAATTCCTGGTAGGTCCTCTTGCTCCATAGTTATAACCCTGAGTTTTATTCCACTCCTCATATATGGTACTGAGATCATGTTCCTCTCTTGTTGTTGCATCAAAAGCTACACTCTCTCTCCATTCATTAAGAGTCTATCATTTTGATAAGTTGAAATATTGAAAGCAAGAGGTGGATTAAGTAGAAAAGGAGGCATGTATCTCATTCCTATCCAGTTTCTCTTAAGGGTTCTCAGGATTTTCACTAAAGCATCAGCTCTTCTAAAAGACCACCTGAGATTAAGAGGGGAAATGACCTCTTTTTTTTTGAGGTAAGCAGGTAATGGAGTGAACTTCTCTTCACAAGCATGCCATGCTTTCCCAATCAATTTTTTCCCATGATTCATAAAATTATTGTAACACTGCCTGAGGCTATCATCATACTTTTCTTTCATTTTGTCATTAATCAGGAGAGATGAAAAGGTGTCTTTGAACCCTCCAGGCCTAGAATTTGGTGACCTTATTTGGAGACCTATTGTCTTTTCTTCTTGTGCAAATTATTTTGTACGCTCTTGCCAATGAATCTAGTTTCTCATAGTAGACAACAAGTCTCTTAATTCCACTTCTCCAACAAACAAGTTGATAAAGAAATCAGTGTGATTTTCCAATAATAAATCATGCAACAAGAACTCATAGATCAAATTTTGATCCTCAAGGGTTGACTCTACAAATATCTTAATAAAATATTTGTCATTGGGTTCATCAAGCTGATCATTGTAGATTCTAAATAATTTCCATCTTATCCACTGTTCGTTTAAAAACATGGAATACAATCTAGTTGGCCTTCTACAGGATAGTAGACAATCAATTAATTGACATGCATCTTGTTTTCCTCTGTATGCCCTGTGAAATGACTCCTTCAGGAGTACCAATTCTTTCTTCATCCTGTAATTCTTAGTTTAAACATTTCTTAAGAAATATCACTTTTCCATCCATTTCATTAGTAGTGGGGGAATGCGAACCTGGAACCAATCAGTTATAACCGGCTCAGTTTGGATTTCTTTGGATTCCATCTTTGGTTTCACAATGCATTCTGCCAAGTCTTGTTCCAGCTCTACAACTCTGCTGATGGAAGCATTTAATTCTTCAGTTCTTATTTTCCTATCTTCTTCAAAGGTTGTGAGCATAAGCACAAAGTTTTGCTTTATCCTTTCAATTTCTGTAGTCTTTTCTGCAATGCCAACATTATAAGTTTTATGCTCTTCACTCAACTCTTGTATTTGCTCTTTCAACTTATAAATCATTGTGTCCTTTTCCGGTAATTGTAGTTTTAAACCCTCTATCTCTTGATTCATTTTATTTATTATAGCTATATGCACCATCAATTCTTCTTTTTTCAATTCAACCTGTTCATTCCTTTTTTACAATTTTTTCCTTAGATTATCAATTTCTATTTTACATTTCTCTATTTCTGCAATGTCATCCTTTGTTTCAACCGTCTCAATAATTCTATTAACAATAAGGGACAAATTACTTGGAATACCATCATCTCCTTCATGTTATCTTCCCTGAATTTCTTTAGTGAAGACCTCCTCCACATATGTAGAGTGGGAAGGAATCTCTTCGACTGAATCTTCTTTTTCTAGAGGTATTTCCTCTACATTGGCAGGCTCTAAAATCTCTATAGGCTTAGATGACCGCTTGGGATTTTTCTTTCTGGAACTTCCCTCCATACCCTACATTGGGGTTTCAAATAATTCAGAGGCTAGGCACTTACTGCTTATTAATGGAGGAAGACCTTGGAAGGTGACAGGTGTCTTATTTTTCCCTTTTCTTTTTCTTCTGGGGTTACTCAAATCAGAATAAACAAGCTTGACTTGCTCTAGAAAATCAGGGGTGTTGAATTCATTACTCAAAAAAATTGGCACTTCCTCACCAGGGGTGGTGGGATTAGGAGCTTCTAGAGCTAGAGAGCTCTTAGGGGAAATTTCTCCAGATGGTGAAGTAATTCGGTGAGATGATTCCCCTGGTTCTATTATTTTTCTAATTGAAGGATTCTCCATTTTCTTTAAAAAAAATTCCCATTTGCCCTCAGATTTCTTGTGAAAATGGTATTTACAAATCAATTGAATTAATCCATGGTGTTTCAGTGGCCCTGACCCTGTTTTATATCTTTCTATGGAATATTTTAGAGAGTCATATAAAAATTTAGGTAAATTTACCCTAAGAGAGGGTTTCTCTTTCCCATGACGCAAATGGATCAACATTCGGAAAGCAAGTCCTACTACAACAGCTAGTTGACCTTCACAAGTAAAATATTTTATGATCCAAGCAATGAAAGTACCCTAGGGCTCTAGTATGGAGGTCCTCTGGTGCTAATTACTACCATGGGGTAGGGGTCTTCCTCTCTAACAAATAATTCAGATAATTTTTGGTACGTTATCTGAGAGGTTTATTTTATCTTAATACCTGAATTTTCTAACCCAAAAAAATGAGAAATGATTTTTGGACTCACCTTGAAATGATTTCCATGAAGTACCACTTCACCATTTGAGTAGTTTTCAGCAAACGAGCTCACCAACGTTTTATCATATCCTTTGAATTTTCTGATAAAATCCAACCACCCTGCCTTTTCGAACAGTCTGGAGATATTGCTTAATCCCAACAATTTTTCGGCTAAATTTGGCTCTGACTTCTTTTTACCACTCCCCATTTTCATATTTTGCCTCTCTATAAAATATTTCAATCACGACTCAAAGCTTTCACACAACACCTTTGAAAATATTGCCTCTGAAATCACTTATTTGTCCTGTTTGCAGCTTACTATGCAATGATTTTCAATCTGCATGGAGGCATGCAAAAGACTTTTCCATACAAGTAGTTGATCACTGAGTGACACAAATTGCTAAATTGGAAGTGGATTTCGTGCCAATTAATGATTCTTTATTCGAAAATAACTACCTACTTAAAGCGAAAATTAATACTTACTTGCTTTCTATGATCGTTCGAAGATCTCGTGCCTTACAAATTTGATAGGATGACGAAAGGTATTGGATGAGGTGATGATGGATTTATTGTGGCATGAATACAAAATTTCATGGATGATGAAGCCATCAATGAGGATTGCAGTACTTGGAGGCTTTATTGATGATAAAAAAATAAATAGAACGACATGTGTACAATATATGATGATGGAAGTGTCGTGAAGTTTTGAAATTATGAAAAAGGTGGCGGGATGTGAATGAATAAGTTCTGGAGAACGTAATTGTCATTGTGCTTGAAACTAGTGCAAGAGATTTGTATTCGCAACGAAGAACGCAGACAAGTTCCGGAGCATCGATGAAATACGCAACCAAGACAACAACGAAATGAAGGTTCTAGAGCATCGCTGAAAGATGCAGACGGAGCAACAACAGAATGAAGGTTCCAGAGCATCGCTGAAAGATGCAGCTGAAGCAACAACGAAATGAAGGTTCTAGAGCATAGTCGAAAGATGCAGCCAAAGCAACAACGTAATGAAGGAATATTGGACTTCGGGAACTTTGAACCTTAATGCAAAAACGCCTTTTCGACATGATGATTTTTGTACAAGTTCTGAATCATCGGGCATAAGAACCGTTAAGTTCCAGAGTATCTGATATCAGGATCATAACTTTTAAGAGCATCTTTGGAGGGTGTGCCGAAAGTTTTAATTATTTTGGTCTTGAAGAAGTCCTGCAAAATGGAACAAAAAGTTAGCTCAGTCCAAAAGAAGAAAAATTAATGAAGAGAAATATCTTGGCATACATGTCTTTTTATTACATTTTTTTGAAATATATATATATATATATATTTTCAAGCAGCATTGTTTAAGCACTTTTACCAAATAGACTCTACCTTGGCAGAGTCAACACATTGGACCTTGCCCTGTATTTCCACCATTCTTGAGAACTCTTCCCTATTGATCGGCTTATAGTAGACACGTAAGTGGTGACGATTAACTAAGAGGGTTCATGCGTCACCATCAATTGGTTTCAACCGAACAGTTCCATTTGAGAAGACTTCAGAAATCTCATAAGCTCCCAACCGATGAGTCTTGAGCTTTCCCCTATGATCTTTGTACCTCGAATCATATAGCAGGGCCCAATATCTATTATGGAACTCCCTCTCCTTAATGCGTTTTCCATGCCACTCTTTCCGTTGATGTTGAATTAGTTCAGTTTGATGGACAACATCTAGGCGAAGCTCATCCAATTCAATTAGTTGTAGAACTCGTTCAACTTGAGCTCATTTTAAATCCAGACTTAGTTCCATAGTTGTTCGTAGAGTTTGCAGTTCAAATTCAATGAGAAGAAGAGGCTTCTTTCCAAAAACGAGCTCATAGGGACAAAATATAGTCATGGATTTCCAGGTTGTGTCGTATGCCCAAACAACTTCAGGGAGTTTCCAGGCCCAATCTTTTCTTCCTAAAGAAACTCTTTTTGTTAATATGTTTTCAAGCTCTTTATTGGTTACTTCCACCTGGTTGTTTGCTTGAGGGTGGTAAGGGGTCGAATTCCTATGGCTTACCTGAAAATGGTTGGTAAATGCCAAGAGCACTTTGGACATAAATTGGGGTCCCTGATCAGTAATGATAGTTCGAGGGGCTCCAAAATCTAAGAAAGATTTTATTATAGAGGAAGTCTACAACTTGCTCTTCCCTAGATACTTGTAAAGTTTTAACTTCAGCCCATTTCATTAGGTAGTCAGTGCAAACCAATATGTATTCTTTCCCTTGAGAGGAAGGATCTATGGGTCCGATAAAATCTAAACCCCATTTCTTGAATGGTTCAAGCAATACATGTGGTAGTAAAGGCATTTCCAAAGAAGCAGTTGGTCTTCCTACTCTTTGACATTCATCACAATGATGAACATAGTTTTTAATATCATTATGCTTTGAGGGATAATAGTATTTGATGCCTAAAATTTTATGGGACGTTCTCTTCATAGAGTAGTGCCCTCTCGAAGGATCATCGTGACAAGCCCTTAGAATGTTGTAGGTTTCACCCGCTCTCACACATCTTCTTTAGAACATATCAGGTCCACAACAAAATAAAATTGAATTTATGCATTTGAATGGGTCACTTTCCCTAATAAGTCACTTCTTTTGCTTAGTTGTGAATCCCGGGGGTATCTCATAAGTAGCTAAATAGTTAGCAATATCTGCGAACCAAGGCGATTTTAAAAAAACTGCAAATTGACTCTCATCTAGAAATTCATCTTGAACAGGAGTACTGTCACCCTTGTCATGTTTGATTTGTGATAGAAAATATTCTAATACATTATATTTCCCTAGTTTATCAAAAATTGTAGCATTAAACTCCTGAAGGAGTAATAACCATCTCATAATTCGACCATTAACTATGGGTTTGTTCATTAAGTATTTTACAGTTGAATGGTCCATATAAATTGTAACCTTATATCCCGTAATGTAGTGGTATAATTTCTTAATGGCATGAACAACAACTAGGAATTATTTTGTTGTTGTTGTATAGTTCCTTTCTGCAGAAGTAAGAATTTTACTGATAAAATATATGGCATATTTACCCCCATTCTCATCTTCTTGTCCAAGAACTGCACCAATAGCATCGTCAGAAGCATCTGCATAAATATGGAAGGGAATACTCCAATTTGGTCCTTGCAGAACGGAAGCAGAGACAAGCTTTTCCTTAATGGTTTTGAATGATAGCTGACACTTAGGCATCCAAACAAAATCTACTTATTTCTGTAAAAGAAAGAACATAAGAGTTGCTATTTACTGAAGCCTTCAATGAATCTTTTGTAGTAACCAACATGTCCAAGAAAATTTTGAACATCTGTTTGTGTTTGAGGGATAGTCAATTGTTGGATGACCTCAATTTTCTTGGGGTCGACCTTTATTCCCTCAAAGGAAATATGATGTCCCAAGACTATTTCTTGTTCTACCATTATTAAACATTTTTCATGGCTAAGGGATAGTCTATTTTCCTCACACACTTGTAGAACTCAGTCCAGGTTCTGAAGAGATTCGTCATATGTTGACCCATAGATTGTAAAGTCATCCATGTAGACCTCTACACAGTCATTAACGAGTGCAACAAATATAGAAAGAACGACTCTCTGAAAAGTTGCTGGAGCATTACAAAGTCCAAAGGGAAGCAATTTGTATGAAAATGTGCCCCAAGGGAAAGTAAATGTGGTCTTGTCTTGGTCTTATGGGGCAACCAATATCTTATTCTAACCACTAAATCCATCTAGAAAGGAGAAATATTTCCTTCCAGCCAAGTTGTCCAAAACCTGGTCAACAAATGGTAGGGGAAAATAATTTCTATGAGTGGTTTTGTTGAGTTCTCTATAGTCTACAAAGATTCTCCACTTTCTGTTTTTCTTGGGCACAACCACCATAGGTGATACCCACTTACTATCAGAGATAGGATAAATAAATCCTGCACAAAGGAGTTTCTCAATTTTAATTTTAATCATATCCTTTAATGTAGGATTGAGTCTCCTTTGAGGCTGACGAACAAGCCTTATACTGGTGTCAGTATAGATGTGATGAGTACATACACTTGGTTCAATTCCCCTCATGTCCATATAATCCCAAGAAAAATCTTTAGACCTTTTTACCAACACATTGAATAACTTATCCTCTTGTGTTTCTGTCAGCCAGCTATTGATGTTCAAAGTTTTTCTTGCTAATAGCATTATCGATTTTGTTCCAGGATGGACTGAAGTGACAGTATAAATTGGTTGTAACAAGGTATTGAGAGGACAACTATGAGGTATAAGTTGGTGAAACCTTGTGATATCTTCAAAGAAATGACTTGTTTTGGGAATCACGTTTGCTAAGGGACAAGGCATTTCCATTGTAGCATACCTTTGCTCCATCCTGCTTATATCAATTAGTTGCCCAAAAATTCTTGGAGCATCCATCATTTCTTCCTCATTCAGGGTTATAGCAAGGCATGCTACAACGCTTACTAACTCTTCCTCCAATTCTTCTTTGTGTTGTTTAATTACTACCATGGCTAGCAAGGCCAAACTGTCTTGACCACTAGATTCTTTTGGTTCATCAACCTAAACCTTTTTATGCTCCATTGGTTTAGCAAGGGGATATAAGAACAAATGTTTACTATCTTGACCATGCGAAATGATCATTCCCCTTCTTTGCAATCAATCTTAGCAACAATCGTGGCCAACCATGGTCTCCCAAGAATTATTGGAGAACTATCTTTAGGTGTAAGTGACTGGATTACCTTGAAATTGATTGGATATTCCCATCCATCAACTTTGACAAGGATATTTTAATGACGCCCTTTGGGATGGCTATAGACAAATTTTCCATTTGTAAGACTGTGGTTGTAGGACGTAAATCAGTTAGTCCTAAATTTTCCATTACATCCATAGTCATCACGTTAATAGCTGCCCCAAGATCCACTAGTGTGTTTGGTATTACTACCTCGTTGATTGTAACAGTTATAATGGACTCCCGGGATCATCGTATTTTGAAGCAATAGCCTTTCTAGACAGATCAGCTAAATAACCATCAATATGAACGGTATTTATCTTTTTTGGCTTCCTACCTAGCGTTTTAATACACAGTTGTTTGATTAACTAGTTTAACTCAGGAATTTCCTTTATTTCCTGTAATAGAGGAACCTCAATTTGTAGTTGCTTAATCTTCTGAATTAATGCAGTTTCAAAAGCCATAGATACTTCTGGAGTATCTTCTGGGGTCATTGAATTCAAACATTCTGGATATGGTGCCATTGTTTTCACTTTTCGAACAGACTGACCTTCCTCCTCCCAAGACAAATCAGCAGCTCCTGCTGCTGAAAAAAGGCTCTTTATCCTTGGTGGAAGTGTCATGATTAGGTGACTTGTGTCTTAGTGGAATTTTGGGCTTAGGTTCCTCTAAGATTTCCTCAATAGTTGGGGGTTGAAGATTTCTACCTGACTGCAACTGTACATTTTCGTAATCTATCGCATTTAGTCCTGTAACATTTTCATGTTCGGTAGAGTAGACTGGCGTATTCTAGCGATTATTATTAGGATTGGGGAGCGGTTGCGTTGGAAGTTGAGGTTGGTTCACCTGCCCATTCTGAGGAAGGTTTTGATCCAGAGGTAACAAATTATGTTGTTGATTCCTCCTAGGTCCAGGGGGAAACATGTTGTTGGTACCATTTTTGTTGTGGTTGGTTTGACCACTGTTGATTTCCCCATTCAGGGGACCCCCAAAAAGGAGTTCCCCAATTAGGTTGCACGGGAGCTGACTGATTCCAAGATGGGGTCCATTGATTATGAACCCAGTTATTTTGTGGTCTCCATGCAGGATTGAAATTTTGTCCATAAGAGAAGTTACCTCCTTGACGTTGCTTTAATGCATTTATCTCCTCTTCAACCTGAATAGTTTTTTTCTTGGCATTCTTAATATCAAAGAGAATCTCACACTGTTTTGTAGGATGGTTTTTCTCATAGAGTTGATAAATATTGACTTTATCTAAAGGACACTCTGGCAACAGGTGTTTGTTTTGACACCTGAGACAATAGATTGACAAGGTCTCTGGGTTGCGAGTTTTAGCTTATATGCCATCTAAAGTAGTGTTTAGCTGAACGAGAATGTCGGTTTTTAGATTTTTTATTTCTTCGCGGAGCTTACCTATCTCATTAGACCCTTTAAAAATATTAGTCTTATGGATTCCTCCCCAAGTACAGGAGAAATTCCGACATAACTCACATATTTCCTCAAAGGTCAGTTGAGAAATGTCACCCTTTCCCATTAGATCAAGACTTCTTATAGCGTCATCATCAAGTCCCTTAAGAAAATTTGTTTTGAGAATCTCGACGCTAATGGCCTCTTGTCCACATCTTTTAGAGACAAGAAGGAACCTATCAAGATAATCCTCTAAACTCTCATCCTCGTTTTGTCTCAGTTTAAACAAATCTTCTTTCCAATCACTCACCCTACAATAAATTTGGTATTTTTGTAAGAAAACATTCTCTATTTCCCCCCAGGATGTTATACTACCAGAACCCAATTCCATAAACTAGCGCATTGTTGAATCCTTTAGAGTAGAAGGAAAAAAATTCAGCTTCTGGTTATCATTTTAATAGTCATATGTTTGACATAAGACCTTAAATTCAAAGAGAAATTGGTCTGGGTCTTCTGAGGACAAGCCATGAAAGGTTGGAAGGAAAGCTAGAGAAATGTTCTTCATCATAGTATCATCATCTACATCCAAGGTAATAGGATAAGTAAACATTCTAGGAGGGGGTTGAGGTTCATTGTGGTTAGGTTCAGCTCTACGATCTCCCATGATGTTCATAGAAGTCTATTCCTCAAAGACAATTTCCTCTATAACTGGTTGTTCTGCCAGTTTCTCGTCAGGTAAATAGTGGAAAGCCTCAGGTGGGATAGGCTCAAATAATTCTTCAAAAGTGTGGTCATCTAATCCTTGGGCTTCCCTAGGTATGATTGGTACATATTTTGGGGGGGTCTTTGGTATAAATCATCTGTGAGGGCCTCTTTTCCTGACCATGCAAAAGAGGAAGCCGATAGTAGAATTTTTGGCATAAAATGAGGTATCAAAACCGTCTCCCAGTAACACTTAAGCACAAAGGCTATCCCCGACAATGGTGCCAAAAAGTGATAGGTTGTCATTAGGTCCTACTACTTTAGAATATAGAATGCCAATCAATCGACCGGGCAGTGTCCAAGGCAGTTTGCAAAAGAAGATCATTCAGAGAACTCATCTTAGATTTTTTGTTTTTCTTTAAACTACTGAAATAAATTTTAGTCTAATGCCATTTAACTTCTTATTTGGAAAACAATTTATTCTAGGAAGACTGGAAATACTTAAACTAGAAAGCATAAGATAACTAATTTAGAAAGCATCAAAACTAAACTAGAAAGCATAGAGATAAGCAAATTGTATAACTGATAAACTATGAAAGTGAAAAAGTAAGTAAATAGACTATAAAACATTTTATTAAATAGTAAAAGATTCTAACAACAATGAAGAATAACCCATACTAAAAATAGTGGTACTCCGGAACTTCAGACTCGACTCTTAACAGACTTAAATAATTCCTATTGAACAATTATTTTTGTAACAATTAAAATAACATAATAGTAAGTACTTATCTATTTAAACTAACTCCCCTCGAGTGGCTAGCTCGTGGGTCACACTTTGTTCTCAAATCACATAAAATACAGGTTCTGGAGTCCTTCCATTATAAACAGTTATCATCCATAGTTCAACAACTTAGCAATTGACAAAAGAAAGTTCTTTCATTCATTAGTATTCATAAATCATATAAGCAACATAACGTTACTATTCAGTCTTATTCATCCATTTTGAAATTACATTCTTATAGAAAAACTTATAACTAAATCCTAGATTCCAGATGGCGTGGATAGGCATTGAAAAAGTCTTTTAACAACTTTAACTAACTTCCATGTCTTTAAAACTCATAAACGTAGAGAAGGCTTGAGATGAGCCATGAAGTTTTTGGTAACAAAAATTAAATAGATATTAACTAAATCTTTAGTTACAAAAACACTCAAGTCAACCCATTAAACATGTATTGGAAAATTTCCTCAATTGATCATAAGAAATAAAGTTTGCATAATTTTCCTTAAAGATAAAAAATTATTTCTCCTAAAGTTTAATAAATTGGCACAGACTTAGGATTGAACTTGTAAGAATAATCTTTTCTGATTTTATTCTATGAGGTTATTTTTACCTCATCACAAAACACCTATCTTGAGAGGACCAAGTTGGACTTTTCCTTTCCACATACACATAGATGCTTCTAAATTTTCTATAGGAGTAGTGTTTGGATAGAAGGAAGGTACTAAGGAATATGGCATATAGTACATTAGAAATAACTTACAAGGGGAAGAACTCAACTACATAGTCACAGAAAAAGAGATGTTAGCACTTTTCTATGTAATTAACAAGTTCAGGCATTACATCACAAGGTATCCAATCTTAATCCACATAACTCACATTGCAATATGGTACTTAATGAATAAACATGTGGTTGGTGGCAGACTTGTCAGATGACTATTATTACTGTAAGAATTTGACATCACCATAGTGGATAAGCCTAGGAAAGAAAATGTGGTGGAAAATTTTATGTCTAGATTACCAACTCAGTTATCAAAGGGTGTTGTTAATGATTCTTTTCCAAATAAGAACTTGTTTTCTCTAACTTTTTACACACCCTGGTTTTCTAATATTGAAAATTATCTAGTATCATGACATATACCACCTCATTACTCCCCTAGAGAAAAGAGACAATTGATGTATAAAAATCTTCCCTATTCCTAGGTAGCCGATTATTTATTTTACATTGGTCTAGATAACATTATGAGGAGGTGCATAAGAGAAGATGAGGTCTTTGGAATCCTCAAAGCCAACCATGATGAACCCTGTGGGGGACACTTTGCAACAAAGAGGACAACACTCAAGATTCTCACCATTGGCTATTACTAGCCAACTCTTCATAAGGATTCAATGAAATATACAAGGAGTTATGATAGGTGTTAGAGAATGAGCAGGCCAACTAAAATAGATGAGATGTGTTTTCAACCTCAATTTTCACTCGCACCATTTGATAAATGGGGGCCAGAATTCATTCTTCCAATATCACCAACATCCAATAATAATGAGTATATCCTAGTTTGCACAAATTATTTAACAAAGTGGGTTGAAGTCAAAGCGTTGCAATTTTCTAGAGATGGAAATGTAGCCAAATTACTATATGAAGACATATTTACCAGGTATTGAGTGAAAAGAGAAATAGTGATAGATTAGGGTCCCTAGTTCACATAAAAATGAATTACCAAATTGGTCCAAGAATATGAAATTAGACATAGGAAATCAACACCCTTCAAGCCAATGGGAAAGTGGAAGTAACAAATAGGGAGATTGAAAATATCCTGACCAAAATAGTGTAGATTCACATAAAATATTGGGCATCCAGGTTACTTGAGGCAGTATGGGCCTATAAGACAACTTGGAAGACTACACCATGATTTACACCTTATGTGTTGGTGTATGGTACAACAATAATACTACCTATTAAATTTGAATACAAGGCACTCAAGACAATAGTTGAACTGGATATGGAATTGACAACAATACAAAAAGAAAGACTACACAATTTGAATGGATTAGATGAGATAAGAATGGAGGCCATGCATCACACTGAGATTGTATAGAAACAAAGAGTCAAATGGTGTGATCAGTTTATCAAAACAAAAGAGCTCAGTGTAGGAGATTGGGATTTTTATATGACTCCATGTATAAAGATAATAAAGGGAAGCTTCAAACAAGATGGTTGGGACCATATGAAATAGAGAATTTTTTTCTAAATGGAGTAGTTAAGTTGCAAACCATTGATGTAGTCAAATTATCACTATTGGTTAATAGCCATAGACTAAA
This sequence comes from Sequoiadendron giganteum, assembly GCA_007115665.2. Classification (NCBI taxonomy): domain Eukaryota; kingdom Viridiplantae; phylum Streptophyta; class Pinopsida; order Cupressales; family Cupressaceae; genus Sequoiadendron; species Sequoiadendron giganteum. Next base: position 662,582,919 of record CM021104.1, read on the forward strand.
AATTTACAAAAATCTAGTACAAAAGATGACTTATTTCTTTATTGATGCAACAATATGGACTATATATTCTTTCTGATAAAGACATTGAACCAGATAGTGATCATGAAAAAGAGATTGCACCATGTAGTAATCCTGATGAAGACATTGTAACAAACAATAAATATACAATAGTATATACATACTAAAGGTTCTACAAGTGCCTCAATAGATGAGCTACACAACTCGCCCACTAAGGTCAACTGGGTATAACTTTCTATCACCCTTCACATGCACACATTGTACAGGTTAAACACTCAACAATCCTTTTCAAGAACACTCCATGATGCAATAGGGACCTGCAACTTTATAAAAAAAAAGGTTGATAAAATTCAAAGGGACCTGTTGTTGAAGGTACACACAACACTTACCTATCAAATAATTTAAAATTTATCCACCAACTTAATTACATTTCATCTACATACACTTCATTTTTTTGCACCTATAACCATATAGCTATCATTTCATTACATGCAACCTACCCCATCATATCCCACGTTGCATTCCTCAATTTCCATGCATTTAGGAGATCAATTCATGTCCCATAATCCATACATTTTTAAGCCTTTCCATTATCATGCACCAAGGTGCCATTTCATGTCTCACCAATTGAAATTAAGCAGTGGTCAAATCATACTCACATTGCAGAAAATCCTAACTAGCTTCACACGAGCTACATTTAGTTCGCTCCACTTTGACAGGTGCACATACTACTTTTCCATAATTAGCATAGATTATCATTGTTTTTTGACATGTTTACAATTTTAATTTTGCATGCTTCGTATTCATTGTCATATTTCCATTACATATCATAATATCCTCAACCATCAAAAGTACAATTTAGTGAGGTCACATAACACCTTAAGTTGAGGGGAGAGAGAGTACATTTTTTAAGTTTTCAAAATTTTCTTGAGCCAAAATCAAGCCACCAAAAAACTTTTTGCAACCATTTGTCATTTGTGTCATTATCTTTTCTCCATTTCCAAGCCATAATTCAAGCCATTCCAAGCTTAGAGGGATGAAGTAGTTGAATTAAAAATCCTAAGTATATAGACAAGAAGGATTGGTGTGGTTGAAGTTGTAAGAATGAAATTTGAATAGAAACAAAGTAGTTTACCAATATGGGTGGAGATATAGTTCGTAGGGAACCATTTGCACATAAAAATCTATTGGAAGATAATTTGGTTTTGCCTATTTTTTCAGACAATCGGGATGATTGCATTATTTCTAAATATTGACATAGTATAGCGAGGATATGACACAAAAATTTGTAGAAATAGTGGAGAATGATGAAGCCATTGTTCGAGGATTAAAGGTTGATGCTTCGGAAGCTTCAATTGTAGAAGTGCCTAACTTGCCAAGAGATGGAGATGAATTCCCAATCAGTTCAAATGATGTAGTTTCCAGAGACAAATTCAAGAAACATGGAGAGAACCTCGACTCAACATCCCAAGGTACTAAAATTTTATCATTGTCATGGCTATCGGATTCTGTTGTTGCATATATTATTAAATATCTTACATTTGATGGTAGGAAATCTCTTTTATATAGATTGCATTTCAAGCTTTTGAGCCACCTTTGTTATTATAGGAGGGTCAATATTCCCAATTTTATGTATAACTGTTAACAATCAGGATTGCACCCTAGCTAAGATTGACTCAACTATCCTATTGAAACATGGAAACACTCTCAGGTTGTGGGTGACCTATGGCGAGAATGAATCTCCAGATAGGGTTGGTTCCCATGGTAGATCACCTAAACTACAAAAAAAATTGATAAAAAGGGTTTAGAAAGATAACTGAAAAATGAAAATCCTAAACTCCTAATGGGTGATGCACCAAAAATTTAACTTATTTTAATGACTTCAATCACAAATAGTTCTCAAAACACTAACTTTCACAACCTCACATGAACATACAACACAAAATTGATTTGCATGAAGGTTGGAATAATAGGACATAAAAAGGATTCAAAAGTTGGAATCACAATGACAACATGAAACCATTACCGTAAAATGGGACAAAATTTGAGATAGGAATGCTCTGTTGTTTTTATTGAAACTAAAGGAGTATGCAAATATCAAAATCTAAGTACAAATATCAAGCTTACAAATCTCTCTACAAATAATCAAGAGAGTAAGAAGCAAATTTGAACTGAGAAAAACTAAGTTTTTCTCCAACTTATACCTCCAAAATGTCTCCAAGAGTGAGAATGGAAAAATCTAACTGAACTGATCTCCAAAATAGAAACTCCAAAGCCATTTTCGAGTTCAAAAGAAAAGCCTCCAAAATAGTGCCCAAACTGCCTTCAAACTAGATGAAAAAGATGGAAAATTTCTATCTCAAGTGGGTCTACCCAAAAGGACTTAAAAATCAAGCCTAGATTGACTGGAAACTAAAATAGAAACCTCAGTTTGCTTAGTTTTTTCTATTTTTCTCAAAAGGACTCAAACCGAAATGGGAAAGTTTCTATCAACACTTGCCTTCATTCAACTGCATTTTAAATAACAATTACTAAGATAATTTATAACAACATTTCCTTAGTAATTTTTAACAATTCTTGCAGTTTCATTTTACAAAATAGAAAGGCTAAAAAGACTTGAGCTTGAATCCACCTCACTTTGCCTTAATTTTTTATTTTGTAATAATACAAATCAAAACATATGGTTTTGATTTGAATTTTCCCAAGTATTGAATATATCTGATTTTCTATAAAAAAATCACCAAAAATGGGCAAAGGCATATAGACTATATGATTCTCCAAAAATCACAAAAAATAACTAAGGCATGTTGCCTTGGTTTTCAATACATGTTCAAAGCAAGACATAATACCTTGGGGTATTAATGAAGGCATTTTGATTTTAAATCAATGTGATAAAATCACAAAGTCGAATTAGGGCAAGTGAGAAAACCTAAACACAAAACCATCAAACCCCTAATTTCTCTCATTCATTTTGCAATTCCAATTTTTGGGTCTTTGACTCTGCACAAGTGTCGCCATCAGGGTTTCAAGCTCAAGCCCTTCCATGGAATTTATAAAGCTCTTTTCATGAGAAATCATAATTTTTGATTTATTTTCTCTTGTTTTCCCTTGTTGATATCTTCTCCACTTTGAGGCTTCCATTATTGACTTTGGTTGAGCTCTTACTCTGTGGGAGAGCCCGTGGACTTGGGTGAATTTTCTCATCAACAAACTTTGGTAAGCTTTGAATCTCACCTTTTCCTCTTATTTTCTATTGATACAATGCTCGATTCGAGCTCAGGAAACTGCAAAATGAATGAACCTTTTGTTTTTTACATGCTTCTTTATTTTCTGAAGCTCTTCCATACTCCATAGTCGTGGCTTGTGTTTCTACATCTAGGTATTTCTCATACCTTGAACAAGCTCAGTGATTTCATTATTTCTTGTATTCATGCTATTCCATTTAAATTTTAGACAAATGGGTTTGAAACCCTAGATTGGCTTCTCTTTTCATGGGGAACAAAATGAAACTCCTCTGGCTTGACCTTCACAATCAAAGTCATAGACCCATTTTGCAGAAACCAATGTCGTTCAACCCAAAATTTGGGTTTATTTCTACTTGCAGGCCACGACCTCTATTATGCATTCTTTGTGAAAAAAAGAAGAGAAATCTTCCCATTCTAGTTTTCTCTTTTTGAAACCCCACTTTGAGACCAGTGTTCTTTCATTTTCTGAATGTGGTGCATAAGAGATAGCATCGTTTATTTTTTGAGGGAAATGAAAGCATATCTTTCTTATTATGTGTTCATCTTTTCCATTATTGTAAATTCTTTGAGGGTCTATCTTTACTTTCAGGCCAAACCTTTGAAAGGTTGATGTGTAAACATGAAATAAGACTCTTGAAACCCATACCTTCTTGTTGTGTATTCTCTTCATTTGGCATTGAAATTGATTTTCATTTGTAATGAAAACAATTGCTTTGTTTTAGTCTTTTGCATTCTCTATATTTCCATTTTATGAAGAAATAGAAAGGTGCTCCTTTCTTGTAACTATGCACTTTCAATTCCTTTTCACTCTTTCATTCTTGAGAAAGCACATGATTGTTGCCCCACCATAAACATTGTAATCCTTTGCAATAAGAGCTTGATTATTACATCTCTTAGCACACCATGAACAATGCACTCTTTGTTGTCCTTTCTATGTGAGCATTATTTGTCATCATTCCTTGACTCTTGATGGTCGTACCTTTAATGTATATACTCCAAAACATAAAAGAGATGAAAATTGCTTGCAAACAATACTCCATCAATGAAGAAATGATGCATTTAAATTCTATTATGCACTTTATTTAAGAATTCAAATGAGCTCATTTGTGACTCTCATATCAAAATGGAGGGATTCCTTATTGCTTCCTAATTTGATTGGACAGTCATGAATGAGCCATGGGTTTGAGACTCTTGCATTCACTTTGTGAATTACTCCTTCAACTATTTTTTTTTTTATTTGAGCATTATGAATGTGAATTCCTACTTCATTCCCCTTTTGAAACTTAGGGGCAACATGATGAGCTCAACTCTTGTGGGAGCCCATTTTTGCACCACATGCTATGATGTCTTTAGAAATGAATCAACAACACTATACTTCCATAGTGAACAAACATGTTAGATAAAAAAAAGTGAAACTCAATGCTCCTGTGATGTTTTATTTTTCAAGCTCTCTTGCATACATTTGATATTTGTTGATCTAATGCATCATGTACATGTGCTATATTTCTATTTATGGGGCATATAATGAGACTCATATATGAAGCTTTAACAATATTTCTCAATCATCTGCAAGTTCACTTGAAGACCAGGAGTAAGGAGGAGCAAGCAACAATGAAGACTAACACAAAACCACCATAGGCAATGATGGATATGTTTCCTTTCATGTGTCTTTCTATTGTTTAATCTTCAGATGTATAGCATATCTTTCATGTTGCATTAGTTTAGGTACTCTCATGGCTTGTGTGGGACATTTGATTACTCTTTTCTTTCCAATGAATAGAAAAGAAACACTTATGCAATCTTGTGTATTTTATTTGCAAAATAAATGAAACATTGTAAAATGAATAAAAATTGCAAAATGGATGAAAGCAACATCTTATAATACATGCAGTCTCCTTTATGCTACAAAGCATCGAATGACAAACTAAATTCTTTCTTTTCTGTTGTAACACATTGCATAATAAAAACTATACGCTTTATTTTAAAATTTAACATGCAATGGTTAAGCATGGCATAAATGTATTAGAGTCTTTTCACCTTAAAATGAAAATAAGCTCCTTCAGCTCTGCCAAATTGAGGTGTAAGTGAAAATTTGGCAACAATAACCTTTTAAAATGAATGAGTTTTGAATATAAAAGAAAGAGAAACAATACAACATTGTCACATCATTGCTTAGTTACCCTATTGGTAAAAATAATTCTAAGGGTTTAACATGCACATGTTTCATGGGAAAGATTCTTAATTTGCAATCATATTAGTCACATTTTTGAGGAACCAGTTGTCCCAAAAAAATTGAAATCACCTACTACATCAGTGAGAGAAATTCCATCTGGTTCACTTGCTGCTTCACCCAAACATAGTAGAGGTGAACCTGATGAAAAAAGTATTCAAAATTCACCACCTATAGCTTTTGAGCAACATGTAGCAAAGGATATCCAAGAAACCCCAACTTCTTCCAAAACACCGAGAACCAGAAAGAGGAAAGGTGGATCTTCTTCTGCACCTAAGAAAGTGCAGAAGAAGAAACCCACCCACCCAAGACATTCACACCGCCTAAAAAAGATCGGTGTTATGAGGGGTTCAATAAAGAAGCAAGAGAAGTAAGAGATTGTGACAATAGAAATAGATTCAAACTTGAAGGAAAATGTTTCTAAGAATTTTCATACACAAGTTAAAAGAAAATGGTATATCTCAACCACCTTTGAATCTAGTCCTTAGAGGATATTTTGTTTCTAATAAGACAAGGAAGAAAATCCCACAAAGCCCTAATAGTGAGGGTTGTGATTATACTATGGGTGATGATGATGAGATTTTAGAGAAGGATGAAAATTTGTTTATAGAAGAAAGGAATTTAAAGAAAGAGTTGCAAGAAGCATCATATAGAATGTAATAGTTAGAGTAATTGGTAAGGACATATGAGTAGAGAGACTAAGAAAGAGACTTGAAAATTAAGGAGTTGGAGGATAAGCTTCACATATATGGGAATGGGTCTAAATAGGATTTACTTGCACAACTTGTCATAGTGAAGGTGGGAAATACATAGATTGCAGCTAAAAAAAAAAGACCACCTTTCACAAGCGCTCCAACTTATCACACTACAATGTCTTTAGGATATTAGTTATGTAGAATAACTCAATAATTCTCCCAACAAAGAGAAGAGTGGGAGAAGGAAAAGAAAAAAGATGATCTTAAACCATAACAGAGTATTGGTAAACAAGGAGGTTGAATTGAAAAAGATGACAGTTAAAATTGAGGAGATAACAAAGAAGGTTGCACAAATTATAAAGTGCAGGCCTCCTACTAAGATCTATGATTTTTTTATAGGATAAATTCTTGAGTTTCCAATTCAATCAACTAATCAATAACTTTACAATTTCCATGAGTAGAAAATTTGACTTTTTAAATATTTTTGTTGAATTTACACTTGATATTCAGGATCAGTTGTGTGAATTTTATTTACATAACTATGCTATGCCAAAAAATACAGAATGGGACTCATTGATATTTGTGGGTGATTTACAAATCAGGGCATTTGCTTCCTACTTCAGAAATGAGACACAAAGGGCTAAAATTATGCAGGATTATGTTGAAAGAGAAATCAATTACTCTCTAGGTGAGAAAATAATCCAAGAACCCTAGTGTAGTAATAGAGGAATGGAAATAAATTTTGAGGTACAAGGGTGTAGGTAGGAAAAATTATGACTTTAAGATTAAATGATTATGATGGGATGCAAAGACTAACAGTAGGGATTATCCATCATTCTTTTCATTTTATACAAGAAAGATGGGACAATTTGACCCCTGAATTGCAGAAGAAGGAACCCCACTTTATATACAACTTCATATCCATGCTTGAAAGGACCCACAAGTACATGCAAATTTCCAAAGATAAGGGACTTGCATGGGTACCTCTTACCTTCTCTCCACCTATGCTTCTCTACCCAGTGCCACATTGGACAGGGGAAAAGAATGAAGAATGAGAGGAAGCTATGAATGTCAGGAGGGCAAGACTTTCATGCTATGGAGATTTTTAATTGAAGCAACTGAAAGGACTGGATATGATAACAATCCTTAGGGAGATGACCTTGCAGTATAACCTCCAGTCTTCAAACTACTTTTCTTAAGGATAAGCAAATGTCTAGTTAGAGTAATGATGAGCCAATATTTAGCTATTTTTCTCTTGTTTTAGTGCATACTTTTATAAATTTCCAGACACTTGTTTCATGATATTCTTGAACTTTACTATCTTTCTATGATCATCATGCAACTTGAACCAAGTTTTTAGTATATGGAAATATGATTATTGTATATTAGTAATTGCATGGTTAATATGTGAATGTGTATGGGATGCAGTGTATGTCTATGATTAAATTATGGTTATTTAGTATTGTGTATGTGTTTTGGTGAACTAATTATTTACAACCAAGAATCCAAATAAAGTAGACTATAGCCTGCAACAACTAAGGAGTGTAGCCTACAACCAAAGGAGTTTTAGACAATGATGTAGGGGAAGTTCCAGAACAAGAAGAATGCAATAATTATAAAATTGGAGGTGTCTATTTATCAAGATGATTGTGAGTCACCATGTCATTTAATAAGACTACTACAGGAGAAGAAACCTACTACAATTGGGAATCCAATGTGAATATTTCTATAATCCACATTTCAGTTCTACTGCTGCAACAAAGTTGTAGTTTTAATCAACTTCTTCTACCTTTTCAATTATGGTTTAGACTTTGTCACACTCTACTTTATAGGAGATTAGTGACTTGTATTTAGATTTCTATTTTGAGTCCTTGTTTCAATAAGCCTCCCCATACCTATGTACATATGGTTCAATGGTCAAGGTGAATAGTTAGTTGGTTGAACAAGCATAGCAAATATAACATATATATATGTTCATATAGTTTTCTATTACACAACAATACTCTTGTTTCCAGTTATGTTTTATGAATAAGATATCCTTGAATATTCTTATTAGATTGTGAGATCTTGAGTTATGCAATGAAGAGTCTTTCAGTTATTATTATTATGGTTAATTGATTTGAGAAGCTAGATTGAGTTTAATTTACAGAGACAGTCACTTGAGAAAGGGTCACTCAAGGTAACTGTTCCCACTTTAATTTCCCCACATTTATTTATGTTTTTGAAAAGATAAGCAACATTTACAGGGTGTTGTACCCTTTATACAGAGAGCCCAAAGGGCCAAAAAAGAGCTCGTTCAAAACAGGAATGAACTAGGAGAGGACAAACCAAACACAGGACAGCTAACAGACAGTCGTAAAACCACAAATTAGGACAGAATTCCAGAAACTGAGTGGACAAAACTAACACCCTTGACTCGAGGACATGAAGAAGCAATAGATTGAGGGATTCCTTTCTTCTTCCTCAACACCAAAGACCAAGAAGGCTCAGTATCCAAGTCCACCGATCAAGGTGAGAGAAGTGGAACCTTAGAAGCCATCAATGGAAAAGAGCCATCACCACACGAGGGGGACTGCTGCACAAGGGAGGAGACATGAATTGTCAAAGGACCAATAGAAGCATTTGAAACAGTTTGATCAGGCACAGTCATAACAACGTCCGTAGAACAATCCAAGGGTGGTTCCTCAGTAGGGAGGTCCGGGTGAGGAGCAAACAAAATTTCATGAGCAGGCACAATGGGGTCGACCTCCTCAAAAGAAACATTTGAAGGAGCCACTGTGAGGTGATCCAAGAGAACATCCTTCCACAAAGTCGCAGTGCCCTTGCAGTGGACACGAGGATAGGTAGAGGCCAAATCACCCACCGAAAAACATCTCCTACACCGAAAGGGGAGACCCTCATAGTCCAAGAGTTGCTTCCAAGGTTTTTCCTCCACCAGCAAAACAACATCCCCATGGAGAGGTTTGGAGATGTCCAGATCAACTAACAACCGAGCGATAGTAGTATACCCAAATTCCCTAGTTGTAGAATCCACCGTTAAGAAGATACCAATGGCCTCAAAACATGATTCCTCCCAAAACTGGTGAGGAAGATTTGGCAGACGGACCCAAATAGTTTTGGTGTTCAACGGCTCCGTAAGGGGGTTGAAGGAATGAGAATAGGGCTTGAAGTCCAGAGAGTGAATACCCCACATCAACCCCCTGTCCAAAACACAGTTTCACTCTAGCGGGGAAGCAAAGGTAGCAATAAAGAAACCCCTAGCACTAAGGCAGAGCTCGATTTCCCCAATGACCAATGGCTTCCAGGAAATTGACACCCAATTGTGGAGATCTGGGAGGGAGGGCCACATGCCATTGAATTTGAAGACCACACCCATTTTCAAATAATATTCCTCATTCTCAACAATCTTAGGACCACAAACCACCACAGGGGAGTCCCGGGCACAGGGTAGAGATCGACGAACATGAGTAGGGGGCCGAGCACCCACCTTAGCAACATTAGAGAAAGACTTAGCCTTTCTCAAAAAATCTCCAGTAGCAGATGGGACAACCGACTGAGAGGTAGGAATAGAGCCCGCATCATGCCCAACCACTGTCACTGACCCAACAAAAGAAAGAGGCATGAAGGCACCAACAACCTTCCTACGCACGCAAGACACCCGATCAGGGTTTGGATGAACGCCAAAGCCCTCGACAGGAGGGATCTTGTAGGACAAACCCAACAGAACCACGCCAGGAATACACCCAACAACATTGGACATAGGGCCAGACGTAGGGGAGGAGACGTCGCCAGGAACTGGGGCCGAAGGAGCCAAAGTGCGTGAAGGAGCCGTTGGAGCCGTTTCCGTCGATGGAGTCGTTACATAACGCATTTTGAAACTTTTTTTTTTCTCATTACCTTAGTTATTATAATAGTTACCTTAATTATTGCATTGTCTTAATCACATTCTTCATGTTGTGAATGTGAAAAAAATCACGAATAAGATATTGTCTTGTATTTCTTGCTTTATTTGTCTCAATGCATTATCCTTTAGAGTGAGTCAAGTTAGAGTGAGTCATGGTTAGTAGCATTAGTTATTTATAGAGTTTAGTTTTGACAGTGAACTAGTCACAGTCTTTAGTTGTAAGTACTCGTAGCAATAGTTTTAGATTCAATTCTTTTTACTGTTATGTAGTTTAAGTTTTCCTTACAAGTGTAAACACCTATATTAGGATGATAAAGGTAGTGTAGAGTCTCTAAATGCGCATACAGTGCCAACATCATCAAAAGCTTATGTTAGTCCTGATTGATAATTAAATGAAGTCTTTACAAGGGTTTAGTAGACTGTTTAGTTAGGTACCCCATTTGAATTATGTGTAATTGCCAAAGTTTACTGAGTATTAGTTGGGCCTTACAACAACATGGGTATCATATTGCAAAGGAGAAAATCTTCTAGGTGTGAAGCAAGAAAGGAGGTCAAGTTTGTATGAACGAGACACCCATCAAAATATAATGAGAAGCATAATTCTATCTATGGAGATTGTTGCAGAAGCTCTGGAAATACATTTGCTAAAAATACATGCAATTTGTGGCAGAAGAGTAGATCAAGGTGAAGATAAAACTACAGTTGTGTGGTGGAGGATTTACATGGCTTCTCCCATAGGCGGCATTGGGGCTAGGGAATTCATCATAGGTACGATCTTATTTTCTAACTATATGCATTTTGACCCCCCTTTTGATCAAATTGATACTCACATGTACTCATGTTGTTTGATAAGTCGTATGAGACTTTTTGTGGATGATTTTTACTTCTAAATTGATCTATTAGGGCATCCATTTGGCTATTTCAATGAATTTGAAGTTTCTATAGCTCTGATCGTTTGTTCGAAACAATTGCATGTCAAAATTGAGGATGTTAGAAATACTTCCTAGTTTTTTAGCAAGTATATTTCTTACATTTTGAGAGGCACAAGCTCAAATCAACAATTTTGTTACAAAAAATTTCTTATTCTTTTATTTATATCTTTTCACCAGGGCACAACTATTATCCAGTAGATCGACCTTATATCTGCTCTCTAAATTAATAGTAGAGGCCTTAAAATCGCCGGTTGAATAATCTGAAATCAGGAAATCTTAAAAAAATTCTATCATGCCCTTTATGTTAGCATTCAACATGTACATCTACATTTATATGAAAGTTTCTAAAGATTTCTTTTACGAATCCATTCAGTACAAATTCTGCAATTTCAACTTGCCAAAGAAAACATTTTTTAAGAGACTCTGCCAAAAAGTGTGCATGCATTGTCTATGTTTCCACAATTTACCAGCATGTTTCACAGAGATTTTGTAGTTATAAAACTCTTTGACTCAACTTTTTTCCCATAGCCTCCTCTAAGATTTACATATCTTCAATTATTGTAGATCTAAATTCTCAAGAAAACACTTTTTTTGGAAAATTGTTCTCCCTTTCACCTCTCCCAAGTGATTTGCCTTTGTCCCAAAACAAATTCATAATAGCTTATTTCATATGTTTTTAAAGCACAAAATCCCCTAGCCATGCCTAATTATTTTCCCACTTAATGAAATTTGAAGCTTCTTGGAGTTATCTATGGTGTTCATCAAAGTAGTTCAAATATCGAAACCGTAAGGTGCATATTCATTTCAGTGAGCTTGGAGTGGTGTACAACATCTGATAAAATATGTTTAAAAATAGATTTGAGTAACTTTTAGCAATTCTTAAATATGTTTACAACTAGAATGTTGATTTAGATCTATCTTAAAAATTCATTCTTATATCTCAACATAGGAGATCAAGACAAGAAATCTGCCAGTTACATTTGCTCTATGAAAATCAAAGTTAAAAGTTAAAAAAAGAGGTATCAGTCATATTGAAGTATTTATTAATTCAATACCTTTTAGTTAAATTTAGTGTTACTTTAATTTAAAATTTGGGATGATATTCATAATAAAATTTTCATGTTTAACACTTGCCACAAGTGTAATTTATTATTTATTGTTTAGATTTAATCTCATTTGATTTAAATTATAATATGTTAAAATTATCAATTTTCTTTCAATAACATTTGACTAGTTGGAATTCTAAAATTATTAAATTTAGTTTTATTTGAAGGGAAAGAAACATTGATTTAACTTACTAAAGAATGTGCAAGGTTAAAATCTTTGGTCTCAAATTGTAGTGTCCCTATGAAAGACATATATATATCATTTTATTTTACCATGAAATAATGATGTGTGACATTTGAGAATCACAAGTGACATAAGATATATGTGGAGAAACCCTTGCGGGAAAAACTCCACTTAAAAAGATGCAATGTTTATATTAATCTTTAAGGAAGTACATCAACACAACAATCCTCTTTGAAATTTAGAAGAACTTCGTTACTTTGACAACTTGTAGACAAACTCATGAAACCATCATCTCAACAAGTAAAACCACTTGGAAAAAACCCATGCCCCCCTTTGTGGACAACCCATAAACATGGTGAAAATTATTAAATGATCACATGGCCTTCAGATGGGCGCCTAACCCATAGCCAATGAAAATTGGTCAATATCGAGTGCTCCATAACTCTCTGACGACTTTGACGTCTCAAACCTAGAACATGCAAACTTGGGCGCCCAACCTAGGATAACATGCAAGAGTATGCACTTCTTAGTGGTCCCCACCTATAAGCTGGACGCCCAGAAGGAATATGCGCTTGAGATGCTTTGTAACTGTCACCGTAGTGGGTCCACCTCTATGAATGCAATTACAATTTGTCATAGGAAAATAAGTAATAAATATTTTGCCCCTCATTTCTTCTAGAACACTTTCCAACGAACGTGGAGACACATAATTATGAACTTAGGATAACAATTATAATGTCACCTATCCTAAGAATAGGCACTCTAACCATCCATCCTCTCATCACAATACAACACACCAATGCACAAATGATCACAGGCAAGTCCAACTAACAAATTCTGCATCAACACTAAATAAATGTCATGGATGTAGACAGTCCACCTCAAAGTCATCCCACTACAACCAAATGGGTGATCAGGCCACACAATAACATAACTCATAGATCTCAAATAATAAAATATGAAAACTCATCATCACATTAGTAACTTGCAAATTGTGATATCAAAGAAGATAATCCTATAGACCTCAAAACTCAAACACCTTAATACATGTTAGTAAATGAAGCATAGTACCCAGAATGTTTAATCCATTTCCTACATAACCCCATGAGAGAAAATCATGCATACAAGCTTATAGAATAACCATTATGCATAGAGAAAATAGGTAATACACAAGACAACACAAGACATACCCTAGGAAATCCCTCTAAAGGGAAAAAAACCCATCCTCCAAAAGCAACCACACTCTATGTAGTATTCATTGATAGAACATTACAATGCACTTAGAAAGTTTCTATAATCACTTCTGAAATATCAAGCTCCTTCAATACACTCTCCATGTGTCCAAGCATGTAACCACACATCCCAATCCATGCTTCACATATGTACTCAAAGCAGAAACTCAATACAATGACAATCCTACTCACCTAGCCAACCTTAACCACTAAACATGTGCTTTCTTTTATAAACTCAATCTCACACAAATACAACCAAGTGGTAAGATAAAACCATGTACCTCAAAACTATGAGCACAAAACCATTGACCCCTCATTTAATTTTTGTACTAAGTTATCATATTATTAAATATTTTCCCATTATCTATGTCTCCCACACATAAAATAACTAACCCAATGTTATATACAACTTTACAAGTGGACCCAAACACATACTTAATGTGGCTAAGCACAACTCCTAGATACATGATAACTAAATATTTATTTATTTTATATAATTAAATAATCCATGTTATGCAAGGTATACAACACCTATTCCTAACAATGCATACCATCATATACTATATCAAATTTAGGTTGCTCAACACATTTGAAAATTTCTTCAAAATCATTGGCATGTACCTATCTACAACTCCTACAACATTTATTTAACTAACTAGCCAAGGTAACCATCACCTACTCTTCACCTCTTCTCTCCATTTTTTCTCACTCCTCTTGTCCCTTTCCATTTTGTCAAAACCTTGTTTTGATCCTATTTCTCCTTTGAAAGTCCATCCACATTCTCTACACCTACTTTCTCTCTTGAGGGGGCATCCTTATTTATCCACTAACCTTAATTCATCCTTAAATGGTTGGAGCATCTTAAAATTAAAAATCTAATAAATCAATCAATTAATCAATTGATCAAGAAAAATCCCCAAGTCAAAAATTCCAATCACAAATTTTTCACAATCACCATCCCACCATCATGTTCATGGTCACCTTTTATTCAAAGCATCATTACTCCTTTTAGTCTCAATTTTTTAATTACAATGACACTTCAAAGAGGGGCAAAATGTAGACATAAAATCGTCCTAACATCATTATGTACTGATATTTTATCACCAATAATTAATTAAATAAAAATATTATTTAATTAATCTAGTTCATCACTAGCTAATTAAATAAATATTATTATTTAATTAGTCTAACCCAATCTCATATTATTATTATTTAATTACATCAATTTCCACCTCGCGTAGATACTTAATATTATTAATTATCTATATTTCTCCCATCATCCAAAAAAAATGTATTCCCCTCCCAATCTTTAAATATAGCCTTTATGGTTGCAGCAAATTATTATTTTTAGTAAATGCAATCTTAGCCATTCATCTTAAACAAATTAAATTCAAACATTCCATTTTCTTCTTGATCCCAAGAAAGTTATCCCATCGAATCTTTGTCATGGATCTCATCCTTAAATCTTCACCATCCACCCTTACTATCAAAAATCTCTAAGTTGGCACATTATCCTATGAAAATCAATTGATAATCTATGATGGTACACACTACTAGTTTTTGGAGCAACTACATCCCATCCATTGAGAAAATCCACATGCAACAATGAAATTCAGTAAATTTATCCTGTTTTATTATTTGAATTTTCATTATGCTTGATCAAAGGTGAACACTAGAATAGGATTGCAAACTTGTTTTTCTATTGTTTCCATTACTAATTTAGAGTTTATAAATAGGATTTTTTGACAATTCTCTTCACAATAGTATCAAAATGGGCATTTTTCTTTTGTGTAAATGTCTAAACTTTGAAGCTAAGTGTAACTAAGTATATTTTGAAGTATTTAGTAAAATTTTATATGCCTTAACTTAGCTCTTAGCATTATATTATAGTTGGATGTACAATCTATATGACATTTTTGAATTTCTTAATTATTACATTAAAAGTATTTATATTTTGAAGCATCTAATAAATTTCTCTATATTTTAACTTAGTTCTTAGCATAGTATTGTAGGTGGATGTACAATTTGTATAAAATTTTGAATTTCTTAGCTTGTTTTAAAAGTTATGTAATTTGTTCTAGTTGTATTAAGGTTTTTTTTAAACATCAATAGTAGAGTGCATCATAATATTTTATTTAATTTAGATAGTTTTTATCTCTTTTAACCCCTAATAATTTTAGATTAAATAATTATAATAGGGGAGCCAACCTAAATAAAGTCTTCTCTTAATTAGAAACACTTCAAAGCTTCCCATTATCATAGTCTTATTATGGATTCTTTTATAAGAAAGGTTGACAAGTGAACATTTTTTTATGGCATAACAAGACCACATTTTATAATTTATCACTCTTGAGAGCCTAATTTAAGTTTTCTTATTGTATAGGAGTGAATTTTCACCCCTTACACAAATTACCCTTTTACCCTTCCTCACTTTAGAAAACCAAATCCGAAGGCTAAATTCCACATAAGCCCGCTACCTTCATTCCACTTGGCACCTATTTTGAGCATTGATAGAGGAATAACTATTGGGGATTCCTGCGTTGTGCGTAGACATCCACACGAAATGCTTACGTCCCTGGCAGATTCCTACGGTTGGAGACTATAGAGGCATTACACTTCCCATTGGAAGTCGATTTGTAACGCCCCCTTTGACTAACCGACCCGAATATGGTTGTTTTCTTCACTCTTTCCTTCAAATTCACTATTCATTCATCCATTTGGAGACTTGACAATCTTCTTCCACAATATCTTCTACAGATTCAAGGATTCACTTCAAGCATTCAATCACCATTTTTGCACTCCATAGCAACAATTCCATCACTCCATCAACTCAGTAGAGCAAGTGTAGAACAACACCATTGCAATAGAGGCTTGAGTCTTCTCATTTTCTCCCCCATTAGCCTTGAGCACTCTTAGTGGAGGTGGTAAGCTTTCTACTCCTCTCCTCTATTATTTGGTTGAGTAAGAACATTATTGTTTTGTAGTATTTTAGTGTTCTTTGCTTTACTCCTTTTTTATCACATTATTTCTCTATCATTGCAAACTTGGTTGTTTGTGGACGTGGAAACACCAAAGTGAGGTTTTGACTGAGGCAAACCCCTATACACCCCCCCAACAATTTTCCTCTTTATTGTGTGTAGGTGGACATGCTTCTTGGAGCTAGCTGGAGAACAAACATCTTTATGAGATCATCCTCACTATCCTTACCCTTATTTATCTACTCTATCATATTCACACATACTTTATTCATGTTTTAGTGTTATTTTGGTCTTTTGAATGTGGTTAGCTAGGTCATTGATCTATTCTTTCGAATCAACCTTGTCTTTCTGGTCCTCTAGCCATACAGATGCCAACACACCTGAGAGACACCAGTGCGTCATGTTGTCATCCTAGAACCACACTTTTGTCCTCTAATAGAGAGCTATCTGAGACACAATGTTGAATTCAAAATCTGACTCGCCTAGCCCCCTTCCAAATCTCAGGTCTGCAGAGTGATCGAAGGATCTTATAGTCCTCATCATTCTCATCCTGCATCTCCTAACACTCCCTTAAGCTGGGGTAAGTTAGGTTAGCCTACGGCTCTCAACCCTTTGTGACCTAGAGCCTTGACATGGTTGGTCCCCCTCTCTTACATTTTTGGTGAACCCAATGTGAACCAATGTCTACTCATTTTTCGGTGTTTAATTTTTTCCCCTTGTACCCTTTGATCATTGTACCCCCACATGTTGTGAAGGTTTATAAGCATCACAACCCAATCCACAACCTCTGGGTATATTGTTAGGAGAAGTCTACAACACCTTCCGATGGAGAAGATGAAGGTCACTTCTAATTTTTCTACGGGTCTTTTCTCTGGTTCTACGGTTGGTCTTGCTACTCAGGAGTAGGTATCATGGGGTGAGTCAGGATTCTTTGATGAAACTAATCGCATCCCTACTCCTCTTGTGTCACCTACATCATCATCCATAGACGAGCGTGAAGTTTTCCACATCCCTTTTGAATATGTCGCTAGTCTGAGCAAAGGGTTAAGTGCTTTGAAGAATCACCTATAAAAAGACTCGAAGTTGGCTAGGGCTACTAAGGTCATCAGCAAAATAGAGTATATGGTAGGAAAAGACCGAATAGGTGTAGAACTCCTGGCTAGTCTCACTCATCTGACTAAAGCATGCTCCCCTTCAAACCATAGTAGCATGATACGATGTGGCCCCTTCGAGGAGAATGAGAGACAGTTAGGAGTATCCATGCCTCCCACATCCATGTACATGGTCGACATAGTCGCTTCGATCACTATCCCCACTACTTCTGAAAGTTCTGAAACCATCAAAGTAAACAAAAACCCTCTGGGATTTCACTTCAACCCTCCTGTCGCCTCCAATGGTGGAGGATTTGGCAGGATGATTGGTGGAGACATTGGTGGTGGTAGCTTCGGTGGCACTGATGGAAGTGGTTCTGATAGAGGTCATGGTAGTGGCTTTGGAAGTGGTGGTGGCTCCGATAGAGGTCACACAGGTGATGGTGGCATCGGTGGAGGCTCTTGTGGTAGTCACAACAGTGGCTCTGGTGGCAGTTCCACTGGTCCTATATCTTCTAACAACCCGATTCTGAACACCCTTCTTCAGAATATGGGGAAGATGCAGAACCAATTGGAAAACCTTTCCCAAGCTTATGCCCAGCCTTTCTTCTGACATAACCCATTGTCAGTAGTGATCCTAAACACTCCTTTCCCACAAAGGATGTAGGTTCCTAAATTCGAGAAATATGACGGAAAAGGGAACCCGCAAATGCATGTGTCTGCCTTCAATGCCTTATGTACAAACTTCTTCCATCATAATGCGTTGATGGAAAAAATATTCCCTCGATCTCTCAAGGACACAACACTCGAGTGGTATTGTTCCTTGCCTGACAATTACATCTTTACGTTCAATCAGCTTGTGAACTAGTTCCTGCGACAATTCCAAGCCAACATCGGATCTAAGATGACCTTCTCTGCCCTTGTTTGATGTAAACAAGGGGATAATGAGAAGATTACCAATTTTATAGCGTGATATCAAGCACTCTTTTCACAAATATCATACCCGTTACTTGATTCTAATGTGCAAAATGTGTTCATAGGGAACTTACAAAGGCCTTGGCAAGAGAAGTTTTCCCTTATGAAATACCCTTCTTTCACACATTTCTGTGCAACCCTACGAGAGTATCAACATATGGTGGTTCAGTTTGGGGGACCTTCCTCCCGCTCCCATCCTGAAGGGAAGTTCATTTTATTGATCTCTAGAAAAGGAAAAGTCGTTGTGAATGTAGTAGCCGTTGTAGATGACAATGGCCTCAGACGCAACTGAAAGTTCACAAAGTTATCAGAATCTTATTCCTCCATCTTACAAAATTTGTTGAAGGATAAGATCGTTAACTTTCCAAGCCCTAAACCCGTTAGGGAACATGAAGCAAACACTTATTGTCAATACCATCAAGTTAACGGACATGATACCGAATGTTGCATGCACTTGCATCATGAGATACATGATCACATTGAGGACGGTACTATTTGGCTCGATGGAAGAAAATTAAATAAGAACAAATAAGTGGAAAAAGCTAATAGTGAATTACAGATATACACGAACTTATTTTTTCCGCATTCTGCTAACATGATTATCAATCCCTTTGATTTTGTTACTCAGCCTGAAGCATCTATTAACATGGTTACTGTTACTCCTCCTCGTCTTGCGATCGGTTCACCGAATATAACATTCACTTCGCAAGATGTACCAGAAAATGACAAACCTTCTCCACTTTACATTCTCAGTCACCTCAATGGAAACATTGTGATAGGAGTCTTAGTCGACCCAGCGAGTAGAGTGAATTCCATTATGGAGGAGACCCTATTGTTGAATTCCCTACAAAGGGAGGAATATGAAAAAAAAAATTTCATCATCCGTATGCATGATGGCCTTGGTCTTAAAAAGTATGGATTGATAGCGTTGTCCATCCTAGTTGGACCTAGGAATGTAGACATAGTTTTTGATGTTATTCCTGAGTCATACCTATTCAAGGTGAATCTAGGTATACCTTGACTAGCTTCCATGAATGGGATCACCTCTATAATTCATGTGTTTAAATTTTTCCCATGAAGGTGTCATGCATGTATTGCATGACACTAGATACCAGCCCATGGTGTCTTGTGGGGGATATACATTAGATCACCTTTGGCCTACCCCAGTTGGTCCGCTTCCTTCGAGAACAAACCTAGTCTATAAGAACTACATAAAGTATAAAACTGGGAGTAAGGGACAGTTGAAACTGACCCTTATCGTAGCAGAACAACCAACTCCCTCCTCTTCCCGAAAGGGAAAGAAGAAGCTTGCTCCTCCTCAGGTTGCCTCATCCACTCCCCTTTCTTGGGAGGAGTATTGGATGAGTAAGTCTGGTCTTTATCCACTGAGTCCAATGGTGCTTGCTTGGCGTAGACCCAAGATCAAGATATCGGATCTCCCTACCAAAGCCCCTGGACCTCGGTACTACTTGTACGACAGGAAAAAAGTCCCCCATGGGGAATCCTCTATGTCTTGGCCTTCACGGCCTCCTATTGCCTTTGCTTCTAAAGCAGTGAATAGGAAGAGGCCCGGTGTTGAGGCATTAGAGCCGACTCCCCTCGTTATCTCTAAACCTGTCCCTCTTTCTCCCGTACAAGAGTCTATCCCTTCATCAAAAATAGTTTTGGAGGGCACTCCCATGTTGAGTAGGAGCCTTCTGCTCCCTCGCAACCTCTGGCCTCTAGTTGTAAGAGTCGCATGAACTGCCTTGTGTGTGAACACAAGCACTGGTGAAAGGCTCTCTTGGCTGAGTAGGAGGCCTCACAGAGGAAGGAAGAGGAGATGACTACTCCTATATCAGGGCCTTTTGTCGCGTCCTCCTCTCTCCTCCCCTTTGTTCCTGTTCAAACCAGCTCTGTATCAATTTCAACTTCCGCTATGAGTACAAATGCACCTAGAAAGGTGCAAGTGTTCATCACTCCTTCAATGGAGCTGCCCTTTTTGACATCCATTTTGGATGTCGAGCCTTTCCAAAATCCCATAGATATGATTAACACTTTAGTCGTATATGTTGTGGTTCTTTCCTCCTCTTCCCCTATCCTTCTTGCCTCATCTATGTGGAGTTCGCCTCCTCTAATGAGGAAGGTAGAGAGTGGTCCCTCTAGCAACGAAGGACGTAAGAGGAACCCACCTTATCCGAAAGTTGGCCCTATGCTAACTTGTTTCATCCTAGTAACGGAACCAGTCCCGACTTCCCTTGAGTTTGTCACCGCTCCCAAATCGCTCAGTGAGCTTAGCGGTGGATCTCAAGAGCAATCTCCTCCATCCATCGAGGTGAAACATGGCACTCCCATTAAGTTCATGTTTAATTCCGTGGATGAATTTTTGACCTTGTCAACGATCTTCGCAAAGTCATTGACCTTAGACCGACAAGAGTTGAGTGATTGAGACCTTATAGGTCCTTCTTCCTTAGCCCTTGTTGCAGGAGGGTTGAAAGCTCCTCCCCCGAACATTCCACCACTGCAGGCTCGTCCTCCTTCCCCCTACAATGATCTAGAGTAGGAAGTTGATGACCTCTTGTTTGATTAGTGTTAAGGGGAAGCCTCTTCTTTATCTTTAGATTAGATATGTGTGTGTTGTAATGTGTTTTCCATCGTAATCGTGCTATATGTGCCTGGATGACCCTCATCACCCCTGTTGGTGCTTGGATATAGGCATGGTGTTTGTGTTGTAAACCTTCTTCTATTTGTATCATCATTCTTCCATGTTTGTGATTGACTTTTGATGAATTGGAGACGATGCAAAGTGTCGGGGGCATTTAGGCTTCCTTCCATGTTGACCTAATTTTTTATTTTTACTTTGTCTTCTTGTGCATTCATCACATGGCTTGATATAGTAGGGGGTTAATGACAATTCATCTATATACTATTATTATACTTATATATATTAATGAGCAGTTATGATCCCGAAATACTAGGCTACCCTTGTGCCCTTTGTTCATGTTCTCCTTCCTTTTTGATTTTCCTTTATCTTTCTCTCTTCTTTGCTTGAGTTGTCCCTCTCATGTGTGACAACGCCGCTTCTACATCGCCTTGGTCTTTAGAAGATGCATTGATTGCCAACAAATATTTTCTCAAGAATATTCACATACTTCTTTGTTAAAATTGCATTCTCAACTTGAAACCCTAACGAAACATGTTTCCTTCATCATGGGTTCGTAAAGAAAGAACTTGGAAACCTTCCTCTGAAGCGGGAACAACTTTGATCTTCCCCTCGCATGGGGGCATATTATTCCTTTCAAATTCCTTGATGATGAATCGATTCGAGAAAGAAGACACCAACTTTCAAACTTCGCATCCCTTGAGTGGACCCTTTCTTTTCACACCGGGTTCCCGAGGGACCCCTTTGAAAGTTTTTTGGCATCTAGCTCGGGGGCAACCCAACTAGACCTATTTCCTATCTTTGCGTCTAGCTTGGGGGCAACTTGACTAGATATGCTTCGCATCTTGGCGTCTAGCTTAGGGGCAGCCCGACTAGACTTGCTTCACATCTTTACGTCTAGCTTGGGAGCAACCCGACTAGACCTACTTCACATCTTTACGTCTAGCTTGGGAGCAGCCTAACTAGACCTTGCTTTTTAAATAGTGTGTCCCTTGAGTGGACCCCTCTTCCTTTTGAAGGGTTCCCAAGGGACCTCTTTGAAAGTCTTCCAACCTATTGACGGTTTGTGTGGCCACTTCGTAACATGTTCTATTTATGGGTTAACCTATTGCTTCATGGGTGCGCCTTTGAAGCCAATTTTTGACTCTGCGGAGTCCTCTTTTCTTGGTTTCCTTCATGTGAGAGTTCTTGGGGGATACCTTCCTTGCAGGTTTATGGGTCTGTAAGGCACTTTTCTCAGTTTCCTTCATGTGATAGTTCTTGCAGGATACCTTCCTTGTAGGTTTGTGGGTATGTAAGGCACTTTTCTTAGTTTCCTTCATGTGAGAGTTCTTGGAGGATACCTTCCTTGCAGGTTCACGGGCCTATAAGGCATTTTATTTCTTCAGCTTCATCGTTTTGCAGTGTTGTTAAGCCCTTTGCCTGACCTGCACTCTCGGGTTCGCCAGATCATGGTCTACTTCCTTGACGATTTAGGTATACGTTTCTAACCCTACTACTTCTTCGATCTACTTTACCAAAGAACTCATTAGTATTCGTGCTCACTAAAGTGGGGGAAAAATGTATAGGAGCTAATTTGCACCCTTACACAAATTCCCCTTTTACCCTTCCTCACTTTAGAAAACCAAATTTGAAGGCTAAATTCCACATAAGCATGTTGCCTTCGTTCCACTTGGCATCTGTTTTGAGCATTGATAAAGGAATAACTGTCGGGAACACTCGCGCGATGCACAGATGTTCCCACATCACGCTTACGTCCCTAACATATTCCTACGGCTAGAGCCTACAGAGGCGTTACACTTCCCATTGGAAGTCAACTTGTAACTCCCCCATCAGTTGACCGACCCGAATATGGCCATTTTCTTCACTCTTTCCTTCAAATTCACTATTCATTCATCCGTTTGGAGACTCAACAATCTTCTTCCATAATCTCTTCTACAGATTCAAGGATTCACTTCAAGCATTCAAGCAACATTTTTTCACTCCATCAACTCAGTAGAGCAAGTGTAGAACAACACTATTGCAGCAGAGGCTTGAGTCCTCTCATTTTCTCCCCCATTAGCCTTGAACACTCTTGGTGGAGGTGGTAAGCTTTCTACTCCTCTCCTCTATTATTTGGCTGAGTAAGCACATTCTATTTTGTAGTGTTTTAGTGTTCTTTGCTTTATTCCTTCTTTATAACATTATTTCTCTATCATTGCAAACTTGGTTGTCTGTGGAGGTGGAAACACCAAAATGGGGGTCTGACTGAGGTAGACCCCTATACAACCCCCCAACAATTTTCCTCTTTCTTGTGTGTAGGTGGACGTGCTTCTTGGAGCTAGCTGGAGAACGAACATCTTTGTGAGATCATCCTCGCTATCCTTACCCTTATTTATCTGCTCTATCATATTCGCACATACTTTATTCATGTCTTAGTGTTAGTTTGGTCTTTCAAACGTAGTTAGCTAGGTTGTTAGTTTGTTCTTTTTAATTCAACCTTGTCTTTCTAATCCTCTGTTCGTACAGATGCCAACACACTTGAGACACTCCAGCACACCGGGTTGTCATCCCAGAACTGCACTTTTGTCCTCTGACAAAGAGCTATTTGAGACATAATGTTGAATTCGAAAACTGACTCACCTAGCCCCCTTTCAAATCTCGGGTCTGCATAGTGATCGAAGAATCTTATAATCCTCATCATCCTCATCCCGCATCTCCTAACACTCCCTTAAGCCGAGGTAAGTTAGGGCACCCTGTTGCTCTAGACCCTCCATGACTTGGGGCCTTGACGTGGTTCGTCCCCCTCTCTTACACTTACAACTATGGATTTAGTCATTTCTAAGAAAATTGTAAAATTTGTACATGAGATTTTAAGAAATCTACAAGGATTTCTAAGAAGTTGAAAAAGTTACACTGAAATTTAGCGAATCTTGTGAATCTTCTCTTCAAGGAGATAAAGATTCATTATTATTTGGTGAATAAATTTGTAAAATATCTTGGAAAATCAAAATGCATGGTCACTAAGATACATCTTGATCATATCTATTGCAAAGGAAAGTGAAGGATCTCTTAAATTCCAACTATGAGAGGTAAAATCAAACAAAAGGAAAATAAAACAATAGGAATCAAAATCCAAATGAAATCATGAACTCTTGCCTTCTAAAGTATCTCACTAGTAATTTGCATCAAAATAAACTGACATAAATTACAAATACTAGACCAATGGAAATCATCATTGTGGATGGAGTGGATGTGTTCAAATAATTTGGGATATTTGTTTCTCAATGTGGCAACATCTACTTGCTCAATACATGATGGTGAAATTGAAGGATTAAGCTCCAATTTATACAATTTTTGAGAGAAAATTGAATAGTAAATATTTAATCAAATTGTAAATTAGATCCAAGAATAGTGGATGTGATGGGGAGAGGTGGAAATCAATTTTCCAATTGAATAGTGATGACTAGGTAGTCAAGTCATCTAAATCGTGAGTTGAAAATTATTTTATTGTAATTAATTTGTGATCTTGAGTTAGCCAAATTGATTGGCTTGTCAATGGATTTGAATGGTGAGTTAACCAAATTAATTATTAAGTTAACTATTGTGATTGAATAGTTAACCCATGAGGTGTTATTTAGGATTTAAATTAATTCAATTATGGATAATTTAGATTTAAATTGAAATATTTAAATATTTGGCAAGAAATGATTCATCTAAAATTTAATTAAATAATAAAATATTATTTAATTGAATTGTGATAAAGTAATAGACTTAGGTAGGATTAATTATTTTAATGGATTAAGAGGTGGTAAGTATGTTAAGTATTAACATGAGATGATATTACAAAACTTAGTGTATATTTGATTTGAATGTTTATGCCAAAGCTACCTTACAAGAGAAGGGAAGTAAAAACTACTACTAGGATTCCAATTCCTATATCAAGAAATCACTCTTCTCCTCCATAAGAAGCTTTCATTTACTCTATACCTTCACTCTACCTAGAAAATAATGGCCTATAGAAGACAATATCCCTTTACTTTGTGGGACTTAGGCAACCTCTTAAATCTAAAAATTTGGAATGATCCTGTGAGAGTGTTGGAAGTGCTACCATTTTTACATAGGGAATTGCTTCTTTAATATACTTGACCACAATCATGATGTGTCCAATCTACGTGTTCTTTAAATTATATCTCCTTATATAACTCTTAGAATTCTTGTTATACCTTTGAAGGGAAGGCCCTAACTAGTTTTTAAGCTTATTGTCTTATTCTATTTCAAAATGATCTTGACTCAATTATCTTCTCTATAACCAATTTCAAGAAAATGGAGACAACCCACCTTTAGGGGAAAACTATCTACAATAAATAGAACCCCATTGGAATATGTTATTATTAGAAATTAGAATCTGAGGATACTAATCATTATAAATAAATTATAATATAAATAAAATGAGAATTATACAAGTATAGATTTTACACAATACACAAGATATACATGAGGGAAATCTTTTTAGGTAAAAAACCCCCATAAAGCATCATTTTATTAAAACACTTACAATAATGGTCTATATAACATAGATCGAACCTAGGGAACGGTTCTCCATACTTCCACATGACCAATAATACCTCATATGTGTAGTTATAAAATTCGCTATCAATCTCCAAATTATTCACCTCTCAAATGAAAGGGAACCTCCTTAAATACATGAGAAAGGGTGGCATAATACCTTAAGGGTATTAGTCACACCTATTCAAAATAACCATTCATGAATAATTAATAATCTAATGTATTAGATTATAACTATTTCAAATGGGATGTGTTTAATAAAGCATATAATATATAAGGTTTAATAACCATGTAATAGAACATTATATAAATGTTATAAGGGTATAACCCCTAATAACATTATGTTCTAACACTCCTCGGGTCAGCCCACAACACTGTGCTCCACTTTTTGGCCAAAGTAGGACATTGAAATCAACATTTTTCACCAATTTTTCACTTTATGAAACCTATAGCAACTAAACCATTAATAATTTGGAGATGATGTGAACTATTTATTTGTGAGGATTTTTGTGTAGATTCGAAATATATATATATTTTTTAAAAAATCAAAAATAAATTATGATTTTTTACATAACTTTTAACTTGTTTTTTTATAATAAACAACATTTTTAAAAAGTGATGTTTATGTTGTAATGCATAAATTTTTTTATTGAAAGGATAAAATTATAATTTTTAAAACATAGATTTGTAACATCAATATCTAGTACTTTGTTGTATTTTTTAATTAATTTTTGAAGCCAAAGTAGTTATAATTTGGACATAGGTGTATGTCATATTGCATAACTTGTTTTGTATGTATTGAAATTTATTTATTTATTTTGCTAAAACAAGACATCAATACCTAGTGCACACATTTTTTAAGAATTTTTTTCTCTATTTTTTCACGTGTGTGAAACAAATACCTTGATTTTTGGTGAAAAACCTACATTCAGAAGAAATAAGATATAAATATAATAAAAAAATAAAAAATATTCATACTTTTTGGAAAGCTTATAATAAGGGTTGCATACTTACAAAACACAATTTCTAAATGACTTTATTTGATCCCTCAAAAGGCAAAGAAAAAGTGGTTTTTGTTAGCATTTTGATAGTGCAAAGGAGACTCCATTATGGGTATGATTGAAGACTAGAGGATTTCTATCCAAGGGGGGTTGATCTAAAGGGGTCTTATCTAACCCTCTTTAATTGAAACCTTAGCTTAAATTATTATTATTATTTTTTAAAATATGTGATTTCATTCAAAAACCAGGATGTTTGAAGTTTGGGACCCATTATTGTGGGATGACCCCTCTTAATGTTAATAGGGGGCATCACATGTCAATTTTCATAAAAAGAAAAAATGAAGTACCCCGGTAACGTAGGTCTTCTTTGATAGTGATAAATAGGGACACAAATATGTGCCTTGAAATGAAAGTCATGTATTTTGGACTACATAAAAGTCATCTTGTCATAATTTATAATCCTAGTGTTTTAAAAAATGAATTTATATATGAGGTATTATAAATATTTTTATTGGAGGTCAGGTCTCCTCAAATTAGCCTTACCCCAAGTTCAATGCATAGTGTCTATAGGACTTAATATAATGTGCTCGTAAGACTTAATACAATGCTTTTATAAGTGGAAGATTTACATAGAGAAGAACTTTAATATATGCTTGTAGGACTTATACATCTAGGATTTTTGGCCACTAGGTGGTGGCATTGAAATGCACACCCCCCCTCAATGGAATCACCTAAGGCCAAGCATTTATTTGAATTTAGAACATATAATTCCTATAGGTCTTATATTATTCTTGTTAGGTCTTACATATAGGATTTATCCATGAGGTGGTGTTATGCACACTCCCCCTTAATGACATCACCTAAGGCCAATCACTACACAAAGGTTTTGATAAGTGATGACTAATTCTTTTTTCTTCTTGCTCATAACATCATTTTCTTGAGTAGTTCACTAGAGAGAATTTTTTGATAAAATACGTTTTCTTGAATAGAACTAAAAAGAACTTGTATGATGGAATACTTGTGCTTGAGTGAGGTGCCCATGATATTCAATGTGTTTTTATCTCTTTGGAAATGAGATCCTTTGGTAAGAGTAAAATAACTCCAATTATCATATATAATAAAGTGGTACTTTTACAAGTATCCAGTTGAAGCTCTTCCATAAATCTTCAAAGCCATATTTATTCTTTAGGAGCCACTTTTGTATTTTGGGCTTTAATTAAAAAATCATATAAGATAGCTTTCTTAAAAGTATTACATCATCCATGTAAGAGCACCTGCACCATTTATTTTGAAAAAATATATGGTATATTTCCTATAAATGGAATCACTAGCATAGTCAGTAACACAATAATCAAATAAAGTTTATTATGGGTGCAAAACGATATTTATAATTTTTATATGCATTTGTCATTTACCAGTGAGAATATAGTATTCCTCATAATATAGTGCTTTTTCCACCTTATGAACCTCTATATCATTATGTGTTATTGCTAATAAAATTTAGTAGGCTTAAGTGTAAAAAAAATTATGTGAAAGACACTTATGAAAAATGATTAGCAAAGACCTATGATAATTTTAGAATTTACTCTACAATATTTTTCAAGTTCTATTTGTCTTCTAGTATAACCTAGAAAAATGATCTTGAACCAAATATTAAGGTAAAAAAACCAAGAAGAAAATGATTAGTATAACCTAATTTGGCTTTGATATCATATTGGAAATTAGGATCTTAGGATATTAATCATTATAAACAAATTATAATATAAAATAAAATGAGAATTATACAAGTATAGATTTTACACATTACATAAGATATACATGGGAAAACCTTTTTGGGTAAAAAAAACCCTATAAAGCATCATTTTATTAAAAAACTTACAATAATGGTCTATTATAACATAGACCGAACATGGGGAACACTTCTCCATACTTCCACATGGCCAATAATACCTTGTGTGCATAATGATTGAATTCACTATCAATCTCCAAATTCTTCACCTCTCAAATGAGAAGAAAAAATCTTAAATATAAGAGAAAGGGTGGCATAATAACTTGAGGGGTATTAGTCACACTTATTCAAAATAATCATTCATAAATAATTAATAATCTAATGTATTAGATTATAACTATCTCAAATGGGATATGCTTAATAAAGCATATAATATATAAGGTTTAATAACTTTATATTAGAACATTATATAAATGTTAAAAGGGTATGATCCCTAATAACATTATGTTCTAATAGTTATGGACTTTAGTATTAGGTTTTAAGAAATTTTTGGGAGAGAAAACCATTAGAGCTTTGTCCTTTCCTAGGCATGGAACTCCTATAACTACATAGATAGTTGAAAACAAAAATATTCATGAGAATTCTATTCATGATTGGTAGAACGTTACTCAATGTTTATAAATTGCTATATAAGCTAGATAATAATTTTATAAAAACTTGCAAGCTTGTTCCTAGATCTAATGTGCCTCTAGTCCTTGAAATATATAACTCACTATATATACCAACAAAAAAATCCCTTATACGATATTATTATATATTTAAAAGTTGTTTCTCTCTCTTTCTCCCCATATTTGTTGATTCTTTGGATATACTTTTGTGCCTCCTCTATTTTCATGTATTTTGGAACTAAAGTGATGTCATTTTACCTTATAGCCAGTGAAAAGAGGTTTTTGGCAGTTCAAATAAGATGACAAGCAAAGTGTAAATGTAAAATTTAATAGAAAATGAATATGGAATTCCAAATGAAAGGTGTCGATTGGTGACCTAACTTTCTATTAAAATTGGTTAAAAATCAAAATCCTTTGAAAATAACACATTTTTTATATTTATGCAAAAATGACAAAGGAGTCTCAAAAATTCAAAATTTTTGTTTGAAGGATGGAAATTTAATAAAATTGATGAACGGAGCTTGGAAGAACAATTTTGGTCTAGGGGTTGTGAAATTAGAAAAAACGTCAAAAGTGTGATTCTAGTCCAAGTGAGTGAAAAGGGGAAATTTACAAAATTAAGAAGGGATTTGAAAAGCATAATTTAGATTACTTATTTGGATGACATCAAGAATATGACGAGAGAATTTTCTTAAAATCCTTGTAGAAATAAAACTACCAAGGAATTATAGAAAAAAACTTAAGCAAGGCTATTGGGAAAATAGATAGTAGTCCAATCATGTGGCTCCATAAGTTATTTCTCCTTT
Organism: Sequoiadendron giganteum; assembly: GCA_007115665.2. NCBI lineage: Eukaryota > Viridiplantae > Streptophyta > Pinopsida > Cupressales > Cupressaceae > Sequoiadendron > Sequoiadendron giganteum. The sequence continues at coordinate 662,612,902 of CM021104.1, forward strand.
GCATATGATCCACAATACCCACCCTTTTTAGCACATCGAGAGAGTCATCGAACCATCTAAAGATTTCTTCATGTAGCACCAATACCAATATAAAATGGTTTAGGATAATCTTAATATTTCTTTTGTCTAGCTTGCAATAATGCTAATGATTCCCAACATCTACATGTACAAGTCTCTACTATAAAAAAATGTTGTGTTAACCCCTTAGACTCTTAATGGAAGCTAAGTTCACAAAACAAGCCATGGAATAATGTGTCCAAACACTAGGACGTAAAGTTGTATACTATTAACCAAAGATCCCTAATTAATTTATAGCTTTTTGTGTAAATTACTTCATTCAAATTAAATTAAATATACATATCCTAAATAGAATTAGGATATATCTTTTATTTTAGCACGTAGAAAATGGTTTGATAACAAGAAGTTAGAGACATCTCTCTACCTTGTGGATCTCCATCCTATGATTGAAAAGACAATATATGGTTAGGATTTGCTATAACATGTTAATGAACTTTCTTACAAAGAAAATGGAAAGAAACATGCCTTAAGTATTAGGGAAATAAGAAGATATTTTAAATTATTCCTAGCTATTACGTATTGGTAAGGGGTGCATGTCAACATATATAAGAACATGCATCTCACTTAAATTTTATTTTATCTCAAGTTAGTAGAATATTTTATAAAGGGCTAGATTATTGTTGTCTTTATTATTTAATATAAGTATTTTTATGAAATGATTAAATAACTAGATTTGTGAAAATAAAGATAATAAAATGAATATGATTATTCTAAATATTCACATATATATCAAGAAAAGTCAATTAATTTCAATATATCAAGCAAAGTCAATTAATTTGAATGCCCTTTAAATTTAATTATAATGATTAAAATTGAATTTTGAATCATACAAATTAAAATAATATAACACTTAAAAATGCAAAACAATATTATATTAATATGAACATGCATTAATATATCATAAATATATTAAAATTTGTGCATATTACACATTAATATCAATTGTATTTTAATTTTTTTATAAATATTAAATATATATTATTTAAAAACAAATTTAATAAAAAACAATTTAATTATTTATCAAAACAAAAATAATAAGAAAATTAAAGTTAATTAAAAACAATCTTTTAAACTGTAATTACCTTTTACTTAATAATAATCATCATAAATTCAAATAAAATAGAATACATCATTTTGTACTATATAGAAAAATCCTCATTTCCTCCATTAATGTGCTTTTAAAAAAAATTGTACATAATTTTGACCATAATAAGACGACATTATGTTTACAATAATAGTGTGCCTCTTTTCATATGCAATATCATATATATATATATGATACCAGTCTAGAATTGAGAGAATATAAGTATTGTCAAAAATTATATTTAGAAAAAAAACTAAATTATAAGCTATGATCCAAAATCCATTTAAAATTGTTTTTAGGGATCTTCTATTGAATTGCTGTCTTTTTCAAAGAATGGTCATATTACATAATTAATGACCCTCATCCCTCATTGCTTATTACACCAAAAATAAAATTGTATTAGAATATAGGAACTTAAAAAAATATGATAAAGTTCCTGCCATATGCAGGGTAAATAAAGTATGACCCAAAATCCATTTAGGGTTGTTTATACTGATCTCTCCTTCCGTTTGACGATCCTAATAGAAAAAATGAATTTTCTCTTTCTACATCTTATCCACATGAAGAATGATCAATAAGTAGGAGCCCTTATCCTTCATTGCTTATTACAAGACTATATTATGGCCGAGGAATAAGGACAGTAAAATATCTGTATCCCATAGATTCGGCTGTATATGAATACTTCATATATTACACCAATGAAATCAATGTGGAGCATCTATGGTCCCTTCCAATGAGAGGACCACAGAAACTAAAGAAGGAAAAGAAAAAGCTATTAGGTCAAGGCTATTCTCATTGTACAGTAAATCAAATGAGTGTAAGAACGATGGCAGAGGCTAAAATTGAGAAAGCAAATTGTAAGAAAGGTGAGCTCATATGAACTGCGCCCTTACTATTCATAGGGTTAGCCGGTAGAGCTGCTGCAGGGGATATAGATGGCCTCCTAGCTATTTCTGATGAATTAGCAGACAGTGGTCCAGGTGATGCCTCTGGACTGCTGCTGTAAGATACATGATAACCTGAATCATACAATATGGAAGAACATTAAAAACATTTATGCATGGATATAATTATATGTTCCTCTCAAAGGCAAAAGCACAAAGCAGATATCAGTAACTCTTTCAATCTTTAAATTATGTTTAGTAATCAATTTTTTAATGACATGTAAATATGATGTAAATTATGCACTCGTAAATATTTAAAAAACACAGCATGACTAGGAAATTTTGTAAGGCAAAAAAATATAGGTAGAAATGCATGTTGCTTCGTAGAGCTCTATATGTGCGTCACTTACAGTTGGCTGCCTTCCACCCTAGTTTGAGCTCTTCACGATCAAAAACAATTTCATAACCTGACATGAAGTTCTCTGCATCAAAGTAGTAGGTAACATTGTAAGATTGAAGCAACAGTATTAGGTTCACTCCAGTGGAAATATATAACAGAAAGGCTTTTGGCCAAATTTCGAAGTGAAGAATGCTGCTACTAAGATTCTTGTTATAATAAAGATAACAAATATGGTCATCAGAAAAATGGCTATTTCACAATTTTTGAAGTTCAAATATTTTCTGTGCACAGAATAAAATGAAAAAAAAAAGATTATATTAATGTCAACGGATGACTAAGAATAGCTCAAAGGGACTGTAACGTATGACTCTTACAACGGCAAAGCTCTAGAGAAAAAAGGGTCCTAGACTCAAAAGCAAACACAGTAAAGCAAGAAAACAAAAAACAACAGACAAATGAGGGTAAACCTAAAATTGTAACCTCGGAAAGGAGGACCCCTCAAAGTAGTGGGAACAGATGAAGATAAAGCTGGCTCAGGGTATTGAATGTGATATCTGATGTATTAGATGCTAAGAAAAAATATAGAAAGGTGTGAGGGTGGAAGAAATTTTAGAACTTCAAAGCATAATTTTTTTTTATATGGCATCTAATAAGGTGAAGGAATTCAAAGAAAAATGTTGTAGACTACTTATGAATGCATTTTCTGATACGTTGATTAGTTATCTATAACATTTTAGTCTGAATTTTTCTCTGATATATACTAGAGCCTATATGGCAGGTGTTCCAAGGATCATCTTAGAGATAGTTTGTTAACACAGTACAATGTAATATTTTGTGTTAAAGGTCAGATGTTCTCAGGTCATTGTGACTACTTGCACAGCTCCTAGCATGTCCACGATATTTTGTTACTTTTAAGCTCAGTGACCACAGAAGCAACCCAGGAATTGCACCTACTTCTTTGAGAATTACTCTCACTAAACTTTATCCTGAGTAATTTATTTCAGCAGACACAGATGAATGATGCATCTTAAGTATTGGCTGTGATCTTTGACTGCCTGCATCATGCATGGCACAAATTCAAATTGTCAGTCACTGACATCTTAGATCACGCTGCCTTGCCTTGCCTTGTCTTGATTGAGGAATGAAAAAAGGAAAGCGTGGAATATAAAAAGCAATGGGGTAAAAGAGAAGGACATCTCAGACTGCAAAAAAAAACAATTATATTCCCAGGAGTGTGACAGCTGTGTACAGCAGTTTGTGGCGTTTGAAGACAGAAACCTTCAAGCATGGCAATCAGACAATCTTGGGGAGGGAAACCTTCAAGGAGCAGATAAAGTTTCAGAGTGTCATCAGGGTCATTACAGGTGTTCAGATTTGCAGGTAAGGTGTGCCTAGTAATTTGTATAATATCAATGAATTTTAATTTGCATGTGTTGTTTGAAGTATAAAAAATACAAAAGCATTTATTGCTGGAGTCTGGGTTTATTATTTGTGCGTTTAGTTGAGGTTTTTACAAAAGCATCCCTTAGATGATTTTAAAAAAAGTGTTCAATAGTGCAGTTTCTTTGGAATTAAAACAAAAGCAATGAGAAAAAATGTGCAAGCTTTAGACTCAAACTTCATAACTATTCTGGAAAGGGTATGACGGCATAGAAGCAAAAGTAAATGCTCCACATTGAATAGGGCCAGTGGCACATCCACAACAAGTTATTTAAGAATAGATTCTATAATTGTCTAAAGTTGACTCCCTCTAAAGTTCAGAGACCATGCCCAAAGGTATCATGACTGCAAAATTCCTCCTTTTTCTAAGGGGCTGTAAAGAATGGGCCATAATACTAATATAGTAACCCTTTGTAAGAATCAATTGAGGCCTAAGGTACATGAACTTACGACCAATAATTGTCATGCTTGAGCCTTGAATCACTGCCAGGCAGTAAGCTACCAAATTCCCAGTAACCTGCCAGAGTAAAAATGAAATATAAGACAAATTCTATATGGCCACATTTAGCAAGAGAATAGCTGGTTCAAATTCCAATAATACTGAAAGTTTACCGCATCACTAATAAATATTAATGGGCGAATAAGAGGAAAGCTTTTTCCTTCGTTAAAGATCAATGATATCTCCGGTGTTCCGTTCATGTTTTGATTATCACTGCACAGCTATTACCAAAGATATTATTTCTTTGTACATGATGCTTCTATGAATGTTTCTGGAAAAGGAAAGAGCAAAACAAGAAGTTTTGTAAAACTTGCACGAACCTTAAACGATAACAAAACTCGAAAGGGAGGTCCTGCACTGTTACGGGGGTATCCGATACTTGTAAGTGAAACTGTTGCATTCCACATATTAGTTAATAAGGTCAGTTCTTGAACGGCATATTTAATAGGAACAAAAGATGGTTCCAGTAGCTCACATTCGAAGTAAGATCTTTGTATACTGAATCAGCCAAATATGTAAATGAGGTGCCAGTATCAAAAAGAGCTTGAAATGGTGTTGAAATAAGCTTTTTTCCCACATAAAATTCCTTCACACCTACATTATATGCTGGGCTGTGATCCAATATGCACATTATCAGCAAGTAGACCTTTTGAGTGATTGCTAAAAATTTAGTTATGCTTACTAAAAAATTTATACATTTACAATACTATAAAAATGATTCAATGTTGTATGAATATCGCAGGTTGGATAGGCACAGAATGATTGGCACTTACCGTTTTGGATCAATAATGAAAGATGTTTGATTTTGGTCCGAACTTCCTTTATAACCAAAGGTAAACCTTCCAACAGTCCCATTGCTTGGGAAACACATGGAGAAATAATTTCCCACAAAACCTGTTTTGGATAAAATGGTTGGTACAGATATATTTTCAATGCCAAGCCCAAGTAGACCATCTGGAGCAGCACCATCTATAAACGAACCTGTTTGTATACTCCCACACCTATCCAGTGCAACATGCCAAAGCCATGACAAGTAAGTGTCCATTCAGTGATGGCATCTAAAAAGGAGACCACTAGACAGTCTTCAGTCAGTTTCAGCATTGCAGGTCATATCATTAAGACATAGGTATTTACTATGGTCTCACATTGCTATCCAGATGTGAAAAAAACATTTCTATCAAAGTTGAGTCTGAGAGGAAGTAATATAGAGTATGAACTCTGAACTTTGTCACTCTAAAATATAACCAGAAAAAGACTTTGTTATCAATATAACACAGAGATTCACTCCGACAGGGAAACACACGTACCCGAAAGTGATCTGTGCCTTCACCACTTCTCCATTCTGTATGCCATCTCCAGGAGTCAAATAAAGAACGTCCTCTACTAAAGTTCCTGAACTGGATGTATTTTCAGAAACATAGGAAATTTTGTATGGGCATTGATCAGTAGACTTTGAACATGTCTGTGATTGAGCACACAGATCACTAGCACAAGTGACAGGCTTAAATGTCTGTGATGCAGATGGACTGTAGGTCTCCAAAGTAATATTCTGTTCACACCAGATTAAATATATTTATTGTGCAATACTCATCAAGTCCAGAAAGCAAATGGCATGAAAGAAGTATAGAAGCTGTTAAGAATTGCAAAAGGCAATCCAAGACATCGATTCCCTAGAGGTCTGTAAAATTGCATATGATATTTGGCCATATAAGATTTTGTATATATTGCCATTGGTGCTTGCAATTTTCTAAGTCATGTTGGACTTGACAAAAGAAAGGAATCTGCAAAGATATGATTTTGTTTAAAACAATTGATGACAGAAAAAGACAATTTTTTTAATATTGATTAGCATGCTAGACGAGAAAAAATAGAATTCTAACACCTTTATCAGCATCAAGAAATTATTGAGCAAGACTCTTAATTTTGTCATTTGTTTCTCAAAAACGCAAAAATGGCATGATCAAGTCCAAGTAATGGTCCATGACTTTTGAAAAGGGAAGATTTTTGTCAGTTTTTGACAAATGTGAAGTTATGGGACACAATAGAATTTTATAATCACAGATCATTCACACGATACACAAAAGGGTAAATTAAATAATAGAGAAAATGTAATAACATATGGCAAAAAAGCAACAACATCAGGGTAGAGACATCCAATTCTGGAGATTTCTTACACTAACAGCAAACATTCAACTATGTTCTCATTTCGAACCATGTGTATTTGAATGCCTTGTTCCTGTAGAATAGAATCTGTAAACTTTTAGTTAAAAAACAACTCTCTTTATTAAATACCGTGTTGGTCTACAGTTAAAATATGAAAAGATGATAATTTAACATTCAAAATCTGAATTTCTTAATGGTATTTGCTTACAGATCTGATTAAGTAGGAATAGTTTTAAACTTTTTAATAGTCCCTATCAAGAGATGCAACCTATCATCTTATCAGCACACTTCCTATCAGACATGATCCTTGATCTGCATATAAATAACTTCCCAGCCATTTATTCACTCTAATCTATTAAATTATATTTTGTATCTCATATTTTAGTATTTCAATATCTTTTAATTTTACTATCTGCACCTACTAGATATATTAGAAGTGGTATCAGAGCCAATTAGGACTCTGTTAATGTCCATGGAGACCTATGGATTGACTTAATTTATATTTGGTAATTAAAAGAATATTGTTTTAGTCCATGGCCTAATTAAAACTATTAGTGCAAGAAATTTTTGCCCAAATTATTGAATTAAAAATAAATAATTATATATTAATAAAAGGGTTTAAGTCAAGATATAATCTTTTATCAAGAAAATAACTCTTTTTAACTAATAAATTAATTATTTTAATTAATTACACATTAAAAATAATAAATGTTAGAGAACTTTAAAAAATTAAATAGAAATTTAAAATCTGTTATGTTAAAAATTATATTAAATATGGTGGATAAATTTTTTTTTAAATGTTTGCAGACCAAAGGAGGATGATGGGGCGGGAATAAGAAGAATGGCAAACCAGAACCGGCCATTGAGCCCCAAAAATCAAATGGATATTATACAAAAACCTGCATCTCAAATGGACTAAACTCTTGCAAAACAAGTATATGGACTCAAATGACCTAACAGGAATCTTAACTATATCCAACCCCCAAAGGAATCCAGTTTCTGGAATTTTCTCCTTTCATTTGGACAAGTAATTACCAACCGCATAACATGGGAAATCAGAAATGGGCTCTCACTAAACTTTTGGAAGGACTCATGGAACAGCCTCCCTGCAATGAATATCAATCCAGAAGTACACCCCATACAAAGGAGCTGTGGGGCACTAAAGTAGTGGACTTTCTTTTTAGAAAAGAAAATGGCGGTATCACTGAATAGAGGTGGAAGGCCCCTAAGGATATTGGAATCTTGTTGGGACAGCAAAGACTTTTGCTGGGCTACTTGGCAGCAAATAAATGAGCTGAGAAGAAAGAATAGCCTGCGTCCTTTTCTGGCATAAAAATCGTCTTCCAGAAGCAGGAACATTTGCTTGGGCAGTCATACAAAAGATCTTAATTGTTAACAGATTCAGAAGAATGAGATATCAAGGACCATCAAGATGTATTTGTGTGAGCAGGATGAAGAAAATGTGAACATCTTCTAATGGCCTGCCCCTTTGCTAGCAAATGCTGGCAGTGGCTATGTGCAAGATTAGGCTGCAGTTTTGCCCCAAACAACATCAAGGAACTGTTCATCTCATGGCCAACCTTACATAAACAATTGACCTTTTCATGCCCTATGGATTATCAGCCCATCTATATTAATTTGGTAGCTTTGGAAAGAGAGAAATAGGACATTCCAAGCAGCTGCGATGACTCTAGATTCTTTCCTTAATAAACTTGACAGGGCCATTTCTGAGGTGGCTAACAATAGAGCAATCAACCAACCTACTAAAAACAGAATATTTACAACTTGGGACAGTGAAGTTACCCACAGATGGCATGATTTAAGAATAACCCCATTCAAGGGGAGATTGGAATCTATTCCTAGCCTAGGCAGAGAAACAAAACTAAATGGCAGCCACCTTCTAATGGCTGGGCCAAAATGACTTTGACGGAGCTTTGAGAGAGAACTCAAGTCAATCAGGGGTGAGGCATCTAATAAGAGACTCAACAGGAGATTTGATCATTGTTGCCCCAGTAAAGATTAAAGATGGAATGTAAAACAAGGTCGAGGCACAGACCCTGGTGTTGCAGACTACCTCACCAACTTTGGCATTGGAATGAATAAAGATAGGAAAATTGTTAGAAATAAGGTATCTCAAGACTCTCAACCATTCATTTTCTAGCATTGATTATTTAATTATTAATGTTGAAATTATGTTGATAATTTGCCTATATAATTAGTTATGTGCATCTAGTGATGTCATTTGTGGGAGTTGGCATTTTGAGTTGTCATCTTACATGTGAAGTGGCATGGGTAACATGGTTCTTACTTTTTAGAAGATAGGCATCCCACTTTGTATAAGTTGATTGAAGTCATTATTGATTGTTAATTCATCTCAAATTGTCATTTAACAGTGACAGGATCTATAAGAGAAGAGGAGACAATTTTGGAAATTGTCAAGACAGGTGGAGTTGTGCATGTTGGTGCATTTCATGCAAAGTTTGAGTTTGCATGCATGGATGTGTCTTGCATGTGTTGTTTACAATCGGCAGGTTTCAGTTTGAATGTGCAGGATAAGATATGCACCTTGCATGTTCATCTTCAATCTTGCATGCATGTAGTGAAGAGGATGATGACATGTGGTATTCTTGGGCGTACCATTTTGGAAACATCTAATTCATGCATTGTAAACTCCTATATATTGAAGTGTTGTATTATAATTCATTTACAAGTATTGTTATGTTGCCAAAATTATTCTAGAATTAAAACTTGTATTCTCTTGCAAAAAACTTGCTTTGCAAGTGTATGCAACCAAATTGTTTATTGTAATACATTGAGCAGGCTTTTGGAGTGTGGGGTTTTTCTCCCAAAAGGGTTTTCTCCACGTAAATCTTGTGTTGTGATTTTGCATGTACTTGTGGTGATGTTTATTCTATATCTTGATTGTGCATCTTCTTCATAGTAACTGTTTAAGGTGTTAAAGTTAAACAAAATTGCACATTCTCTCTTCTTTAGATATATATATGAAGCATTTATGTGTACTTTGCTTCCTTTTAGTTGGTATCAAATCCTGATCAACTTTGATTCTAGTTGTGGGTAGAGGGTTTTTTGTATTGATCTTTTTAAGTGGGAGTTTGTTGCAGAGTTTGTTGTGACTTTATTGTAGGAAGGAGATGGCTAGCACATTTGGAAGAATCGAGATTGAAAATTTTAATGGAGGCAACTTTGAGCTATGGAAGCTCAAGATGAAAGATGTGTTGGTAGACCAAGACTTGTGGTTCATGGTATCTAGAAATATGCCATCAGGCATGAAACAAGAAGATTGGGATCTAATGGATTGAAAAGCTAAGGATTTGATAAGGCCCTATTTGGTTGACTGAAGAGAACACTACAAAATCTCTATATAAGAAACTTGCACAAATTTATCAAGCTAAATCCCTAGTAAATAAGTTCTTGTGAAAGAAAATGTATTCTATGAGGATGAAAGAGGATCTATCGCAAATCACCTAAATGCATTTAACATGCTTGTTGCCCAGTTGAACTCTATTGGTGTGAAGATGGAGGAGAATCGTTGCATGACTTTGTTGTGTACATTGCTAGACTCATGGGACCACCTTGTTATGGCCATTGGAAGTAGCACTACCACATTCAAGATGGATGAAGAATTGTTGCTTTTTGAAAAGATGCAAAGAAAATATTCCAAAACAGCTAAGGAGGCCCTTGTTGTTTAAAGTAGAACGAAAGATAAAGGCAAGAAGAAGAACACAAAGCAAGGTAAGTTAGAATCCAAATTTCGTGGAAGATCTAAATCTCCTAGTAAGACCAAGGCAAAATGTTGGAATTGTGGTAAATCTGGTCATTTTTGTAGAGTCTAAGGAGGAGAAGAAAAAGAAAATAACTTATCTGATTATGACTTTGATAAATCCTCTCAAGATGATGCAAATGCTTTTATCGCTGCCTTGGCAACACATGCATCCTTCCATATGACCCCACATCAGGGTTGGTTCTCAAAGTATGAAGAATATGATGGTGGAAAGGTGTACCTAGGTGATGACTCACCTGAAGATAGTTGGCCATGGAAGAGTCAAGATCCGATTCCCAAATGATAGAGTGAAGGGGTCAATGGTGTCTTGCATTTCCTGAGTTTGGCACGAAACCTACTTTTTGTAAGTAAATTGAATGATGTGGGTGTGCATGTTGTTTTCTCGAATGGAGGATGCAAGGTGACAAGAGGAGCTACGGTGCTTGCTAAGGTGTTCAAATTGGCAATTTTGGATTGAAAATTTGTTTCCACTAGATGCATGCACGATTCAATGCAATAGTTCTTCTAACAAGTCAAAGAAAAGGGCTACAAAGTCTTCATCCTCACCATTGGAACCAACAGTGAAGAAAAGTGTTGCATCTACTTCTGATGGTCATGCTTTATGGGTACCTAAGGATGCTCAAGCTTTGGAGATGAAGCTTCTTCCTAAGAAGACAATGCTTTGGCACCAAAGACTCGGGCATATTGGCGAAAAGGGTCTTAAAACCTTGAAAAATAAATGCCTCGTTGAGGGGCCTGATGATTTTAATCTTGAGTTTGATTTTTGCAAACATTGTATATATGGAAAATAGAGTCGCATTCAATTTTATTCCAGTTCTCATAAGTCTTTTGGGGTATTAAATTTAATTCACTCTAATGTCTTTGTTCCCGTGAATGTTCCTTCGTTGTCAATATCTATATATTTTGTGTCTTTTATAGATAATTACAGTAGGACATGGATGTATTTCCTCAAAAGTAAATATAAAGTCTTTAGTTAGTTCAAAGAGTTTAAGGCTTTTTATGAGAATCGGACTAGTAAAAGAATTAAGTGCTTGAGTATTGACAATGGCGGTGAGTATTGTTCTACAAATCTCGACGGGTTTTGTAAAGAACATGGGATTGAGAGGCATAAGATAACTCCATATACCCCTCAACAAAATGGAGTTGCGGAGAGGATGAACAGGACGTTGATGGAGAGGGCTAGGAGTATGCTCAATGGAGTTGGCCTTAAACAAAATATTTGGGCTGAAGTTTTTGCCATTGCCTGCTCTATCTGGTTAACAGATCCCCTACATCAACACTTGTTGAGAAGACACCTATGGAGATGTGGTCTAGTAAGAATCCCTCATTGAGACATCTTTGTGTGTTTGGTTGCAAGGCATATGCTCATAAACTGAGGGAGAAGAAGTCTAAGTTGGAGAACAAGGCAGGTACAAGGCAGTTAAGTGTATCTTCATTAGCTATAGTGTTGGTATGGAAGGGTACGAGCTTTGGGATCCAATGGCCGAGAAATTTTTCTACAATAGAATTGTTATATTCAAAGAGACGAGTCCTTCCACTATTCTGCAACCTATAGAAACAAAAAAGAAAGAAGATGTGGTTCAACTTCCTTTTGACCCTAAGAAAGTTGAACTAGAAGCTCATGATGGACCTAATGATGAGGTGAGCTCTAGCAACTCTGAAAGTTTACAAGAAGAAGATCCTCAACCTCAGTCTTTGAGAATCCCTTGAAAAGGATCGAGGAAAAAGCAAAGGCTTAGAAGAAAATGTTGGTAGAATTGCATGGGTATATAAACTCTGCCTTGAGCAGGATAGATTCATTTTTCACATTATCAGTGATGCCCCACAGGATTCTCTTACCCAATACCCCCTAGAGGCAAATGGATGCAGAAAAATCAATTCCCACAGACAACACTCGTTCATACATAGAGAAATAATGAAAAGGGAGATTAACAAAGGCTGAAGCAAAGTATCCCTGCAGAAGGATATCCCAGAAATTGCTGGAGATCATGAAGCACAATTAGTAACAAGAATTAGCCAAAGGCACAGACTGAGCGAGGAAAGAAGCAGAAGAGCTACTTTAAAGGCAAGGAAGTCATAGACATGAGAGCACACAGAATGGAGGTGGAGGCGCTAATGAGGAAACATGCTAAGAGAGGGACTGCAGAAACACATGAGGCTGCATACAACAGCAGCCATGAGAGCCAAGAAGAATAAGGACATGGCACTGGTAGTTCAGGAATGATCCTGACGATTCAATTTCTTTCCATCAGACAACTAAATCTTTCAGTAGCTTAGCTATTTGACAACAGCCCAAAATTTGATGATAGCTAACCATAGCAAGGAAGTAGTTATGTTTTGTTAATTTGTTTAGATGTTAAGATTGTGAATGGTGATTTGAGGCCTTTAAGTTGATTATGTTACTTCCATCTTTGTTTCATCTTGGGTGCTGAAGCATGTTATCTTCACACCTTTTTCTCAATTTAAAGACCTGGTAAACCCTCAGTTATAGAGAAAGTAATTCAGCCACCTTAAAAATATTACCAAGGGATTGGCTGGAAAAAGATATATAAGACAATTATGTGCAGTATAGAAACCACATGCTATCACAAGGCAGTTGGATACCTGTAAGTACACCAAAGCTATTTTATTTTTCATGCACATTAAAAAAGCTTCCCTTCCATTATGAGGACTGATACTCTTTTTGAGGGAAGACAATATTTTGTTCTTAAGAAGATTAGTGGCTTGCATCTATGAGTGTCCTTTTCTATACATAAGCTGCACCATAGTCTAAGACCTTGTTTTGTCCACCTTCAAACCTATCATTGTTGGTGAACTTTGATATCACTCAATTACATCAACTCTGTGTTTTTCCAGCCTAAAATCAGCTGTAATGTTTATGTTGGCGAATAACTCCAGTGTAAATATGGCAAGCTTATGATGTAATGATTATGTTGTCCATTTAAATGTGACCAATGTTTACAAATCCTAAGAATGGAGACCGAGCTTCACCCTACACCAGGTCAAAGGCTGCTCATTAAGCTCGCCCAAGATATACCATGAAGCATGGGGGTAAGTATAACTGATTCCCATGATGAGGCCCACATTAATTGCTCTCCACACTATTAGGTGGCCCGGTGATAAAGGTTTCCTATTCTTGATGATATGGTATTGGTGTGGTGGTATCTGTGCAGCATTTCCCTATTTTCCTACCAGAAGAAAAGAAGACTGAGGTTTGGAATGCAAACCATGAAATTAATCGACAAACATCCTTAATGGGCTATCTTAAGACAAAAGCCCGTGTTGACAAAGGAATTTGTCATTCAGATGATTTGTACATTTGGTCTCATCGATTATAAATATGAACAACTGTAAAGTTCAATTAAAAGCAATATAGATGTTAATATATCACAAGAAATGCAGTAATTAAGGTTCTATTGCCAAACCTTAGTGTGAAAAGATAAAAGTAAAACACATATCAATGCATCAATTCAGATGATTTGTATATCTGGTCTCACAGATCAATAAATATGAATGTATGTAAAAATCAATTAAAAGCAACATAGATGTTTATAAATCACAAGAAATGCAGTAATTAAGGTTTTATTACCAAATCTTAGCATGAAAAGATAAAAATAAAACCCATACCGATCCGTTGCTGGTATATGCTAGCGAAGAACATTGCTTGCATTCACAGGGTACCCAGAACAAATCACTTCCAGTGTCAAGTGCTACAATTAAGCTCACATTTGGTGTGCCCAATTGGACCATGGTGTAGTACAAACTGTTACACATCACAAAACCACAAGTTGGGATCTTAGATGTTTAAATTACAGTAACAGAGAACTTCAATTATCATGTTGAGTATATCATATCCTATATTTTACCTACTTTGGAAACTAATCTATGGTTTACAGGAAAAAGGACGATCAATATGCTTCATCTACAATCAGATCAGACTACTGTGAAATCAAATAACAAATTCTATTGGGGTATATACTCCACAAACTTCAAACTAATATGAAATTAAACAGCATTCCATTTCATTATATTCCATAAACATCTGACTACCGTGAAATCAAACATAAAATTCTATATGAAACATAGTCCAGAAGCACCAAACATCAGATTACTTTGTCCAAGGGACCACAATGATAAGACGGTGTTCCATGGAGACAACTCCATTTATTTAATCTGTATGGGTGACCCCAAGAAAAGTTTCGAAATAGGATAAAACTTTCAGCGGTGCTCAAGCGGGAGGCTAGAAATTTCAAATTTGTAGCATTGACAGAATTTTTAGGAAGCTTTGTTGCCAAATGGCAACTAGTAAATGGTGAGCCTTTTCACTAGTATTATTATTTTTTAAAATCTAAAAACTGAATCATAGACGATAAAAGCTTGTAATTCATGGGACATTTTGCTGCGCAACATTTTCTGAGATATTTCAGGGCCCTCACCCATGGGACCATTGTCCAATCAAGGACACTAATAATAGAATGACCCAGGTTCAAATGCCCGCACCGAAATAAGTTGATCATAACTCCAGCGAACATATGGTGATGTTAGTATACAGACTATGGGGTACATCCGAACATAACCCATTGAACATGTGGTGAAGTTGTAGTGTATAGATTGATAGGGTATTAATTTTTTAAATTATTAAGAATATGGTCCAAAACACACCCATGATGTGTTAAAGGAGGCCCATAGCCTTCCCCCAAGACTTCCAAACAAAAACACATCAAACTACTGGGAAATTAGTCAGAAATTTCCCTTATATCACACAAACATCAAAATACAGAAGGGGAAAATCCGAAAAATTTAAAAATCCACTACTCTGAAAATAGACAGAGATATTCTGCTTGGGTATACATCACAAACATTAAACTCCTGTAAAATTAAATAGTGATTCTCATTTGGGTGGATTCTGAAACATGAAACCATTGTGAAATTCAACACAAAATTTCTATAATATTCCACAAACGTCATACTACTGTGAAAACTGACAGAATTCACCATTAGGGTATATTCTGCACACATCAAACTGATGTCCATAGAAAATTCTCAATTGTGATTATTTCACAAACAAGAAACTAATGAAAAAATGAACACAAAATTCCATTTCACTTCAAAACATCCAAGTACAGTAAAATTCAACCAATTTTTCGATTGGATGTATCTCGAACGTCCATCAACTGTGAAATAAAACAAAGAAATTCAGTTATATCCGAAAACGTCAAACAACGGTAAAAACAACGGTAAAATAAGACAGAAAATTCCATTTGGTAACAATCTCCAAACAGACTACTGTGAATTAGACAGAAACTCCATTTTGGTCAAATCTCGTAAGTGAACTTAAAAGAGACGGAAATCCAATTAGGCTCAAGTTCTAAACGAGGCTGTAAAATAAACAATAAAGTATAGGCGAAGAAAAATTACAATCCCAAATTTGCAAGTTTTATTGTCTCGTTTCCATCAACAAAGGTGAGTGATTGATAATCTATCAGATTCCGACCATGGCGAACATTGTCATGATGAAAAAGTGTATTGTAATATTCTTTGCTTCCCTCCGCGGGCCAATCCTCTCTATCTATTCCATGTTTGATACTCATCCATGTTTTCACTTGTTCAGAGAATTTGTGATGCATCTGCAGACCGAAGGATTGCCCATTTGAATGCTGAACAAACCCAACAAACGCTAATAAAACAATAACCCAATTCAAAACCAGAGCAGAACTCTCCATGATCATATGAGCAACAGACTTAACTTTCCCCCACTTCTACCAATCTAAACAACGACAACTAAATAGTCTTCCTCCCCTCCTCCCCATTGTAAAATGTCATATGAGGTAGGTCACCACTCAATTCCATAAAGATGTGTAACCCTTACGTGGGAAACTGCCGTGACTGACAAGCCCTCAACCGAAGGCTACGCTCAAGGATCAATGGAATGTTCCCACCTTTACCATATGGACTTTGACTGCTCCTTTTCAGATGTCAAAATTCAACCTACTTTTCCACCAAATCTATTCATATGTACATTTTTGAAACTTATGCACAGAATCTATTCATCTGTACATCTATGAAATTTATGCACGGGTAAAAATACTCTTCCCAGTTCCATACCAAAAGCAAGAGGCCTGAGATCCACATTCTATATTTTCGTTAATAAATAATTAACTATTTAAAATAAAAGTGATTGTTCGTGTTTAAGAAAGGTTGAGATTGGTATATTTAAAAAGGGGGTTAAAAAGTATTCCAAAAGTATATACGAAAATCTTATCATATATACGTAGATTCTAAAGGAGAAAAACAGTTTTTGACCAAAATAAAAAAGGTAAAGCATCTTTCATTTTCTTATGTCTTAAAAATTTGGCGAGATCCGATTTTATGAATAGGCAAAAGAATCACCCGTACTCTTTAATGTTAAGGATACTCTTAAAAAAGATCTTAGGTTTCAAGATTCATTAAAATTTGATAAATGTGATATATCGAAAGAATATCTTGATTGATCATTATGTGGAGGTTTTGATTGTATATAAAAGGTTTAAGTTGATTCATGGGTTAAAATTCTCTATATTCTATAATTTTGGTTTAGTGGTTGAAGTATTATTCCTCTGATCTTAAATTTTCTATTTTGTTAAATAGGAAATATTTTGAATTTTTATGTGATGATTTTTTGATTATAAGTTAATTTTGACATTTTGTGGATATTAATATGTACTATTAGGAGTTGGCAATGTTGGAAATGTTTGATCTAAAGTCTCAATTTACAAGAGCTCTCTAGCTAAACTTGCAAAGGTGTTGTAATCGGTTAAGGTGAAAGGGTGGCTAATGCATTTGCTTTTGGCAAAGTTGATAGAAGATTTTAAAGGGTTCTCTATTTAGGGGTTTGGTAATGTTTTAGCTTCTGCCTTTGTAGGGGATTTGCATGTGTTTAACAAGGAACTCCTATGGTGAACAAGGATTTATAATAGGAGCTAAAAGCTTATTGTTTTGATTTGAGGAAGGTAGTTAAAAGTATTTTGGTCACTCATTCCAAAAGTCACGTGTAAGTGACAAGTGCTTGCATTTTCCCTACATGAGAGGAAGTGTTTTGCGTTCAAGCGTTATAACATGAAGAGGTCATTTGTGATCTTCATTTCTCAAAATTGGATACAACATCATGGGGCTTAACTATGGCGAAGGAGGTGGATAGCATAGTGGGCAAGGTTTCAAGTGGAGTGAATAGCTCAAGAGATAACTAGGTTGGTGGTCGAAGTGGTTGCAATGTAGCAAAATCTAGGTTGTTCCCCTCTTCAATGTCATGTTTTAACATGAAGTGGTTTATGAGTGGTGGAGCATGTTAGTGTAAAATCATGCTTCACCTAGGTTAATACAATATGTGTGCTATTGAAACTAATTATTAAATTTACTTAAGATAATAAGATGTTTTGAATTTCCTCTTAAACCTAGGTAGCTAATAATGGTATGTATGACCCTTGATTTATGGTCATCAAGTGTCACCATTGCCTCATCTTATTTTTATTGAAGGTAGTTAAGTACCACTTTTGTCTTGTCAAGGTTATTGAGTTATCTTAGTTAACTAAGTTAACTCGTCTCTTGATTGAGAATGATTAGGGAGTTAACTCATGACCTCTTAAATATATATCATCCTAACTCACTCATCCAAGAGCGACATATACTTATAATTAACCCATTTTCTTTTTACTTGGGAGAGGTCATTCATGTTTATTAATGCAAATCAAGATTATTTTTTTTCTAGATTTGTGGCTAATTCATTGAGATTGGGTCTTAGTTTTGTTTTAATCATAAAAAATCTAACATAATACTAGACTTATGATGATATTCTATGGGTAGTTAAAATTTTAATCTTTTGAGAGAATTGGAATGAGGGGATTTCTTATAAGTAGTTGATTTTTGGTGAATGGTGGGACCTTTTTACATCACCATTACATGTGAAAAAGGTTTGATAAAGTTAGATTAATCTTTTATTTTGTTTAGATATAACACTAGGAGGTTAAATAATCTCAATTTTCTCTATGGGCTTTGTGGTTTTGAATTGTAAGTAGCACATTTTTGGAGAAAATTGCATAAAATAGAGCATGTAATCGCATTTGAAAGGCCTAAAAACCTTAAGAATACATGTTTGTTCATTAAAATGAGAGCAAGTAATCCTAAAGTATAAGAAATATGTTTAGGGAGGTCATACAACATTATTTGCAATTTGCAATAATCAATACTTTTTCAAAAATTTGAGGACTACCACCACTATATCATTGTTGCTTCACTTACATCCTACTTCAAGTGTGACCTTTACTAGCTCACCATAATCACCACCCTAGAGGAGTTTTGGGCAAGATTCCTACCATTAGTGTTATTCATAGTGGGAACTCTATGATAACCTCATACCCTTGCACAATAAAACCAATCAACATTCAATGGATAGTCAAAGTCATGCTATCCAACCTACAATAGCCACATGACATGTTTAGTATCCTCTTGCATCATATAGATGCCAATAGTGCATAGTCATACACCACATCAACTAGGGTCTTGTCATGCCTACATAATTAGCATGATGGCATGCTAACATTAGTATACCCATTAGGGGAAAAGCCTGCTCCTTTTCAAATGTTTATTTGGTTTGGTTTGTTGACTTAAAGAGGGTATAACCTACTTGTCCATCTCCCTTTATACAATAAATTCCCCTATTCTTTTAGAAAAGTGTAGTTTTCAAATATTTTCCTATCTAATCCTTAGTTTAAAATTTTTGAACACACACAACTTTCACATATTGACTCCTTTTAGAAGTTTTTTTTTAATGCAGTATTTTTGTGTACCACACAATGATGCAATCTATTTCTTCTAATTATAGACTAAGACTAATTTTTTAATATTTTTCTCTATTTTGGAAAACTCTAAATAAGTTTGTAAATACATGTAAATTATAAAAGTGTCATGCTTTCAATTGTCTTTGGATGGTTATGCAAA
The DNA here is from genome assembly GCA_007115665.2 of Sequoiadendron giganteum. Lineage (NCBI taxonomy): Eukaryota > Viridiplantae > Streptophyta > Pinopsida > Cupressales > Cupressaceae > Sequoiadendron > Sequoiadendron giganteum. The sequence goes on from CM021104.1 coordinate 662,632,225, forward strand.
TCATTAATGGGATCTCAAGTGTAATTAAGGAATTGATATGCATTTCTATTTTTAGGGGGTTTCAATCACGTGTTTCAACTATCTATGTTCACTCTTCTACTTGCACTCTAGATCAATAGAACTTTTCATCCTAAAATTGTCATATTTTCTTGGACTTGTTCTTGAGCCTTGAGTGATCTTGAACAAAAAGGTGCATGCTCAAACTACAACAACATGGTCTATGGACTAATATGTCTTAAAACCTCCATGTTTGATAGTGATGTTTCCTTAGAGAACCTTACACATGAGAATGATATTGCAATAACTATCAATCCTCCTAATACTCATAGATACATTCATTCATATTCACACCATCAATGTAAGTAAATCATGGGATGGGTAGTGTAATCATTTGAACTATCAAGTTATAGAAACATACACGAATACTGCAACATCTACTATTGATTCTAAAGAGTTCAAAGTTGCCTCTTTGAAAGCATCAAATGATTCTTCTCGGTGGGACCATTTTATCTATCAAATTCACCACACTAATTTTCTTACTTGATAGATCTCTCATGTCTATTTATCGAGTCTCACATATCAAATTCATAGGACACTAGTGAGGAACTAGTTTTATTCTTTGATGATAGTACTCTAATAGCTGCATTATTTTCTTTGGAAATTATTCCATTTTGTCTTCCATACGCTTATGATATGTCACCTTTTTATAGTTGTACTCAAGTCTCCTAATCAAATATTGACAACACTCAACACCAACACAAAGATTGATGAACATGTTTTATATTTTAATATTTTATTTCTTCCCCTTGTATTCTTTTGTGGACAAGGAAGACCTTCTACATGCACCTATGGTTCCCATCTCTTCTAAAGGAAAAAATGTCATTTAATGAAAGTGAATCTTTATTGTTATTCAATATTATCCATTCATCTTTGGTGTTGAAGGAAACACATTTGGGAAGTCTCTCTCTCTCTCTCTCTCTCTCTCTCTCTCTCTCTCTCTCTCTCTCTCTCTCTCTCTCTCTCTCTCTCTCTCTCTCTCTCTCTCTCTCTCTCTCTCTCTCTCTCTCTCTCTCTCTCAGTTTCTCTATTTTCTTTGGGGTGTGGAGGTATCTTTATAAATGGGTACCTAACATAACATGTTGAGACCCATTACAATTCTCCCAAGTTTCATTTATAAGGGGAATTGTTAGTGTAATATTATAATTTGCCTAGTATAGTACTATATTTTAAGTGTGATATTGTATCTAGTTATGAATTTATTCAAAATAATAGTATATATTGTTTTCCCTCACATACATAGCTAATAACATGTGTAATTTTGACTTGAGGTCATCAAGTGCCTTGCTATCTCATTGAAATTGTTGATTAATGGTAGTTGGGTGCCACATTTATCTCAATTAATTAACTTAACTCATCTCTTGATTGAGATTGATTAGGGAGTTAACTTGTGACCTCTTAGACATGTGCCAAATCGACTCATTCATCCAAGAGCTATATATATTTATGCTTTACTTAATGTAGCATTGCTTAGGAAATTTTATTCACGATCATTAATACATAATAGTATTATTATTTAATACGATTGTGTAGTTAATTGATAGACATTAGATCCTAGTTTTGTTTTATTCATCACAAAATCAAATAGGCACTTTGTTGTGTATTTTTGTTTTATTTATTTTATCTAGTATTTTGCTAGCTCATGTTCTAGTTTGTTTGTACATATATTTCAAACTTTTTATGTGATGTTGGAATCTTTTTTTCTTGGATAGAGACCCAATAAAACCCTCACTAGATTACCTTTAAAAAAATATTATTGCTATTGTAATTATAAACAATCAAATATTATTTCAAATGTTGATATATGCATATACAATTAAAGTCCACAATTTATATTAATAAATTCAAGAATGCTTCTAATAAAACTGTCTAAATGTTTTTAATATGATGTTGGAAGCTTTTTTTCTTACAACCTAGTAAAACCCTCACTAGATTACCTTAAAAAATATTACTACTATTGTAATGATAGACTATCAAATATTATTTCAAATGTTGATATATACATATACAATTGAAGTCTACAACTCATATTAATAAATTCAAGAATGCTTCTAAACAAAACCCCATCTAGGTTTTTTTAATATGATGTTAGAAGTTTTTTTCATTAGACAAGACCAGTAAAACCCTCACTAGATTACCTTTAAAAAATATTACTACCATTATAACTATAGACTAGATCAAATATTATTTCAAACGATATATACATATACAATTAAAGTCTACAACTCGTATTAATAAATTCAAGAACGCTTTTAAACAAAACCATCTCTTTTTTTTAATATGATGATTTTTTTTTTCTTAGACAAGACCAATAAAACCCTCACTAGATTACCTTTACAAGAAGATTACTACTATTGTAACGATAGACTATGAATATTGTTTCAAACATTGATATAGACATATACAACCAAAATCCACAATTCATATTAGTAAATTCAAGAATGCTTATAGATAAAACTGTCTAAATTTTTTAATATGATGTTGGAAGCTTTTTTCTTCGCAAAGACCTTGTAAAACTTGAAAAAATATTACTACTATTGTAACAATAGACTCTCAAATATTGTTTCAAAAGACTATGAATATTGTTTCAAACATTGATATATACATATACAACCAAGTCAACAATTCATATTCTAGAAAATTCAAGAATGCTTATAGATAAAACTATCTAAATTATCTAAATTGTTTTAATATGATATTGGAAGCTTTTTTCCTTGGACAAAGACCTTGTAACAGTAACTGCCAAATATTAAAATCCACAATTCATATTAATAAATTAAAAAATACTTCTAAATAAAACTCTCTAAAAATTTTAACAGTTTAGATCATACCTCGCCATCGATAATTTTTTTGTATTTTCCACTCAGTAAAATACATACAACCATCAAATTTAACCCTGGATCAACTTACGCACTAAAACCAACCGGCAAAACTGAAAAACAGAATAATTTAAAAAATACTAGGTATGCCTGTGTACATATAATCTTCTGAGAATCATTCAACTACTCTTACACAAGTCAGCTATATTAATTTTAATTCCCTAATTATACGACTCATAACATTGTTTAATACTGCAAGCTCATCTTCTCCGTATGAACAGAGAAAAAGTCCGCGGCTGACGCGGATCCGTTTTAACCAGAAGTCATTGGATTTTAGGCATTTCCTATTCAAAGCTTGAAATGCGCGTCACTTCTCATTTAAAATCTTCCATTTCATCATAAATTGCTAACGTCTAGTCTGAAAACTATGACAGATGGCCTTTTGTTTTCCTTTTGTGTGGTAAATAATTAAGGTGCGTGAATGAGCAGGAAAGGACAAGTGCATTTTGAAAAGGAAGATATAGAAAGGTAACAGCATTTACAGGACCTTAAGATTCGACGCGTCTTTTTAATATTTTCCCTTTCATACCTAATGATAATGCTTTTCAAAGTCTGAATCGACCTTTCAGTTGAGTAAAAGGAAACCTGTGTAGCTGTACGTTGACAAATGAGTAATGTTCAGGTACAGGTACCTCTCTTGCTGAGGTAACGACGGACTCTCCAAAAGAGAAAACCTAAAAGTTGACTCCCTGAGCCTTGAGCCTTGAGAATGTCTTTTAACGGTGTTCTCGGGACGGCTGAATGTGGGGGTTTGAACCTGGGGCGGTCAAAAGTCTGTTTATTTTATTTTATTTTATTTTGAATAAGTCTTCTTTTATTTTTTGTTAAATTAAATTAAAAAGAATAATAGTATGCAATTTATTTTTAAAAAAATAGGTGGTATGAAGGCACATTTTTCAAAGTTTAGGTGGAACAAAGTCTAAAATAAAGAATGAAGAACAAAGAATATTAAACAATTTAAGCAATCTTAGCATAAGAAAGACTTTTATCATCAAGGTTTTGGCACACATTTCCAAGGGTACAATCATCAATAAACTCACAACTAGCGAGGGCTCCCTCTTTTTTAAGAATATATTACGAAGTAGGTTGAGCATGAGTTAGGGAGATCGCTAGAAATAGGTGTCCATTTAGGCACCAGGTCCATTTGAAGAAGTATAAGGTGATTGAGAAGACTGAGACTATCCTCAATGGACAACATTGTCTCTAATACTCGAAGGTTGAGAACCATGGAATTGAGGATCTTTGTCTTGTGGAAGACTACTTGCAAACACACATACGCCCTCAAGGAGAAGAGGGGTTAGGAGGTACTTTGGTTAATTTTAGGGGGAAGCTCTTTATATAATTTTAAAAATATTAAATATACTTAAAATTTTTAAAATAAATTTAATATGTCGAAATTATAATGAAGATTTTTGGTTTTGTTTTTTAGGGTTTTAATTTTCTTTTTCTATTTTTATCTATCAAATAAAAAAGGTTATTTAGTTTTGAAAAAGGAGTTGTTTTCTTTGAATCTTGAGTTTTTTGTATGTAACATCATTATCTCATCTCTTGAAATAAGAATCTCCCTTGTATTAGGAATTATGGAGCACCCATGTAGTGGGTGAAGTGCACTATCAATCCCTTGCAAGTGAAATACACAATGGGTCCTTGTTTTAAGTATGGAGATGTGTACATTTTGATATGAATTAGTGTTATATTTAAACTAAAGTTAAAAGTGCAACTAATCCTAGAAGTAGGTATGGAAATTTTCTTGAATCAAGCCACCCATCAGCACCACGCCCATGTGAGGAAGCAAAGGGTGCTCAAGAAGACTAAGACCATCCTTAATCAACAATATTGTGTCTAGTACTAGATAGATAAGAATCATGGAACTAAGAGCCTTTCTCTTGTTTGGAAGACTAGCTACAACCACGCCTACTCTCTCAAGGAGAAGAGGGGTCAAGTGGGCACTGTGGCTAGTTTTAGGGGGAATCTCTTTACATAATTTGTAATGAGAAATTCTTTTAAAAATTTGGGGTTTCAATTTTCTTTTTCTATTTTTTATCAAATAAAACATTTTATTTAGTTTTGAAAAAGGGAGATATCTTCTCCAAGTTTTAAGTTTTTAGTATGTCAAAGTAAGAATCTTACTTGTATCAAGAATTAAAGAGAACCCATATAGTGGGTGAAGTGCACCATCAATCCCTTGCATGTGAAACAAACTCTATATATGATACATTGTCACCTTTCTTGTTATGCCAAGTGGGATATTAGAACAACAAATATCCTTACAAAAATCTTGTACATACTATAGAATATTTGTACATTAAATCTTTTGATTACCTATATTGAAGACTTTGAAACTTAGGATGGTTAAAATATCTAAAGATATCAATATTGACAAAATTCGACACTAGAGATTTGAGAAAACTATGGGGCTTGGGTCTTTCTTTTAAGTATGGAGATGTGTGCATTTTTATATGAATTAGAACTATATATTAAAACCAAAGTTAAAAGTGCAACTAATCATTAAAAAATATCAAGTGGCATGTAATCATGCCCCAAAACCAAATCACAAAGCCAAGAGATAAGTATCAAATAATAAGTGGCCCTAAATATAAATTAGCCACAACCTCCAAAATAAAATAGTTGACAAAATCACATGTTCAAGTTCATAAACATAAATAAAATATAGAAAACAAGCAAACTAGGAAGCAAGTGGTACAAATCCAACACTAGGACGTGGGTCTTGATCATTAGGGTTACCCCGACCTCTATTAGGCAAGTATTTTCCTTGATCCATAAGTTCCCAACTACCGTGAGTGGTGGCTTCTCCCTTTTTAGATCCCTCCTACTATTGAGAATCTTGAACATGTGGCTATAGTTGAGTACTCATTATAAAAGAAATGGATAGTGCAAGGTGAGGAAACTTTCCTTGATCACTAGGGGAGGCACACCCATGCCTTTGAGAGAACATCAAATAATAGAAAGTAGGTGGCAAACAAACACTCTAGTAGCCATATATAGGAATCCATCTAGAAGATTTCCTTGGTGACAAAATAGAGAAGTCTCTCTAGTGATTGGGAGAGTGACATCTACAACAAACCAAAGTTTTCACAATGTTGGACCCACTAAGGGGATTTTTCATGAGAAGATAAGAGGGTGAAACCCTAGAGAAACAATGTGTTAGTGTTTCTTAGATCAGATTAATTTAACCAATTGAATAAAAGAAATGCAACACATAAGACAATGAACACAACAAGATACCCTGGGAAAACCCTCCTCTTGAGGGAGAAAAACCCAGCAAATATATCTCTTATATATTGAAGGAATAAGAGCAGAAATCTGCTTGAACTCAGGCCCAACACAATGCCGAATTTGATACAATGAATGATAGCATCTCTCTTAGATGCAAAGATACAAATGAATATGTTTCTCCTTTTAATCGGTCTGCTGCTACAAAATGATGATCTGCTGTTCAAGTATGAACTTCTTCTATGTATGCGAATCCAAGTATGAGCTTCTTCTATGACTGCGAATTCTGCTCTGCCAAAATAGCGAACTTTTCTTTGTGTATTTCGAATATCTATTAACATCAAAAGTGACCTTGTATATATACCTTCTTGGCGCCTCTTCATATAGGTCGGCCTTTTTGATAAACATTTAATAATAAATAAAGTCGGCCAGAATGAGTACATTGTATAACTTAATTATAAGGTCGGCCCATGTACTAGTGAAGACCGACGCTGCATTAACATCAACACTCCCTCTCAGCTAGGGATGAACTTCCATCTGCACAAGACACATTATGTTAGAATGAAAACAAAATAAAATATCACCTCAACGTGATATTAACCATTATGGCTACTCCCATAGATGGTAAAAACTCATCACGGATTCTCTCACGTGATGTTGTCATGGAGTCACACACATGACATCCACCATAGCTTCTCCCAGAGGGTGGAAACAAGGGCTTTCACCTCAACTCTCTCTCATCAGAGAATTGCATTATCAAGGACTTACACCTCAACTCTCTCTCAGCAGAGAATTGTATTAACAAGGGCTTGCACCTCAACTCTCACTCAGCAGAGAGTTGCATTCTCAACAAGGATCACTGATTACTGAGACTCTTTCTCAGTCAAGGCTGCATTCTCCACCATACCAAGTTTCTCTCGGAAGTATACAAACTTCATCCTGGCGAGAGGCTTGGTGAGAATGTCTGCCGTTTGCTCTTCAGTGCTGATATACCTCAACTGTATAGCTTTCCTTTGCACCATATCTCTAATATAGTGGTACTTGATCTCAACATGTTTTGTTCTGTCATGAAACACAGGATTGACAGAAAGCTTCACACAGCTTTGATTATCACAGTGTATGATAGTAGGCTCCATTGATTGACCAAACAATCCTGCAAGGAGCTTACGAAGCCACACTGCCTCACGAGCTGCCACACAAGCTGCAATATACTCTGCTTCAGTTGTACTCAAGGCCACTGAAGACTGTTTCCTGCTACACCAGGAGATCATAGCAGTCCCCAAACTGAAGCAACAACCAGAAGTACTCTTCCGATCTGAGACACATCCTGCCCAATCAGAATCAGTAAAACCATGCAGCTCCAAATCCACATTTGAAGAATATCTCAACCCATATCCAATTGTGCCACATAAATATCTCAGGATATGTTTAGCTGCTACAAGATGTATTTGCTTTGGTTCACACATAAACTGGCTAAGTGCACTCACTGCATAGCAGATATCAGGTCTAGTGTTAACTAGATACATCAATGAACCAATCAACTGTCTATACATCGTAGAATCCACTGGTTCTGAACTAGCTGCAGCTTCTTTCAACTTATCTAAATTAGACTCCATGGGTGTAGACATAGGTTTGCAGTCAAGCATACCAAACCTTTTGAGAATGTCAACAGTATACTTGCCTTGACTTAGAATCATCTCATTTGGCTTTTGCCAAACTTCTAAGCCAAGAAAGTAATGTATAAGACCTAGATTCTTCATCTCGAACTCTGAAGCTAATTCCTTCTTGCATTTTAGTATTAGATGTTCTTCACCAGTAATGATCAAGTCATCAACATATAAAACTAAAATCAATGCTTCACCATTTACTACCTTGAAGTAAAGGTTAGAATCTGCATCATTCTTTGAGAAACCCAGACTTGAAAGATACTGATCAATTCTTTCATACCAAGCACGAGGAGCTTGTTTAAGACCATACAAGGCCTTCTTCAGCTTGCAGACATGAGACTCTTTCCTATGCACCTCAAATCCTTCTGGTTGCTCAATGTAAACTTCTTCTTCTATTATGCCATTCAGAAAGGCTGTCTTTACATCCATTTGGTGAATCTTCCATCCTCTAGATGCAGCAATAGCAATGATGGTTCTAACAGATGTGTAATGAGCCACAGGAGCAAAGGTTTCTTCATAGTCAACTCCCTCTTTTTGTGAGAATCCTCTAGCCACAAATCTAGCCTTGTGTTTCTCAATGCTCCCATCAGCTGCATGCTTGATCTTGAAGAGCCACTTAGAAGACACCACGGATTTGTCTTTGGGTCTAGGAACTATATTCCAAACATCGTTCTTAAGTATAGACTGATACTCCTCAATCATGGCATCTTTCCATACTTGTTGACTAGAAGCTTCTTCAACATTTGAAGGTTCTGACTCAATAATCTGACTCATCAAGGCAACATAGCTAGAGAACTTGTGAGGTCTCTTGCTTTCTCTGAAGGTTCCTCTTGGAGCTACAAACCTTTCTGCTTCCTGCATTGTCCTGCGAGCCCAAAGGGGTCTTTTCTTTCCAATCACAATGTCTAGAGGGCCATCAGTAGGATCCAAAGGCTCAGCTGGATCAATATCTTCTTTAGGTTCTGTAACCTCCTCCAGATTCTCTGGGATATGGTCAACTTCCATATCTTGAGGAGGTTCTTCTTCATCGACCTCCATCGGAGTGCCTTTGGACTTTCTATAAGCAACATCTTCCTCAAATGTGACGTCTCTACTAATCTCAATAGACTTCTGTCCTGGAATGTAGATCCTGTAAGCTTTTGATGTCTCACTGTAGCCTACAAGAATTCCTTTCTTCCCAGAAGGTTCTAGCTTTGTTCTCTTTTCCTTTGGAATATGAACATAGACTGGACAGCCAAAGATCCTCAAATGACTAACTTCAGGCTTCACGCCTGAGAATGCTTCTTCAGGAGTTTTATTCTCTAAGATCCTGTGGGGACTCCTGTTTTGAACATAGACGGCTGTTCTTGATGCTTCAACCCAAAAAGAGATTTGTAAGTCTTGATCATGAATCATAGCTTTCACTGCTTCCACAATAGACCTATTCTTCCTTTCAGCAATACCATTTTGTTGTGGATTATAGGGAACACTGAACTCCCTCTTAATCCCTGCTTCAATACAAAAGTCTCGAAAGGTGCCAGAAGTGTATTCTCCACCATTATCAGATCTTAATACTTTGATCTTCTTCCCAGACAGATTTTCAATCTGCGCTTTGAATTCTCTGAATCTTACTAATACTTCTTCTGATTCTTTCGATCTCAAGAAATAAATCCAAGTCTTTCTAGAGTAATCATCAATGAAAATAATATAATACAAGAAACCACTAGATGATGCAATAGACATTGGACCACACAAATCAGAATGAATGAGATCAAGAATACATTTAGATCTACTTTCACTGGAATGGAACATACCTTTTGTGTTCTTGCCTAGGGCACATCCCTTGCATGTACCTTCATGTTCTTGATCGAATTTCGGAAGACCGGTGACCATCTTCTCCATGATAGGTAGAGCATGAAAGTGAATGTGAGCCAATCTTCGATGCCAAAGTTCACACATGCTGGTACTGTTATGCACAAGTGCTTGAAGAGGACGAGTGCACAGCATGTAGAGACATTCATGTCTAACTCCAATCACTTGAGCAGATTTGAAGCTGGAGTTCTTTGCCCATATAAGAACTTTCCCTTTAGAGAAGGCAACTTGATAACCTTTGTCTTCTAATGCTGAAATTGAAACAAGGTTCCTCTTTATCCCTGGTACGAACAGTACATCATTCAATTCCAAAGAAATTCCAGAATCCAAGTGAAGAGTGGAATTTCCAAACCCTTTTACAGAATATCTAGCATCATCTCCAATAACAACTTGATCACTAGAGTTGCTTTCCATTAAGTTTGAAAGGTGACTTCTGAATCCGGTGATGTGTCTAGAAGCACCACTGTCAATCAACCAAGTGTAAGAGTCCGTAGAAACATTGCTAGACAAGGCTGAATAAAATAGATAATTACTGGAGTCCTTTTGTGGAGTGACTTCTTCAACATCTGCAGTGGCAACTTGAAGCTTAGGTCGTTGAGGGCACACCCTCGCAAAGTGACCATACTTATCACAACGAAAACATTGAATCTTGGACATGTCTCGTTTTCTTTTGAAGGTAGGAGCATCATCATTTCCATCTTCTCGATTCCTTTTGAAGAATCCTTTCTTAAGGCCTTTTCCTTTGTTTGATGAATGAGAGGTAAGAACTTGTAATTCTTCATTCTTTGAGCTTTGACCAATCCCCCTTGCTGTTAGTCTTGACTCTTCTTGAATGCAATCAATCCTCAATCGATCAAACTTAGGAAGTTCGGATCTTGCACTGATTCCTTGGATGAATGCCTCCCATGAAAGCGGAAGACCATTGAGAGCAAGCATAGTCAGTTCTTTATCATCAATCATGTGTCCAATAGTGGAGAGCTGATCTTTTATCTCTGAAATCCTCATGAAGTATGTAATAACAGATTCTCCTTTCTCCATTTTCACATGATGAAGTTGTTGCTTCAGAGCAAGGGCACGACTGGTGTTGTTGATTTCGTACATCTCTTCCAAGGTTGTAAACATCTCTCTTGCTGTATCCAACTTGAAGATAATTGGTACAATATGATCTTTGACGGAATCAACCAATGCTTTCTTTGCCCTAGTGTCTTTCTTCCTCCATTGCAGCTTCTCTTCTTCCCCCTCAGGTTCGGGAACTTTTGTTTTCACAAACTCAGCCAAATCATTCTCTTCCAAGGTTAGCATGAACCTGAATCTCCATGATATGTAATTCGAGATCCCTTCGAGTCTATCCTCGATTTTCAGACCGTTCACCATCTTGAGAAATTTGGAAGATAGACTGAAAAAGAATAAGTGTTGCGAACTAATCTGATCACGATCTTTTTCACACCCGCTCTGATACCATGTTAGTGTTTCTTAGATCAGATTAATTTAACCAATTGAATAAAAGAAATGCAACACATAAGACAATGAACACAACAAGATACCCTGGGAAAACCCTCCTCTTGAGGGAGAAAAACCCAGCAAATATATCTCTTATATATTGAAGGAATAAGAGCAGAAATCTGCTTGAACTCAGGCCCAACACAATGCCGAATTTGATACAATGAATGATAGCATCTCTCTTAGATGCAAAGATACAAATGAATATGTTTCTCCTTTTAATCGGTCTGCTGCTACAAAATGATGATCTGCTGTTCAAGTATGAACTTCTTCTATGTATGCGAATCCAAGTATGAGCTTCTTCTATGACTGCGAATTCTGCTCTGCCAAAATAGCGAACTTTCCTTTGTGTATTTCGAATATCTATTAACATCAAAAGTGACCTTGTATATATACCTTCTTGGCGCCTCTTCATATAGGTCGGCCTTTTTGATAAACATTTAATAATAAATAAAGTCGGCCAGAATGAGTACATTGTATAACTTAATTATAAGGTCGGCCCATGTACTAGTGAAGACCGACGCTGCATTAACATCAACACAATGTAGCATGTATGTTTGAAAAAAATAATTATAATTTTTCCCACCTTTACAAGGTTTTATTAGGAAAATAAAATCCAATATAAGTAAGGGAGCATAATAACGAGTAACCCTCACCTAGCTTATGGTCTCATTAACTAGGCTACAAAGGGAAATCATAGTTCTAAGACCTATTAAGATATTTTTAAATTATTAAAGAATGTATATTATTAATAATTTATAACATTGATTATATCAAAATAAAAATTCATTTCAAACCATTCAAAAAATAGAGATATCAATTGTGATAAAAGTCTCTACAAAATATTTTAATCAATTTTTAAAAATTAAAATTAAGAAATATATAAATAGTATATTTTTTGGGTTCAAAGAGAGTACATAAATTATATAACAATCAAGACACAAGAGTAAGTAATGCATAAGTTATAGTACAAATGAAGGATGATTATGTTTATCCTTCCAACCACTTCTACTAGTAAGGTCAACATCTATAGGTATGTGATCCTAACTAGTAAGAGCTTGCTCCTAATTTTCTTTATCAATTGTCATGTCAACATCAAAGATAGCCAAAGCCACATGGTGGGGAAATTTACTTGTAGTGGGATGGTTTAATTGTTGGTCCCTATTTGGCCATGGGCATAACCACCACCATTTCCACTATGGTGTAAGGAAGACCACCTAGATCATGGCTAAAATCATGGTTGACTAGATGGGTAATAACAAGAGTGACATCTATTGTGTTCTCCAAAGCCTTCATCTAAAGTTAAAAGTTTGCAAGGAGATCATGGTGGATATTACCCATCTGCACATGGGGCATTACCTTAGTGACCTAGAAGTATTCCCCCTCTAAATAGACTTTATTTTCTTACAATTGAATCTAGAGTATGAGATTTAAGATTGCATACATTTTTTAAATTTTGAAAATTGGTGATCAATACCCTCTTTTCAAAGTTAGGAAAACCATTACTAAGCCAAAGAAAATTAATTTTCTTTTGTGATTTTCTCCACCAATTTCTCCCAATTGACAATGGGCTTAGACATATGGGAATTTATCACTCTCTTTACCTTCTATAATGTCAATCTAAAAGCATCAAACACCTTTTTCAAGTTTCATGCTCAATCTATTCAAGCATATTATTTCCCTCTTATCCTTTTAGGTCAAACTTATATAATTTTAGAATTGCTTTAGCAAAAGCCTAAAACTTCTACTCAAATTATTGGCTATTAAACCAATAGCTCTTTCTATGCAAGAAAGAAAAAATAATAATTCATATGAGTAGAACTTGGCTTATATATTTTTAAAAAAGTACACATATATGGGAAAACGTGCAAATTTGTGTCACACTTTCAACCAACTTATTAGCACAAGTGAGTTTAAGCATTTCTAACTACAAATCAATTTTAGTCAAACATATGATCTAGTTAGATTCATTGTAGCTAAGTTAGATATGGCCACAACTTTTCCAAATAAAAGTGTTCACTAAATGCATATGTAACACCACTTTCAAGCTAATTTATTAAAAAAAACTTGATGTTTCAACAACTCCTTCTCAGGTAAATAACATTTTTTAAAATTAAAAAATATCATTTTATAGATCTATAAGTACAATTTTTAAATATACATAGTTTAAAAAAAATTAATTATTTTTTATTTTTACATTTAATTTTACTAAAAGTAGAAACTTATCAACACCAAAATATAAGCTTGATTATCTTATAAAGAAAAAATAATAAAAGTTATTAAAAAAAAATGAAAAAAATGTGGTGAACTAGATAAAAGATTATATGTCAAGATGGCATGATTTTTCTATTTTAGATAAATAGTTTAGACAAACTTGGAGGAATCCCATGAGAACAATTGTTTTTTCAATATACATATTTTAATATTATTGATTTTTTTTTTCAAAATTGGGAAAAAATAAATCTATGCACTAAAGTTTTAACTTATAAATACAAAAAAAATGAAAGAAAAAATAAAATTTACTATATAAAGAGTGGTGTCTTTTTAACGTCATTTTTCAACATTTTATGAACAACTATATTCAAATACAAAAAGCTAAGCATCTGATTTCAATGGACCATGGAAAACTCATACCATCTAACTATATTATAGTGTCAAGTTTATGAAAAAACTATTTTCAAATCATTTTTATTTATTTTAAATACAAACATAAGATACACTAAAAAATAAATATTTTATTAATTTCAAAATTCAAAACATATATGCTGATGGGCCTAGTTAATAGCTAGCTTTCTTCCATTTAGTCCATATTTTTAAATCATTTCAAGTTGCTTATTTCACACATTCCTGAAACTTATATATATATTATATATTTTATGTAACCTAAACCAGACTTTGATATGTGGATGTATAGTTATGATATGATGATTTTTGCATGGATAAATGTGTGAATGCATTTGAAATTTAATATGATTTTATGTTTAATTCATGGTTGTTAATGGTGTGTATACTTTAAATGAAACTAAGCTCTTGTAGCCAAAAGAATTGTAACTCGTAACAACTGAAGAGCTTAGCCTGCAACCAAAGGATTCCAAGCATATTGCAAGGGAGAGTCCAGAATGATGAGAACATGATAGTTATAGGAAATGATAGAAGCAATCATTAAAGTGGTCAATCGTGAGTCACCATATCATCCAATAAGATGACACGAGGAAGAAGAATTCTATATTGATAAGGAAGCCAACGTGACAATTTTCATAGAGCACATCTTTGTCAAACCGTTAGGGTAGAGTTTTAATTCTATTTGTCTTCTTTTGTCTTTTTCAATTATTATTTTAGTTGCAAAGACTAGTCCTCTCCCTATTTTGAAGGAGAGTGTACACTTGCATTTAGTTTTCTATTTTTAGTCCTTATGCAAATAAAACTCCTCCCAAGACTATATATTTGGATTGGTGGTTGAGGAGCTAATCTAGTTAGAGGATATATGTTTGATAGTTCCAATTTTGTTTCACAAACAATTTACATCATTGTTAGTTTTTTGTTACTCAATTGTAATGGATATGCACTCATGAATAAGCGATTTGTGAAAATTCTTGTCATGTTGTGAGAGTTTAGTTATATGCAATAAAGATATTCCAGTTTACTGTTATGATTAGTTGATTCAAGTAGCATATATTAAATTTATCTTGTAGGTACAACAACTCGAGCAAGGGCTACTCGAGGTACTATTCACTCACATTAATTTTTGTTATTAGATTAGAAGATTACATTGTTGCATTCATTTCAAGTAGATTATCAATTAACATGCACATGAATGATATCTTGTATCATGAATTATGCTTTGTAATGTGTCTATGGGTCATTCTCTGAAGAGGTCAAGTAGTTATAAGTAAGAGTCAATAGTGTTAGTAGATTGAAAAGTTCAAGTTTAGCAATTGACAGTTATAGTGTTAAGCTGAAGGTATGTTGGGTGAAAATTTTGTAATCCCTTTTAACAAATTACAAAACCTTGATTTCAACCATGGTTATGTGAGATAGAATCTCTCCCCTCAGAAAGGGGAGGCGCCCTTCTTCTTGCTTATTTAAACTAAGGAAAACTAATTAGATATTTACAATAATGTACACTACACTAATGATATGGGGGTGTGTCACATTCATGATTCTCTTTTTTTTCAGAGAATATGTTTCACAATTTTAACTTCTTGATGCAATACAACTTCAAACTAAAATTAAGCAGTAATTCAAATATTCCTATCTTCTCAAAGCAAAGCGTAGGAATACCAACATTATAATGATAAGTAACAAATAGGAAAATCTTGAACGAAGGCACAAAGTTGTTTTGTAGCTTCCGATAATGAATCCTTTAAGATAATAACCAGTGTTGTAAAAGAAACACAAAGTCTTCTTTATACTCCACGGTAAATTCCACGAACAACATGAACAAATATAAGCACAAAGTCTTATAGAGAAATCACCAATATTATCAACAATATCACAATTTCAAGCAATAGGTGTAACTCAAAGTTTACATAGATTTACTCAAAATCCCTTTCAATCTCAACTACTTAATACTATCAATTTCAATCAAATCACAAGATAATTGTTCCCAACACAAAGTTTGGTGTGCAACTTCACTTCTTTATTGATCAAAAATAGATTCACAAAAATGAACTCAAAGTTTCAATATTTGCTTCACAATTGGGCAACACTTCATTGCATAAGATAAAAGATAACAATTACAATAGAATCCTCTCTTATTTATAGATGGGAGAGGAGAGCTAATCTAGGAAAAACCCTAACCAAATATTTTACTTATTCAAAAATGTCATCCATGAATATAGGAAAACAACTCTATATTTACATATGATTACATTTTTCAAAATGACATGTAAAATGTCAAAACCTATCTACATAAAGCATGAAAATGCTAAAATTGAGAAATCTAATTTAAGGAAAAATTTAGCCTTCTCCAACATCTTTCTCCATGAAAACTTCATGATGATGTGCACTTCATCACTGTTTGGCATTGGAGTGTACTTTGGAGATGACGAGGATTCTTAAGATTGAATCCTCCGATGAGATTGAAGGCTTTTTGGTGCCTTTCAAATCTAGAATAAGCTGGAAATCCATCATTTTCTTCATTGAAGCTATTGAGAAAGCTTCATTTTCAAATTATTCTTGAACCATTGATGAACACTTCTATGAAAAATTGAAACATGGGAAGAAATTTTTGGTTGTACTTCAAAGCCTTCTTGCGGGTGATAGGCAAGAACTTGCTCAAAACTGCTCTGGAATCTAGGCTCAAGAGATCAAAATGTATGCAAGAGTAGGCTTTAACAATTCTGATGCAAAGGTAGGGAAAATTGAGGTTTTGGCATGGGGTATTGCACTTTAGATGTAATTACTCAAATTTTCAAGCCACTGCATATTGGATGTAAATCTGAGCAATTTCATGGGTTTGGGAAGCTTGAATGTGGTGATGGTAGAGAACGGAGTGGAAGTGAGCAAACTAGCAAATGGATGTGAGCAATGGAGTGAGAAAAATTGAGCGAAGCGGGCGAAATGAAGCTTGGAATGCATTTTTGGATGATTTTTGAGCATTTAGTGAAAAACTATTTTTTGTGCAAGGGCATTAAAAATTAGTGCCCTTACATCTTGGAAGATCTGCATTTCTATGTAATAGCATTGAAAATCAATGTTCCAACATGCCTTGGAAAATTTTAGAAAATATGATGCACAAGCGCTAAAAATCAGCGCTTTTACATTTTGGAAGTTCTTGCTTTTGATGCACGAGCGCTGAAAATCAGTGCTTCAACATGTTAGATGTAAAAGCAATAAAAAACAATGCTTCAACATATTGAAGGACTTGGGTAGTTTCATGTAAAAGCGGTGAAAAATAAAGCTTATGCATGTCACATGTAAAAGCGGTGAAAAACAAAGCTTTTGCATATAACTTGTGGTTTGAGATGTAGAGGCACTAAAAAACCCCAACATTACATGTGCAAGAGCGAAAAAATTCAACGACATTACATGTGGGAAAATTTGTAGAGGTGCTAAAAAACCTTGACATTACATGTGCCAGAAAATGAAAAAGGCATGAAATATGCAAAAGTGCTAAAAATCAACGCTCCTAGATGAAATATGCAAAAGTGCTAAAAATCAGCACTCTTGCATGAAATATGCAAAGGCGCTAAAAATCAATTCTCATGCACGTGCAAAAAAATTTCTAACTCCCAAAACTGAATTTTCACAACTTGGTTTAAAATATGAATTTTGACGAACTAATAAAGGTTAATGCTCAAAATGACTTTTTGAGGATGGAGAACTACGAACGAGGACCAATGCAATTCGCCTCATTTTTGTGTGCTTAGAGTACGTGGGCTACAAAATTGAAAAGTTTCATAGGGGTTATCCCATGAATTGAGTGCACTGAATTCGAGGATAACAACTGGCTCTAGTTGGGGATCTTCCTTCAATCATTCTTTGAAACGAATGAAGGGAGAATAACTCTAGACTCCAAGTGCCTTTATCCATCCATTGGGCATAGAGTCAGGCAACAAAACAAAAAGACATAAAAATACTCAAAATGAAAAAGAAACATTTTTCACTAGAAAGTTGGTGAATTAGTGATAGGTCCTCTCTTTTTGTCCCATAATGCATCATACATTGCTTATGCCAGGATCCCAAACATGATTGTGATAATGCCACAACCTTTCATTTTTGGTTTGATACCATATCTTCTGAAAAATTATTAACTTTACATCACCTTGGGTATGGAACTTTTTAATTCCTTTCTTACATGCAACCTTTGTTCTTAACAACAATACTTCATACTCTACTTAGTCATTATTGTTGTCAAACTGTATCTTGAAAGGAAAAGGGGAGATTTTTCCTTTAGGAGGTATGAGAACAATTTCCACTCCTGATCCAATGGAAGAAAAACTACCATCAACTTCAATATTCCAAACATTTTTTGGATCTACTAAATTGATAACTTCAAAATCTATGGCTTCATTATTCGAAGAAGATTCTCCATCTGAAGAAGAATCTCTATCTGAAGATAGTTCCTTATTTGAAACAGATTCTATATCTGAAGAAGATGAGCCATCATTTTTCTTCTCGTTGCTTGCATCTATATCTAAAAACTCAGATATTTCCTCAACTTGCATAAAGTATAAACTCATCTCAGGAGACTCAAAGAGAATCTGAGCTTTTGGGTCATCCAATCTTGTTACAAAAAAAAAATTCTCCCTTTTCTGGAAACAACTTCTTCATAACACCCTTGATGGGTATCTTGCCTCTCACATATCCATTTTGAGATCTCCTCCCATATCCTTGCAGAAATTACGTCCAAGTAAGAGACCATAGGATGCTGGAACATCTACAACCAAGATTGTCATCTTGATTTTCTTCTTTGGAAACACAACAAATGCAAAATGTGCATCCTTGATCTGCTCAATTAGAGGCACAGGTTTATTCTCCATGGAGAAGCAATGACCAAATTTTTTTGTCAGATTTAGACCCAAGGTAGTAGCGACCTTAGTAGGCATGAAATTGTCAGATGTGTCGGAGTTAATAACACAATTTCTCAACTTGAATTCATTGAATAGGAATGAGATGTAGAAAGGATCAATCTTTTCTGGAACTGACGAGAGAGTGGAGACTAAGTTACTTTGTGGAGGCTTAGGCTTTGGGGCAGTAGGAATATTTGAAGGGATTAATTTAGATGGATTAGTTCCTTCATTCTTCACAAGCCTGTCAAATTGCTTACGATTGGCTTTCAAGTACTCGACTTCAAACATCTGGATTTTTGTTTTCTTTGCATGATCAATGATATCAAATGCTTGGAAGGAATCAATCAAGGAAGTAGGTGTAACTTTAGGGATAGGTTTAACAAAATGGGCACTCGTCTTAGGAACTTGATAATTGGCTTTTGAACTTAAAGAGACAATAGGAGGACAAGGAGCACTTACTGATTTATTTACTGCATCATTTGGTTGCAGTGGAAAAGGAGTACCTCTTTTTTCAAATGTGATCGGTGACTTGTCCTTTGCTTTCATATTGTCAACTTGATTTTGGTCAAGATGATTTTGCTGCAACCGAGTGAAGACAACATATGCATCTATCACTATGTCCTCCTCATCAGGTAATATTAGAGTCGTTAGCTAGATCTGTTTCATCTTCATGGGATAGATTAGTGTTTCCTTCCATAGGGTATCCCAGTTGTGTGTAATCACCTTGATTTGCTTCATAATATCCCCCAATTGCATTGGTGCTTGGAGCCTCTAAAGCAAGTATTCCTTGAGGTGCTGGAAGACAATTTTGGTTTCGGTTGGCATTTCTAGAATTATTAGAAAAATTGGGATATGTCCTAGGAATATCCTTATAGGAATTATTATTAGCAAACTGCTTCTTCAAAGACAAGATTTTATTTTCCAATCTTTGAACCATAGGATCAACAAAGTTGGAATTAGTATTGGAGGTTGAAGAACCTGACACTTGCACTTTTTTGTTTGTATTCATTCTTATTTCACTGGCAAGAATCATGTCATCCTCAAGATTGGTAGCTAACTATTGAGCTTCTTCAACATTAACAAGAGCTGCCCTACACAAGAGAAAACTCAACTTGGGGAGTTGTGTATTGATAAAGAAACATTTTAAATTATGATCCGTTGGTTTTTCCACTATAGGAATCCTTGTCACCAGCTAATTAAACAACCACGAATTCTCGCATGGGTTCATGGACTTCTTTTTGTACGATTGTAAGTTGTGCCAACAAAGCATGCACATCTTCAATAGGTTTAAATATTTCCTTTAACTTGGTGTAAAGAGTATTCTAGTTAGTGATCGCAACAACAAGAAGAGTATAGAACCATTCTACAGCTACCCCTTGTAAATTTTCAACAAGCAATCTCACAACAACATCTTCATGTTCTACACCAAGAACACCACAAACAATGTAAAAGGTG
The DNA here is from genome assembly GCA_007115665.2 of Sequoiadendron giganteum. Taxonomy (NCBI): domain Eukaryota; kingdom Viridiplantae; phylum Streptophyta; class Pinopsida; order Cupressales; family Cupressaceae; genus Sequoiadendron; species Sequoiadendron giganteum. The sequence goes on from CM021104.1 coordinate 662,652,382, forward strand.
GCAATGTGCTCATCAGGATGTTGTTTTCCGTCACCATGAAACTTTGAGATATTCTTTTGTGAGACATGTGGAAGTTCATGAAGAGGGCCTACCAAACTAAGGGGACCAAAAGTATTCCCCCAAGGTCCTGTAGGTGGTGCAACCATGATATTTTTCACAACAGGAACTTGAGCTAGAACTCTGTGAAAGACAAAAAATTCACTTGGAAGAGGAGATCTTAACCTTCATGAAGGATAACTTGTAGTTCGTTGCAACAAAGACCTTGCTCACAGAGGAGAAGGAAGAATGTTATGTCGCTACAACAATTCAAAAAATGGATCCACCACTCCTTGCGCCATTAAACCTTGTGTATAGCTTATATCCACTAAAATGTAAGAGAGATATTAATAATAACAATACACAAGATAACAATAAGAAACTGGAGTGCTTATTTGTTGATGTTATGGCAGCTTAGGGCTGCACTTCGATTGCACACATTTCGAGAAGGAAGCATAAATTAAATGATAGCCTTTCGGCTATTTGATTTATGTCAATAACATTTGATAAACATAAAGGGCCGACCCTATATGGTTTGCATGATTTGTTTATTACTTGGGCTGACTTACCTTGTAATATCATTGATTATGTTTCTTCATAGAGGGCCGACCTAACTTGAAGAGGCACCTCATTTGTATATATGCAAGGTCTTACTTGTCATTATCATTCATCAAGTTCATCAAGTATATTCGCAATTAGAGCAGAAGTTCGCACCTTCATAGTAGCAGTTCGAATTCAAGGAAGATTATATTCATTTGTATATCTTGCATTTAGGAGAGGTGCGATTTCATTGTATCAATTATTGGCCATTGTTGGGCCTAAGTTGTAAGCAGATTTTTGCTCTTGTTTTACTTTATATAAGAGAATCATTTGCTGGGTTTTTCTCCCTCAAGAGGAGGGTTTTTCTAGGGTATCTTGCTATGTTTATTGTCTTATGTGTTGCAATATTTTAAGTGGTTTCAGTTGTATAATCTGATCTAAGAAACACTAACATGGTATTAGAGCGGGTTCATCAGATTTGTCTAAGCAAGATAAGGGAAGATACTTTGATTACTTTGTTGAAGATTATTCCAGTCATCTTGGCATCACAAAGAATCAAAGGAAATCGAATTTTGTCTTAAGCAGCCCATCTGAAGTGAGGTCGTCTATTTTTCGGCGTCATCTCATCAGACAATTTTTTTATTTTAGCATCGTCAGATATTGATAAGAGGCATATCATTATTCATATTGAATTCCTTAAGGAAGAAAAGCCATGGGAAAGGAATACTATTGAGGAGCGCTAGCATTCAACAAATTCGAATAATTCAAGAGTTTATCTGGAAATTTCGTGTTGTGCATCCAACCTCAGTTTCGCAATGCACATTCCAAAAGTTGATTCATTTTAAAGGAGCAGGTAACACGCATCTGACAATTTCGTCTCTGAAGAATCCACGCAGTGGCAATCGACGGGCTGGTGTTTGGATTAACATTATCATGAAGACTTCAGTGTGTGACATACCAATAGAAGCATTCAATCCCCGAGCACGATACAACATTATCATCCAAGCGGGACTTCAACAAGGAGCTTCAAGCAACATCGGATCATTGAGCGACGCCACTATCGACGGAGCTCCAAGATCAAAAGTATCACACTCGACACCTAGTGCATAAGAGATAGCCATGCTGGAGATTTTTGTGGAGCCTCATGGTCGCCAAGCTAATCCATCGGATCTCAATGACTTCGGTCATCCACATCAAGTGGGAAGCTATTTGTCAAGGAGGCAATGGATTCAGGGAAGTCATGGGAGTTCTCAAGTTGCAAAGCCATAATCCTTTGGAAACTCACATATTCGTCAAGCGCTAGTTATCAGGCATTGTCATGATGTCATACATGGTCAACTGGTGGAAAGATATAAGTGTGTTGGGCTTAATCTCTATTGCTAGCATTGCTTGATCATGCGGTATCAGATGCTGATCAAAATCTTATGCTATATTTCCTGTGTGTCTCTCTTGTTAGGGAGAATAAGATAATCACTGTATTCAATCGCTTCTTAATTTCATGTTATTGTGGTGAAAGCACTTCCATCACAAGAAGTTTTCAGTGATCGAGTTATTGATAGTCAAATACTCTTAATTGTTATGTGGTACTTGGAAGTTCTACTCCAGAATATAGGATTTATATGTGAGGACCGACCCAATGCATATGACCACTACCTATCTATATAATGAGTGGTATTGTCGGGTTCATTCAACAATAGGAACATCTAGAGGATTTTGAGATTGCTAGCACTGTGTGTGCTCTGCATCTATCAAAGGAGACACAATTGATGAAAGTTGATATCATTTGAAAGCCATTCGCAAAAGTGTGATGGACTTGAGCGGTTGCAATGTGCATTGAACATTGGTGAAGGTCAAAAATTGCTAAATGGAGGCCAAGGCTATTGAGTTTTGTTTCTAAAGGTGGTGAAGATGAGACACAACTACAAGTCTAGCTCAATGGTGTACAAACAATAAAGAGATAAGTATTGTGCAGCTGAATAATGCTCATGAATTTTTTTGTAGCTATTAATTCATGCTATAACATTGAGATAGCTTGAGCGTCAAGCAATCTGCATCTTTAAGTCACAAGATATCGAAGTCATACTGAATGAAAAAATAATCAAAGCTTGGAGTCATAGCTTGCAGTCATTGGACTATATTGATGGCTTGAGATATCTCTCGAAGACAAGTACCTTTTAGGTCATCATTGTGTTCAAACTGTGAAGGGTACAGACTAATTTGAGCTCAAGTACAACGTATTATACTATGTCCAACATTTGGACCTATCAGAATAGTTAAAAAGATAAGTATTCTTTGGTTGCTGAGTTATATCATTTATTTATTCTTTGGATCTTGTAATTAAGAGAGATAGTAGATTCTCTTGAATTGTGTTGTGTTCACTAGCATAAGAACTTTGGAAAAATTTCATTCATGATATAACTTGTACGATTCTAGTCTTGATATTTCTTTGGATAGTTATGGACTGTTAGTAATCTCTATCTAAAATGCTTCTTGGACAGGTTTAGGGGGAAGAAGATGATAAGAGATTACTTAGCGATGAAAAGCTTGAGGCATCTTGTGAAGAAGTCATGTCAACCAAAGAAATGATCAAGAGGGAGTAAACACTAGAGGGACTGAGTTGGTGGCTACAGGGAGTACATCTCTAGAAGTCTTATTTGCAATCTCTGAAGCCGGGATCAAGAGGGAGTTCTATGACTCACTGAGAAGAAGTGAAGATTGTAGCATTGCAAGGCCAAGTGTAAAATCCTTGAAAGACCCCTTCAATTGCTAAATTCAGAATTGCACAAGACAAACATCTGGATTTGATATTGGTAGCTCTGCAAACCTATTCAGAATAGAGTGATCTGGGATGCGATCGAAGAGTCAACCATGAATCTCTACAGAGGTGTGCATTGGAAACCATTTCTCTAAGGCAAGCGTTATAGGCAATGAGGTCAAGTGGTTGATGCAAGTAATTGAAGATTCAGAGGGAGCCTATTGAACCTAAAGAAGATGGTTGTGTTGCTCTGGATGTTGTTTCAGTGAGGTCTGCGATGATATCCTGTTACAACAGGAAGCAGTCTTTTGTGGCAGCTCAGGAATTAGTATGGCTTTGAAAGCTCCTTGCAGGATTGGTTGAACAATCGTTGAAGCCAACTGTCATCCTTTGTGTTAATCAAAGCTTTGAGAAGCTTTCTATCTTTCCATGTGTTTCATGACAAAACTAAGCATACCGCTATATCAGAGATATGGTATTGAGGAAAGATATTCAATTGAGGCATATCAGCACTGATGAGCAAATGGCAGTCATTCTCATCAAGCATTTTTTTTTGGGATAATGGTTGTGTACCTTCGAGACAAGCTTGATATGGTGGAGAATGAAGTCCTTGTTGAGAGGGAGTCTCAGTATTAGTGTTCCTTTGTTTAATGAGTTCTTCTTTGAGAGAAGTTCGAGGTGAAATCCCTTGATAATGCATTTCTCTATTGAGAGAGATTTGAGGTGTAAGCCCTTGGTAATGCATTTCTCTATTGAAAGAGATTTGAGGTGTAAGCCCTTGGTAATGAATTTCTCTATTGAGAGAGATTTGAGGTGCAAGCCCTTGGTAATACATTTCTCTATTGAGAGAGATTTGAGGTGCAAGTCCTTGGTAGTGCATTTCTCTTCGAGATTTGAGGTGAAAGCCCTTGTTTCCACCCTCTAGGAGAGCCATGGTGGATGTCATGTGTGTGACTCCATGAAAAAATCACGTGAGGGAATCCGTGATGATTTACTTGTACTTGTGTTTCACCCTCTAGAGGAGCCATGGTGAAAGTCACATTGAGGTGACAACATCACATTAAGTGATGAGCACTTGTACATAACATCTATGGAGGTAGCCATGATGGTTGATATCACGATGAGGTGATATTCTATTTGTTTTCATATTGATATGATGTGTCGTGTGCAGGTGGAAGTATCATCCCTAGCTGAGAGGGAGTGTTGATGTTATGGCAGCTTAGGGTTGCACTTCCATTGCACACATTTCGAGAAGGAAGCATAAATTAAATGATAGCCTTTCGGCTATTTAATTTACGTTAATAACATTTGATAAACATAAAGGGCTGACCCTATATGGTTCGCATGATTTGTTTATTACTTGGGCCGACTTACCTTGTAATTATCATTGATTATGTTTCTTCATAGAGGGCCGACCTAACTTGAAGAGGCACCTCATTTGTATATATACAAGGTCTTACTTGTCATTATCATTCATCAAGTTCATCAAGTATATTCGCAATTAGAGCAGAAGTTCACACCTTCATAGCAGTAGTTCGAATTCAAGGAAGATTATATTCATTTGTATATCTTGCATTTAGGAGAGGTGCGATTTCATTGTATCAATTATTGGCCATTGTTGGGCCTAAGTTGTAAGTAGATTTCTGCTCTTGTTCTACTTTATATAAGAGAATCATTTGCTAGGTTTTTCTCCCTCAAGAGGAGGGTTTTTCCAGGGTATCTTGCTGTGTTTATTGTCTTATGTGTTACAATATTTTAAGTGCTTTCAATTGTATAATATGATCTAAGAAACACTAACATTATTCACTTCAATCAAAAGCGCGAGGGTTTGATTGCATGTTTCGATCCCCAACGGAGTCACCAAAAAACTAATGGGTGATAATTTTGTAATCCCTTTTAACAGATTAGAAAACCTTGATTTCAACCATAGTTATGTGAGATAGAATCTCTCCCCTCATAAAGGGGAGGCACACTTCTTACTACTTATTGAAACTAAGGAAAATCAGATATTTACAATAATGTACACTACACTAATGCTATGAGGGTGTGTCACATTCATGATTCTCTCTTTTTTTAGAGAATATGTTTTATAATGTTTCACAATTTTAACTTCTTCATGCAATACAATTTCAAACTAAAATTAAGCAGTAATTCCAATATTCATATCTTCTCAAAGCAAAGTGTAGGAATACCAACATGATAATGATAAGTAACAAATAAGAAAATCTCACGAAGGCAAAAAATTGTTCCGTAGCTTTCGATAACGAATCCTTCAAGATAATAACCAATTTTGTAAAAGAGACAAAGTCTTCTTTATAATCCATGATAAATTCCACGAACAACATCAAAAATATAAGCACAAAGTCATATAGAGAAATCACCAATATTATCAACAATATCACAATTTCAAGCAATAGGTGTAACTCAAAGTTTACACAGATTTAATCAAAAGCCCTTTCAATCTCAACTACTTAATACTTTCAATTTCAATCAAATCACAAGATAATTTTTCCCAACACAAAGTTTGGTGTGCAACTTCACTTCTTTATTGATCAAAAATAGATTCACAAAAATGAACTCAAAGTTTCAATATTTGCTTCACAATTGGGCAGCACTTCGTTGCATAAGATAAAAGATAACAATTACAATAGAATCCTCTCTTATTTATAGATGGGAGAGGAGAGCTAATCTAGGAAAAACCCTAACCAAATATTTTACTTATTCAAAAATGCCATCCATGAATATAGGAAAACAACTCCGTTTTTACATATGATTACCTTTTTCAAAATGACATGTAAAATGTCAAAACCTATCTACATAAAGTATGAAAATGCTAAAATTGGGAAATCTAATTTAAGGAAAAATTTAGCCTTCTTCAACATCTTTCTCCATGAAAACTTCATGATGATGTGCACTTCATCATTGTTTGGCATTGGAGTGTACTTTGGAGATGACAAGGATTCTTAAGATTGTCTCCTCCGATGAGATTAAAGGTTTTCCGATACCTTTCAAATCTAGAATAAGCTAGAAATCCATCATTTTCTTCATTGAAGCTATTGAGAAATCTTTGTCTTCAAATTATTCTTGAACCATCGATGAACACTTCTTTAAGAAACTAAAACATGGGAAGAACTTTCTAGATGTACTTCAAAGCCTTCTTGCTTGGTGATAGGCAAGAACTTGATCAAAACTGCTCTAGAATCTGGGCTCAAGAGATTAGAATGTATGCAAGAGTAGGCTTTAATAATCCTGATGCAAAAGTAGGAAAAATTGAGGTTTTAGCATGGGGTATTGCACTTCAGATGTAATTACTCAATTTTTCAAGACACTGCATATTGGATGTAAATTAGAGCAATTTCATGGCTTTGGGAAGCTTGAATGCGATGATGGTAGAGAATGGAGTGGAAGCGCGCAAACTAGCAGATGAATGTGAGCAATTGAGTGAGAAAAATTGAGCGAAGCGGAGCTTGGACTACAGATTTGGATGATTTTTGAGTGTTTAGTGAAAAATTGTTTTTGTGCAAGGGCGTTGAAAATCAGCACCCTTACATCTTGGAAGATCTGCATTTCTATGTAATAGCATTGAAAATTAGCACTCCAACATGCCTTGGAAAATTTTAGAAAATATGATGCACAAGTGCTAAAAAATTCAACGACATTACATGTGGGAAAATATGTAGAGGCACTAAAAAACCCTGACATTACATGTGCCAGAAAATGACTAAGGCATGAAATATGCAAAAGCGCTAAAAATCAGCACTCCTGCATTAAATATGCAAAAGTGCTAAAAATCAACACTCCTGCATGAAATATGCAAAGGCGCTAAAAATCAGCGCTCGTGCACGTGCAAAAAAATTTATAGCTCCCAAAACTAAATTTTCACAACTTGGTTTAAAATGCGAATTTTGACAAACTAACAAAGGTTAATGATCAAAATAAATTTTGGAGGATGGGGGACCATGAATGAGGACCAATGCAATTCGCCTCGTTTTGTGTTCTTAGAGTATGTGGGCTACAAAACAGACAAGTTTCGTAGGGTTTATCCCATGAATTGAGCATGCTAAATTCAAGGATAACAAGGTACCCGTAGCATTAGTAGCAGATTAAGTTATCTCCCTTGTTTTGAAAGTTAACACTTGATTTAATTTTCTAACCTTTACTCTTTTACTGTACATGTGTAAGCCACCTATATTCACTAATATAGGTTGTGTACAGTTTGTGAATGCACATACAATGCCAACATCATCAAAATCTTATGAAGCCCTAGTTAATAATTAAATGAAGTCTTTGCGAAGGTTTAGTGGACTGTTCAGTTATGAACTCCTCTGAAATGTGTGTCTAGCACCAAGTTGACTGAGCATCAAAAAGGCCTTACATTTTTGGTGCTATTGTCGGAGATGGTGCTACATTCGAGATTCTCTTATGTAATTTCAAGCTTTCATAGTTTAAATGTCTTGATTTTAGCATTAAGATAGTTAGATTTTAATCCATCAACACAAAAATGTTTTACTAATAATGTATAGAAGAATATGATCCAAAGAGTTACAACTATTGTATGCGGAGGCGGTGAGATGCCCTAGGAAGATTTCTCCCCTCAACACACGAAACTTTAGAGGATTTTGGTGATTAAAGTGAACAGAGCAAGGGTATTCCTGAAGAAGAATAATCCCTAACACCAATATCCACATCAGACACAAATGATACTTTCCACACACAAATCATCACCATGGGTGATGATACAATGGAAGACCCACCAGAGCATGTAACTTTTGAGTTCCCCTTTACCAACGAGAAGAGAGCAACTTCATTGAAGACCATATCGCCTTCAATATTACCTATCTTCTATGGGTTGGTCACGGAGGATTCAGATACCTTCCTTTTTGAGTTTGACGTGTTTTGTAGATGTTATGATTATACTACAGATGCACACAGGCTTAAACTATTTCCAACAACATTGAAGGATGCTACTATGAGATGGTTTATAGGTTTAGGAAGATATGTTCAAAATTGGAATTCCATGAAGACAAAGCTCTTGGAAAAGTAACAAGCTTATTGTAGAGGCATAGATAGAAAGAGGGATGACATCTTTAGGATGTCACAAAAGGAAGATGAATATTTAGAAGACTATATGGAAAGGTTTCATATTTCCTTAAGAAATCCCACCAGAACAAACTCTCTGATGAGTCTTTAAAATTGATATTCTTGAGGGGGATTAATGAGGATTACATGGATGCATTTAATCTCATTGGTGCAGGAGATATTTCTCAGACACCATTTGAGGAGATTTGCATTTGAGGAAATCTACAAAGCATGCAGGAACTACTCAAGGTCTTTCACTAAGAAGGTTAGAGGATATAAAACATCTTCCATTAGCAAACCATCCAATGGAGTCTCTAGAGTTGAGTTGAGTAATATTTTATCAAATATGAAGGGGGATATCATCAACCATCTTACTACACAGTTAGACACCCTCCATATCAAAAAGAAGCAAGAAGAGGGAGAAGCAACTCAAATGCCCACATTGTAGACAGAGAAGGAATAACTGTAAATACAAGAAGGTGGAAAGCATCCATGAAGATAAGCAAGCAACATCAAAATTTCATACATTGGAAGGTGAATATGGACAAGTATTCCACGTAGCTCAAAGGAAACCATGGAAACCAAGACAAGGTGAGCCTCAATATCCTTTAAATTACAACATTTCATTTCTTAGTAACAATGAAAATATTCCTAGTTGGAACCCTTAGTCTTGGGACAATATGAAAAACCAACAATGGTCAATGCCTCAAACCAATTGGAATCAACAACAACAAAACATGTGGCCATCACAAAATTTTCAAGGATCTAACTATAATTCCCAATAGCCATCCCAACAAAACCAATGACAACCTTAGTGGAAAAGAGGTTAGTAATGGAAAAACCAAAACATTAACTATCAACAACCACAACAACCCTTGCAGCCATAATAACAAGCCATTATGCCAAACCCAACAAATATAGCACCACAACAACCTAGAGCACCTCAATTTCCAACTCAACTTGCACCTAATCCCAATAACAAGCCTGTTCAACAGGCTTATGCTAATTAAGGTGTTTCATAACCTAATTATGGGATAGAGGTGAGTGATGTCCACCTTAGATCACAAAATTTTTTGGTCAGGACTTCATCTCCTCAGATGAATGAATTGGTTGATGAGGAACCCCCGATAGAGACCTTGGACAACCAACCTAAGGAGCCTGAATCAAATCAGGTTATTCAAACCAATCAAAGTATAAATCCTCCATTCCTTGAAATATTATCAATTCACAATCATCAAACACAAGATGAAACTATGGGACAAATTAAGGATGTTTGCATTAAGATGCCCCTTATCTAGGCCATTACAGAGGTTCCTATCTATACTAAAAAAATGAGAGAACTATGCCTTAAAAAGATAGGTAGGAAGCGAAAAGACCCTCAAACTATACAAGTCCTAGGACAAATTGCAAACATTATGTTGGGAAACATAATTGTCCCCAAGTATGCAGACCCTGGGAGTCCTATAGTGGATGTAAAGATAAATGGCACTCTCATTAAGAACACCTTAATTAAATTGGGAGCAACTATTAATGTAATGAACAAAGAGACCATGAAGTTGTTATAGCTAATAGAACTCAAACCTACACCTACTGTTCTACAACTAGTAGATAGGTCCACAATTAAATCTAAGGGTATCATTAAAGACTTGGTAATAACACTAGATTCATGGAAGTACTATGTTGACTTCATGGTATTGCATCTTAAAGCTAATCTTGTAGGCTACCCCCTCATTTTAGGAAGGCCTTGGTTAGTAACAATAGATGACTTTATAGGTTGCAGGTTTAGAAATATGATTATATGTAATGGAAGTGTGACTACTTGAAATTGATCATTTATCCTCCAGTCTAGACACATGTAGACCTCTAACAAACCATTTGGCCTACCCTAGATGTGGAGGATCAATACTCCTTGTAAACCTTGATGACTATTGAATGCAATCCTTTGTTAGAAAACCAAGATGAAGATGAATTGATAGTAAACATCATACAAAATAATTATGGTAGGGACCCACAACATCAAGACTTTATAACATGTCTACAAGATCCTCTACAAAATGTGCTCCTTGCTAGCTCATTTGAGTCAATTTCCCAGATATTCCACACCTTGTTACCACACTAATGTGTTCCAACCATAGTAGCACTTGAAATCTCATTAGTTCAAACACCATCCAAGACATTAGAGATAATTTCAAGTAAATCATTGAATGCTAATATTCAATTGATTGATATACAACAAACCTCAGTGATGAATGTGTTGCAAGCACATGCATCAACCTTTACATGGGATTATCATGATATGAAGGGGATAGACCTTGACTTGTGCATGCATAAGATTTATACCAATGATTATTTTAAACCCATAAGGCAACCTTAAAGGAGAATGAACCCTACAGTTAGAGACATAGTTAAATCAAAATTATAAAAATTGCTTGATTCAATGGGTGTCACTTGTAGTAATAGTTTCAATGAAAGGAGGAAAGTGGATAGTGTGTGTAGACTAATGAGAACTGAATGTTGTAACTAGGAAGGACCACTTTCCACTCCCCTTAATTGACCAAGTACTTGATTGATTAGCAAGTAAGAAGTACTTTTCCTTTTTGGATGGATTTACTAGCTACAACCAAATTAAGATTGCCCTAGAAGACCATGACAAGACAAGTTTCACATTCCCTTGGGGCACATATGCTTACTCTGTTCTACTGTTTTAGATGTGTAATGCACCAACCATCTTCTAAAGGGTAGTACTAGGTATATTCTCAGATTTTGCACATGATTCCATGGGGGTTTACATGGATGATTTCACAACTTATGGGAATACATACAATGAAGCACTTGGTAATCTATAAAAGGTGCTAAAAATGTGTCAAGAACATAAATTATCTCTGAGTCATGAAAACGTTTCATGATGATGACAAAAGGGATTGTATTAGGACTTTTGTGTCAAATGAAGGAACTCAAGTCGACCCCAATAAAATTAAAATGATCTCAACATTCCTTATGCCCCAAAGACAAATGATGTTAGAAGTTTCCTAGGGCATGCTGGGTATTACAAGAGATTCATTCAGGACTTTAGAAAACTTGTAGCTCCACTATTGTTTTTACTGTCCAAAGATGTAGAATTGAGTGGATAACTACTTGTCAACACTCCTTTGAAGCACTCAAGGAATCATTGACCAAAACCCCTATCTTGAGAGGACCAAATTGGACCTTTTCTCTCCACATCCATACAAATGCTTCTAGTTTTTCTATACGAGCTATGCTTGGATAGAAGAGAGGTGTAGAGTCTAAAATAGTGTCTTGTAAACATGGTAGAAACCACACAATTTAGAGGAATGACTAGCTAAATAGTCCACTCGACATTGTAAAGACATCATTAAATTGTCAACCAAGGTTTGTAAAATTGTGATGGTGTTGTGCTATATGTGCCTTCAGAGATTTGAGGTTACCTAGGTTATCCTATTAAAGGTATTCTACTGCTGGATAATCACAAAAATGCATAATAGTGAAATAAGTAAATTAGCGCTAATGGCTACAGGTTCCTACAACATAACTTGTAGCTGAACTGCTACTAACAAAGAATTACTGAAACTAACTTAAACTACTCAAAACTAGTAATTGAACTTATTCTAACCTCCAGAGTACTACAAGCCTTATTGAATGCATTCATACATATGAACAATCATTACTGACAATCAAAATATGATAATCTATTCTAACTTCCATGCAATTTATGAAGTAATGATAAACATAAATAATTGTTAAATAGAAATAAAATAATTGTAATTTAGTGAAAAAATAGTTACCTTGATTGGCTTGCTCAAGTGGTTGTCTTCACTTAACTAAAGCCAAATCTAAATCTTCAGATTTTATGCATTCATATGAACTTGAACTTTATTCATTACGCACTCCAAAAGATTGCACAAAATATTCTTCACAGATTGTATTCAAGGAAATCATTTTTGAATAATCAACATGTCTATAGATGATAAGTGAAAAATGAAAAGTAGTTGATAACAAAATACTAAGTCAACAACACTATCTAAAGACTCAGCCATCGACTATATACAAGAATGGGGGAGTTTATTCTAAACACAACTCCTAACTGAAATCATTAACTACAACTCCCTAAATATAAAAGTATGCAATTAAGATTGAATTATTCAAACCACAACTGAAAAGAAACAAGAGTTCAAATATAATTGAAACTCTACAAAATAGATCTGGATGTGAAACACATAATCAATTATCTAGAATCATATCAAAAAAAGAATTATTCTTCTTAGAGCCTTAGTAACTATCATAGTTATGCACAAATAGCTCCATCAGGTGCCTCCACATGGTAGTTATTACACTCAGCTTGATCTGGAACTTCCCCTATTTCGTTGTCGAAGTCCTTTTGCTGCAAGTTACAACTTCCAGTTGTTGTGGGATACAGTGTCTTCTCGGGCTGCAAGAGGTTAATCCACAAAACATATACACAAAGCTAATTATGATGATTAAACACAAAATTCCAACCAAATTTCATACATACATATAAACCATGCAATGCTACTATATCATAATTATATTTCCATTACTATAATTCAAGTTGAAGGTTGTAGAATAAGCATGAATTTAAGATAGCATAACATATGAATATTGTCTGAAAGGATTATCTTAAAATTTCTGAAAGCATGCATAAAAATAATAGAAAATAGGATAATAAAGGAACCCATCACTCCCTCCAACTACACTTTTTCTTATCCTCAAGAAAAACACTAGGGGTACATATTATAACATAGAGTAATCTCCCTAAGGTCCATAACAACATCAAATCCCTTGATATGCTTTAAGAAGAAACCTTTGTAAGCTGTGAGTTGTCTCATTCTGATGATCCCAAATTTCTCACTCCTCACCTTTTTCCCTAGTCCAATGTGGAGCTGAATAGAGTAACATCGGTGGGTGGAATGTGAGCGGTAACTGGTGAAGTCCTATGTTAACAACAATTTTCATGTATATCCATACCCTCTAAAACATGGTGGTAAAATTGTATACTGAATGAGGTTCCTTTCTCTACAACTCTGGGGTCAAGTTGTTCCATCTATTCTATATATATTTAAAACATTATTGACCCAATACCACAACTAATGTTTGCATTCTTTTATAATCCTTTGTTCTTAGTTTCATAATATTCCTTCCTACACCTTTATGATACAAGATTTTCAACAATTCATCTATAAGTGCATCAGGGTCTTTAGAATCTTTCCTTATTGGGAGAGAAATTCATTTCTCCCTCTCCTCATATTCTTCCATTATTTCTCCCCTGAATTGTTCATTCCTATAATAAGATGCTAATTCGCTCACCTAGAGATCCCCTACAAACATCAGAGGATTCCACTCTATTTCTTTTGACACCACATAGTTTTTCAAATAGTATTCACATAGTTGATCTTGCTCTTCTAGTGTAGAATTAGAAAAAACATTAAGAAACTCAAATTCCCTGCTCATCCCAACTAATTGGTTACTGATTCGCCTACTAGATTGAAAACTCATTTTAATTTTTTGCAAAAATAGTGCATATTTTCTTGCTAGAGCTCTGCATCTTATAATTTGGGCATCTTTATCTGTCACTTCTTCCATTCTAATTGCTAATTTCTTTATCTCAATCTCTTTTCCTTCAAACACTTTGGCATGTTCTACAATCAAAGTTTATTTTTCCCTTCTCCATTTTTTTTCTTGTGCAAATTCATTAGTCACCTTTCATAGCTGATGACCAAGAGACAAAGTTGTATGGTGAATTGGGGTTTTTATGGGAGGAGGTCTCTGATTTGATACTGCAAGTTCTCTATCCCCTATATTGGTAATGGCCAATTGTGCCAATAAATCCAGCTTCACACCATCGCCATATGTTTGTAATTTTTCTTCTAATTATTGTATTTTTGTCTCTCTTTTCATAACTCTGCACTAGTTCTTCTATATGTTTAATTCTATCCAAAGCTTCCTGAAGCTCCTTCCTAACATTTCTATCTTCTATAAACATTCTCTTTGTTTTCAAAAAATCCTCATTACCACCCCCTGTACAATCATAGTCTTCATGAGTGTACTATCTAGGGTTTTCTTTTGTGTTTTCTAGGAAACAAACACATCTTATGAGTTTGAATTAGAAATGGTAGACACATATCTCTTCCTCTTCATAGGTATATGCACATTTCTAGGGATATTTCCCTTCCCTTTTAAGCTTGTTTCCATAAACATCACATCTTCTTCCTACTATTATTTTCCCTTTTCCTATTCTTCAAGTTTTTCCACACTCCCCCTCATAACACCTTTCTTTTTCAATTAGCCTAAATGCCTAGGTGTAGGTTTCTCCTTCTCAACATCTTTCCTTTTCTTTTGAGCATCCTTCTTTTTCTTCTTTGTTTTAGAGGGTGTGGTTGTTGTGGAGTAACTACCTCTTATGTTCTTGGATTTATGTGGTTTTGAGGAAAATGGGGTTTCTTCCATTGTTGGTGACCTAAAATTTGGCACATTGTGCTCCTCGAGCTCACCTTGGCTATGGGTAGGTGAAGTCATAGGCGAGACAAGAGAAATTCCTCTTGAGGGTTCAACTTATGGCTCTAGAGTTTCTAGTACTATAGGTGCCTCAAGTAAACTGTTAATATCTTCACATTTCACAAAATCTTCCTAGGCTACATGTGGGTATTGAATTCTTAAAAAAAAAATTATTAATAGGGAAATCAAACAGTGATGTGATAAGGTTGTGTCACTCTGTTTCCTTTGATACTCAGATGCCATCCTTTTTTAACATATTATAGAGAAAATTTGGCACATTTACTAGCCTATTATGGTGAAGATGACTAAATAATTTGAAATGTACAGTATAGAGAAGATTTTATCTGCCATCACAAGTAATGTATAGATAATAACATAGGAAGCATAGTTGGCCCAAAACCATGGAAGAGAAAGTCTCTTTGTACCTTGTGATGATGAATCCAAATTTTCTCCTCGCTCATAGAATTCTTCTCTTGTAGCCACTACATCTACTCTAACCAGAAACTTTTCTCTAGTCATAGGCAACCCAGAAACCTATACTATGGTGACTTCAGATGCATCTACTAACAAACCTTTTACCATTTCTTCATCGTGTTCTAATGTGGCTACAAATCTTCTTGCTATGTCATTTTCAAATTATGTCAGCTTTAGAAAATAATTGAGCCAACCAACTCTTGTGAAGATAGGTAATACCATTGGATCTTATAGTATTTGCTTATGTGCCAACGACTCTCTCCTAATAACATCACCTCCCATTATAAATCTTTTTACCTCTACTCAATGTCTTAAACTTAAAAAATTAGCTCAATTTCACTTCACCACCCTCAAATCCTTCTCTTGCTCTGCTATTTCCTCGTGTAATCCACTACCACTATATTGTAACTACAACTTCCCTTCTTCGTATCATCTAAATTGAGCTTAAAAATGGGCTATGGGTTTGAATTGGCTTAATATCACAAGATTAGGGAATTGGCAATTGAAACTAATAGCAAAAAGTAGGTGCAATTTTAGGACAAAAAGGGTTTTCATGTCATAAATGTTTGTTTGCATTTGGTTTTAGGTGGAAAAAAAGGAAAAAAATGGCTAATATTGTACCCTCCCCCCAACTTGAGATTTGAAGTGACCTCACTTCAACTTGTGATAGGTGAAGGTATGATTAGAAAGTATGGAAATAAATGTTATGAATATATCACATGCTGAATTTAATATGAAATATATAATGAAAGCATTAAAAAACTATGATAATTATGAGTGTGCCTTACGTACCTGTCGGAGGTGATTAAATAAACACTATATGTGTTAGCTGAATAAAATGTATCTTCAATATGATTTGATGTGACATGAAGTAACTATAGGTGAATGAATGGTGAGGTGGTGGATGTAAAGTAATGAAATAGAATAGATGGATAACAATTGGTGTTGTGATAGTTCAAGCATTTAAAATTTGAATTGGCACTAGGAAATAAGATAGGCATGTTATGGGTACTTATTATCATAAGATGGATACTACGTGTGAGAATTTTGAGATTGAAATATGTGAACTACGATTAATGTGGTGCCAATTGATTTGAATTTTTTTTTCTAGACGGCACTACGGGTTCCTTTGACATCAGGTCTCGACTAAGTGTTGATAGTTTTTATGCTATAGGTCCCTACTACAACAAGACCCCTACTAAATGTTCATAGTTGTATATATAAGATAGGTCCCTCTAAAAAAAGTATGTACATCATTTAACTGTGATGTGTGTGCTTGTGAGGTAGAATAAGAAATTAAAACTGAGTGATCTCAAGGATTGAGTTGTGTAGCTCAATCTCTGAATCACTTGAAGAACTTAGTATTTTTTTTGCTATTGAGGCATCACTCTATATTTATAAAAATGTATCTTGATCACTGTGAGGTCCATACTATTGAAATAGAGAAAAAATAAAAAATAAAATCTTCTTTTTGTATTGGTTTCTTATAAAGTTTCAATCGATGGCCATTAACTAGGAATGAGAACCTCACTGCATCTATGGTATGCAACTTTACTGCTCTGTTAGGAAAGACTTGGCTGATCTCATAAGGTCCCAACCACTTGGATTGGAGTTTCCCTTTGAAATTATTATATCTTGAATCATATAATAAGGCTTAGTCTCCTACATTAAATTCCTTTGTCTTGATATATTGGTCACGCCACTTTTTCATCTGCTTTTTACTATCTCAGTATGATGGATTGCCTCTGTCCTGATTTCATCCAGCCCATTTAAATGGTGTAACCTCCCATTTTGATCTATTGTGAGATCCATGTCCAACTCTACTACTATTCTTAATGTCTTATACTCAAACTCAATTAGGAGGTCTATTGTTTTGTCATATACTAGCTCATAGGGTGTGAAACCAGTTGTTGTTTTCGAGGTTGTTCTATTTCCCATGATCTACTACTTCTGGTAATCTAGCAACTCAAACTTTCCTATGTAATTGCACCGTCTTGGTTAAAATACTTACAATTTCTCTATTGGTGACCTCCACCCGACCATTGGCTTGAGGGTGATAAGGTGTTGATTTTTTGTGCCTGATTTGATATTCTTCAACCAATTTGGTAATGAGGTCTGAAGTAAATTGTGGACCCTAATCATTCACTATTTCCCTAGGTACTCCATACCTAGTAAAAATGTCTTCATAAAAGAATTTAGCCATATTTCCATCTCTAGAAAACTGTAATGCCTTCACTTCTACCCATTTAGTCAGATAATCAGTGCAAACCAGAATATACTCCTTGTTGTTAGAAGTAGGTGAGATTGGTCCAATAAAGTCTAGACCCCATTTGTCAAAGGGAGCTAGTGTTAACTGAGGCTGTAATGGAATTTCATCACTCCTTGTTGGCTTACCCATTCTTTGGCACCTATCACAATTCCTTGTATACTTAATAGAATCCTTGTGTAAAGTAGGCCGATAATAACTAGTTGTGAGGATTTGGAAAGCTGTTCTTTTAGCTGCAAGTGACCCCCACATGGTTCATCATGACAAGCTTTCATGATATCAAATTTTTCATCTTCCTTATACAACTTCTCATGATGTTGTCAGGGCTAGTGTAGAACATGTATCTAAATATCCAAGAGTATGGAAAAAACTTATGTACCAACTGTCTCTTTTCTCTTGGAAAAAAGTGTGATGGAATCTTCCCTGTCACTAAATAATTTGCAATGTTAGCATACCAAGGTATATGTACACTAAGAGCAAACAAGTGTTCATCTGGAAATGAGTCATCCACTACCCCTTTTGTTTATTGTGTTGGCAACCTTGATAAAATATTTGCTACTACATTAGCCTTAGCAGGCATGTCCACTATTGTACTATCAAACTCTTGTAGAAGGAGCAACCTTCTGACTAATCTACCCCCTACTACAAGCTTGTTCATTAAATATTTGATAGTTGTATGTTATGTGTGGATAAAAACTAAATAACCAATGATGTAATGCCGAAATTTATTGATGGCATACACCACTACTAGCATCTCCTTTTTCTGTAATAGTATAATTTAGCTTTGCTCCCTGAAGATTCTTGCTAATGTAGTAAATAGCATACTCTTTGTTACCTTCTTTTAGACCTAAAATTGCTCCAATAGCAAAATGTGAAGCATCTATGTGTATATGGAAGGGTAAGTTCCAATTTCCCCCCCTCAAAACAAGTCCTTGTTTTAAGGATTTCTTCAGGGTTTCAAAGGAATGTTGGCACTCTGATGTCTAGTTAAACTCTATATCTTTAGTCAGCAAAACAAAAAATGGTGCATCAATCTTACTGAAGTCTTTAATGAACCTCCTGTAATAGTCTACATGGCCAAGGAAGCTTTTGATATCTCTTTGCTTTTGTGGAACAAGTAATGTAGAAATGATTTATATCTTATGTGGATCAACCTAAATCCTTGCACTAGACATGAAATTCCCTAAAACAATTCCCTAAGTCATCATCATAAAGCACTTTTCATTACCGAGGGACAAATTGTGTTCTTTACATCTCTTTAATACCTTTTCCATATTTCTAAGGGCTTCCTCATAAGTTTCCCCATAAGTGTTAAAATCATCCATATATATCTCCATACAGTCATGAGCATAATAAAAAAACATGAGTATTTACCTCTAGAAAGTAATTGGTGCATTGCATAAACCAAAGGGAAGAATAGAGTAAGAATAGGTACCCCAAGGACATGTAATTTTTTTTTTGTCTTGGTCCTTTCGAGCAATTTTTATCTAGTTGTAACCACTGAAACCATCTAAGAATGAAAAGTACTTCCCTGCTAAAGAGTCAAACACTTGATCTATAAAGGGCAATGGAAAGTGGTCCTTCCTAGTGGCCATGTTCAGTTCCCTATAATCTACACATACTCTCCATTTCCCACCTTTCTTGAGAATAATTAATAAAGGTGACACCCATTCACTGTTAGATATAGGATAAATGAATCCTACATCAAGGAGTTTTTGAAGTTCATCTTTGACTATTTCTCTCAAGGTAGGGTTCATTCGTCTTTGAGGTTGTCTAATAGGCCTATAACCATCATTTATATAGATCCTATGCATACATAAGTCAGGATCTATACCCTTCATATCATGGTAGTCCCATGTGTATGCTGCTACGTGTGCCTGCATCACAGTAGTTAGGGAATTATGCTGCTCCTCAACCAATGCATTGTTTATGTTCAAAATTTTTCTTGACATGACTTCTAGTTCTTTGGATGATTCTTGCATAGATGAGAGGTCAAGGATAGGAATGATTGGTACACACGATTGTGGCAGTAAGGAATGAAAGATCTAAGATATTTCTTCCAAGGAATTGGCAGGTGTAATGCTTTGCCAAGGGTCTTATAGGCATGTGAGACAGTCCTATTGTTGCAGGCTCCTATCACTGTCATTTTGTATTATATGAGCAACCAACTCATCTTCATCCTGATCATCCAATAGAGGGTTGTGTTCTATTATCATGAAAGTTTGTAGGGAATAGTTATCTTCCTTGTCCAAAGTGGGCCAAATGGTTTTCTCAAGATCAACATAAGGCTACGCTGGAGGATAGAGGACCAATTTCTTGGTCACATTCCCATAAGATTTTATCATATTGCCTGAACTACAACCTATGAATGCATTAGCTGTAGCTAACCATGGTCTACCTAGGATGAGTGGATATCTTGCAAGCTTAACCTTTGGTTGTAAAACTATGAAATCTATAGGATATTCCTAGGAATCTAATGCAATAACTAAATCTTCAATGATTCCTCCAGGCTTGATTGTTGACCTATCAGTCAACTGTAGAACAATTTGTGTAGGTCTAAGGTTAGCTAACTGAAGTAATTGCATTATTTCTTTAGTCATGACATTGATTTCTATCCCTAAGTCTATCAAGGTGTTCTTGATAAGGGCCCCATTAATCTCAACATCCACTACTGGATTACTAGGGTTTGTGTATTTTGGGACAGTTATGTTCCTTAGCATGATATCAGTAAGGTTTCCTAGGACATGAACTGTCCGAGGATCCTTCCCTTTTTCTCCTCGATTTCTTAAGAAATAGGTCCCTCATAGTTTTGGTATAAATTGGGATGTCTTTAATATTTTGTATGAGATGAATCTTAATTCTTACATCCTTTAGTTGACCTAGTAGGTCTATCTCAGCCTATGTATGATGTTTTTGAATGACCAAGCATTTAGGGAAAGGAGGCTTTGGACTTGAGGTAGTTTGGTGTACCTTATTTGACTTAGGTTCTAGAGGTGTTTTATCTAAATCTTCAACTATACGTTCCTCATCCTCTATCTTAGTGATTTGAGGGGATGAAGGTCCAACAAGTTGTTTCCCTAACCTGAGGTGGACATCACTCACCTCTACCCCATAAGTGGGGTATTGCATAGCCTTATTAGTATAAGCTTGTTGGACAGGCTTGTTGTTAGGGTTAGGTGTAGGTTGGGTACGTAATTGTGGTGGTTTGGGTGGCTAAGATGTAGGATTTTGTGGAGGTATAATGGCTTGTTTTTGGGGTTGAGGAGGAAGCATAGGCTACTGATAATTCATGTTTTGCTGCTGCCAGTAGTGACCTTTTTTCCATTGAGGTTGCCATTGGTTTTGTTGTGTTGTCCATTGAGGATTGTAATTGAAACCTTAGAAGTTTTATTGTGATCGAGGATTTGGTTGTTGTTGGTTCCATTTTTCTTGAGGTTGCAGCCATTGTTGAGGGTTTTTCTATTGATTTTGATTAGTTGACCAGGGATAAGAATTCCAAGCAAAAAAATTCTAATTTCCAATGGGAAAGGATGAATTTAAGTTAAGAGGGTCTTGTGGAAGACCTTGTATTTTTTTCCATGGCCTTCTTTGAGCCATGCAAAATAGTTGTCCATCCTCTCCTTCAAGTGGCTAAAAATCAAGTTTCTCTATTTTTTCGTGTTGAATACTAACCACCCTCTTGCATTTACAATTTACTTTCCTTTTCCTACAACTAGGGCAGTATTCATTGAGCATTACTTCAACTTCCTCTTGCTTCTTCTTTATGTGGAGAGTGTCCAATTGAGTTTTCAAGTGACTAATAATGTCCTCCTTCATGTTGGACAACAAATTTCTTAACTCTATCTTTGAAACCCCAGTAGATGATTTGCCAATGGTGGGTGTCCTCTCTCCTTTTGGTCTCTTAGTGAAGGTATTGGAGTAATTTATATAGACCTTGTAGATGTCTTCAAATTTTATTTGAGAGATATCCCCTTTCCCAATAAGATTGAGGGAATCCATACATTCCTTATTGAATCCTCTCAAAAATACTAACTTGAGGGATTCTTCAGATAACTTGTTCTGTGGGTTTTTCTTCAAGGAAAATTGAAATTGCTCCACATAGTCTTCTAATGGCTCATCCTCCTTTTGTGATATTTTGAAAATATCATCTCTCCTCCTATCAAGTCCTCTACAATAGTCTTGTTTATTCTCTAAGAACAATGTTTTCATGGTATCTCAATCAGGAAAAACATCCTTGTTTAATCCCATAAACCATCTTAGGTCTTTTAGAGTGTCGGGGAAGAGCTTGAGCCTATAAGCATCAAAAGTATAGTCATAACTCCTGCATAGGACATCAAATTCAAATATAAATGTGTCTGGATCTTTAGTCACCAACCCATAAAAGACTAGTAATGCTGAAGGAGGAATATTCTTTAGCATAATAGCCCTTTCTTGGTTGGTGATTGGGAACTCAAAGGTTGCACATTTAGGATCATCCATTGCATCACCCATGGTTCGATATGTCCCCTTTGTTTGTGTGCTAGATGTTGGTGATAGGAAAAATTATTCTTCAGTATTACCCTTGTTCTGAGTACTAGAGTCACCAATTTCTATTATGGCTTCTTGGCATGTAGAGAGGAGGAATCTACCCAAAGAATCTCTCTACCTCCACATACAATACAAATAGCACTATCCCCAACAACAATTCCAAAAATGTAGAGTCTATACTAGTGTCTTGTAAACTTGGTAGAAACTGGACACAATTTAGAGGAATGACTAGCTGAATAGTCCACTCAACATTGTAAAGATTTCATTAAATTTTCAACCAAGGTTTGTAAACTTGTGATGGAGCTACACTATATTTTCCTTTAGAGACTTAAGGTTACCTAGGTTATCCTATTAAAGGAATTCTACTTGTTGGAGAATCACAAAAATGCATAATAGTGAAAGAAGTAAACTAGCGCTAATGGTTATGGGCACCTACAACATAACCTGTAGTTGAACTGCTGCTAATAGAGAATTGTTGAAACTAACTCAAACTACTCAAAACTAGTAACTAAATTTATTCTAACCTTCAAAGTACTACAAGCCTTATTGAATGCATTCATGCATATGAACAATCATTACTGATAATCAAAATATGAGAATATATTCTAGCTTCCATGCAATTTATGAAGTAATGATAAACAAAATATCCACTAAATAAAAATAAAATAACTATAATGTAGTGAAGAATAGTTACCTTGAGTGGCATGCTCAAGTGGTTGTCTTCACTTAACTAGAAGAAAATATAAATCTTCATATTTTATGCATTCATATGAACTTCAACTTCATTCATCACACATTCCAAAAGATTACACAAAATCTTCCTCACAAATTGTATTCAAGGAAATCATTTATGAATAATCAATATGTTTGTAGATGATAACTAAAAACTGAAAAGTAACTGATAAAAAAATATTGAATCAACAACACTTTCTAAGGACTTAACCATTGGCTATATACAAGCACAAGGGAGTTTATTCTACACAAAACTCCTAACTGAAATCATTAACTACAACTCCCTAAATATTAGAGTATGCAATTAAGATTGAATTATTCAAACTGTAATTGAAAAGAAACAAGAGTTCAAATAAAATTGAAACTGTGCAAAACATATTTGCATGTGGAAAACATAATCTATTATCCAGAATCCTATCAACAAAAGAATTCTTCTTCTCGGGGCCTTATTAACTGTCATAATGATTCCCGACTAACTTCATCAGGTGCCTCCACATGGTAGTTATTACACTCAACTTGATTTGACACTTCCCTTGTTCTGTTATCCAAGTCCTCCTTTTGTTGCAGGCTATAGATTCCAGTTGCTACAAGCTATAGTGTCTTCTCAAGCTGCAAGAGGTCAATCCACAAAACATATACACAAAGCTAACTACCATGATTAAACACAAAATTCCAACTACATTTCATACACACTCACATATAAACCATGCAATGCTACTATATCATAACTATATTTCCATTACTATAATTCAAGTCCAAGGTTGTATAATAAGCATGAAAAGATAGCATAATATAGGAATATTTTTTGAAAGGATTGTTTGATAATGACTGAAAGCATGCATAAAAACAATAGAAAAAAATCTTATAAATGAACCCATAAGAAGGCAACAAAGAGTATGTCATATATTACATCAACAAAAATTTACAAGGGGAAAAACTCAACTATACAATGGCAGAGAAGGAGATATTGGTAGTAGTATATGCAATAAACAAATTCAGACATTATACTATAGGATATCTAGTGCTCATACATATTGACCATACATCAATAAGGTATCTAATGAACAAATCAATGGTTGGTGATAGCCTTGTCAAGCTTATCAAGTGGTTACTGTTACTGTGGACCAAAGCAATTAGATGTATCATTCTCCATTATCTTGACGTCGAATCAATTTCATGTGAAGTTAGGCTATCCATGACTATGCTCCATGAATTTTGTCCCATAGGTCATCCATAAGTGCTTGAAATTTCCATTTGATAACCAAATTTTTATAGTGCATCATAGTGGATTTAATCCTTTGTCTTCCCGAGGGAACTGTACATTGGATTTCTTTTGGCCTGAACCTGTGGAACCTATAAAACCCCATGAAGATTTCTTTTTCAAATCCTATCAAATGTTCAAAGCGAAGCATATAATAGAGTTATCCCTTGCCAATATCCCATCTAAAACTGAAAGAACCATAGTTGTTCCTCCCACTCCAAATGTTGTGGATGAACCTATGCTTGAACCAATAGAAATAAAACATGATGCTATCCTGTTGCCTATATCCTACAAGAGACCAAGAGATAACCATACAATTTCCTTTGTGCCTCCTAAAATCAAACAAGTTTAAAAGCCTAAAGAGAAAGTGGTTTCACAACTCTCGAAGGTCCCTTTTGTTCCTCCCTTAAGGGAAGAAAAGAGATTGATGGTTGATAAACCTGCTCCTACACCATCACAAATTGAAAACCATGCAAGAAGAAACTAAAATGCTAAAGAGCGTAGGCATTGACATAATGCTATTGCTCATAAATTAGGAGAAACAAACAAACCAACTCAAACAAAGCATTATGCTTCTCCACCTTTGCCACAACTTGAAACTTCTAAACAAAACAAAAAAGAACATACAATAGACATTGTCATTAGGCCTCCTGTTGTGATTAACTTGGATGATGATGATTAGATTGCTAAAATTGATGACGAAGTGCATAATGAATTGAATTTTTGTTTCAATTCTATGAACTTAGATGGGCACAACCATAATGATCCTTCTAAAAAGAGTGCATCACCACATGTTGAACCTAGTGATTATCCTAGTATGCACTTATCGTTGCTCCTTTGGCTATTCATCCACCTTTCGTATATGATGAACAAGATTGGGATGCAAATGACCTGATATAGGTTAGATCACATATGGAATACTAGTTTTTTGTCCTCTCTATGTTATTTGTGATTGCATGTATGTATTGTGATCCCCCGAATTGTGTTGCTTGGTGTGCCTTTATGTTTGTGAGTTTTCTTTGGATGGCCCTTATTACTCCGTTGGTGCAAGGATACAAAGGTAAAAAAATCTATCACATTCTTCTATTTGTATATACATTCTCTATCTATCGTAAGCATTGTCTTGTGTTTTCATTTTGGGGATGATGCAAAGCATTGATGCATTTAGGTCTCCTCCATGTTAACCCAAAAGGATTGTTTATCTTTTATCTTGCTATGTGCCAATCCTCCTTTGTGTTCATTGTTCCATGAGGTATTTAGGGAATGATGATGATTCCAAGATCTATTATATCACTATAGTGAAGACATGCACTAACCTTGAATATGTGGATCCCTTATGTGTTATCTTTTGAGATTGCATGTGGGGGTAAAAACCTTCCTTTTTCATGATGTAGCTTTATTTGGAAACATTTGATTAGCATAGGGCTTTCCAAATAATCTCTCATGGCCTTTTTATCATTTGACATATATCATCTCTACTTTAAAGTAATTTCTCACAATATGGTGTTTAGAAATTCCTTTAAAGTGGGAGCATACATTGGCATTATTATGATATGGACATTGGCATTCTGATTTTGACATGAACATATTGACATATTTGCTTCACTTTTGTTCACAGAGGTTGGACTTAGTGTAGTGTTGGCATAACATTGATCATTTTGGCATTAAATTATATGGGTATGAATTTACCCATGTGCCACCCTTTGTTATGAGTTCACCCCTTGTAGACCTAGTGTGTGTTTCTCATCCTACCTTTGGGGCTCACCTAGTGTATACCAGAATCACACTAGCCCTTGTGGGAACTTGCTTGCTAGTGGAGCCATGAGTGTATTTGATGGACAACAATGCAACCATGGCTATTCCATCCCTTTTGCATTAGATTTAACATTATATGCTTGTGTATCTTATATTTTTGCACGTATCTTACACATCTTGTGTGTCCCTTTGTCCTTATGTTGGTTTGTCATGGGATCTTGGATCTTGGGGGCTTGATTATCCTCCTTGATTTTCATCATCATATCTTTCTAACATTTGTACAATTGCACCTCTCTTGATGCATATTTTTCTACTTTAGTGTGAGTCTGAGCGTAAGTTCATACTCTCACTAAAGTGGGGGCTAAATTTAGTGTAGAAAATTGTATACCCTTTATAATTTCACACTTTTTTTGGGTCCTTTAATTTATTGGACTTAATTAAGCTTCTAATTTGTCAAATTATGTATTCCAAAGCCTTATTTATCCTATTTTATGAAAGGGAAACCAAAATTTAATAAATGCAATTAATATTTTAATCACATTGGAGAATGAGTGTCCTAGATTTTTAGGCTAGGACCCATTCACCCACGGGCGAATGGGTCCCCTTCAAGTCTTGGGACCCATTTTAAAATAAGTTTTTGGTGATCTTTTAATGATTCACATTTCAAATGAAATCATTAGCTTTTGGAATCTACTTTTTGAGAAATTATATAAAAACCTATAAATATATAATCTTTTTATCAATTTAAATCTAAAAATAAGCATTCTAACACACTTTTTGGAGACTTCATATGAGAAAATATTATTGTCAAGATCATTCAAGAGCATATTTATCAATCATTTTTTGTTGCAATCAATATCCTATCATCATTTTCAAGCTTATGCGTGTTTACATCATCTTGTAAAGGCTAATATACATTGTTGATCCTTAAAGCATCCAAGCATTCAAGTATCCAACAATCAAGTAAAGCAAGAT
Source organism: Sequoiadendron giganteum (assembly GCA_007115665.2). Lineage (NCBI taxonomy): Eukaryota > Viridiplantae > Streptophyta > Pinopsida > Cupressales > Cupressaceae > Sequoiadendron > Sequoiadendron giganteum. The sequence continues at coordinate 662,679,313 of CM021104.1, forward strand.
CAAGTCCCTTGGAGTGATGTGTGACTTTAGTCCTCTAAGAGAAGCCATTAAAGGTTTGGTGAAATGTAGCAAACAAGTTTTCATTCATCATATCCTTCTCCAGTGTCATTATCTATCAATCAATGTTTAATTACCAAACATGGGGTTTGACTAAGGCAAACCCCCATTCAAACAAAACAATTTTTCCCTCTTTGCATGTGTAGATTATAGGTTGAAGAAGGATTGAAGATCTTGAAGAGAAATTTTATAATCTTCCATTTGTTTCATTCATTTTTGTCAAGTCATCGAAACTCAAATTCATAATTTATTTGTGGTTGTCTAACAGTGGAATCTATGCATGAAATAGAAGCTAAGATCTTGCCTTAGAGAATTGCAAAGAATTTTCAAGACCCCTAACTAGGAACCATTCACCTTGGGGTGAAATTGTCCTTCAATAGAGCTCAAATCCTACTTTTGGTGACTGGTATATGTGTCCTAATCCTTTTCAGATCTGCCTGCAAATTGTGGAATCAGTTTATGTACTTTAGGGAATTTTGGTTTCATGTTCTGGGTCTTATAGTTCATTTAGTTTAGGCATTGCATATAATTTCAAATTGTTTTTAGATCTATCCCATTATCCTACTGCCCTAAATAATTGAGATCCAGGTTTGATTGACTTACCTTTTAGGTTGAAAGTCAATCTCTACTCCTTGCAATCTCTTTCCTAATGAAATTCCCCTAGGGAAAGACACCTATTGTGGATATTTAGGGAATCCCCCTTTCCCACCATTTCGGTCTTCAACATCAAAAGGTTCATCATCTTCTTCTTCATCAAAGTCTAATAGAAATAAGGGAAAATAACTTGTTGCAATTATAGATTCTTAGTCAAAGAGGTGGATACTCGATTGAAGACCTCACATCACATGGCTTCATCAAAGAGCATGTTCTCTTCATTTGAGACTTGTTCATCACCGCACATCTTGATGGTTAACAACACATATATGTGTGTTTTTGGGAAGGGATCCATTGACATGGATGAAAAAGCATTTAATGATATTATTTTTGTGCCTTCATTCTCAACCAATATCTTTCTATCTACCAAATAACACATGGTGGAGCAGGTAAGAGTGTTGATTTCACACCATATTCTGTCATAATACAATATTTTCATAGTAGAGATATAGTTGTAGTTGGGGAGGTTGATCACCAATCACGGGTCTACACCTTCTCACATTTTACTCCTACTATTGATTTGACAGATGTTCACATTGACGCATCTAGTGTGGACACTTTTGAGGAGATTCAGTATGGTCATTTGAATCTTGGTATACTTTTATCTTCTGAGGATCAAGTGACATGTGTTGATATCCCATCTCCTTCATCTGTTGTTGCTTTTGATGATGCTTGTGTTGCCACAGTTTTGGTTCCCTGTGATTCAGTGCAACAAGAAATACATCATTTTCCAGAGATGGCTACTTGGGATAACTACTTGACAAACATTATTCATTTTTTTTGTGAGTCCCATCATTTTAGATTTGAGAGACACCATTGACTTCATGCATCTTCTCTTTGATGAAGATGATCCTTTTTTAGTTGAATTGTGAGGGAACACTTTGACCCTCTTGTTCATTCTCTACATGATCATTCTTCATAGTTTGATATGAGTGTGGATTCTTTTGGACAACAATTGGAGGAGTATTATTTTCCTTTAGAGGAAGTATCTTTGTCTTTGGATTGTGTTATGTATTTTTTTCTAGGAGGTTCTAGATTGTCTTCTTCGATAGTGTGGCCTAGAATGCCTATTTGGATGGTGGTAACTTTCAACATCCACATTGTGAGACTTGAGCATAATTCAGAGGCATCACACATCATTCGTCTTCATACATCTTCCTTTCAGGAATGGGAAGACATCCTACATACCATCTTGGTTTTTTCTCTTCCTAAGACGAATGTGTTGAACATACACTTAAATACTGAGAGGGGGGTGAATCAGTATTCTATCAGATCTCAAAACTTTGGGAACAAAAGAAACTTCAAAATCTACTACATAAGCACGAACATGAAATATAGAAACAATGCACAACACCACACAACACTAGATATAGGTCGAAAAACCTAGAGGGGAAAAACCACGGTCAAAAATGCTGCTAGGAGCTACTATCCTAATCTATCCTAAAAAATGAATAATAGTTACAACTTTTTTTTAGGGCTACAACCCAAGGAAGCTACTACTCCTTGAAAAGAGGTTTTAGGGTCACTCCAAAGGAAGCTACAACTCCCTACAAACTTTGTTTTAGGGCTGAAACCCAAGGAAGCAACTACTCCCTGAATTGAGAACAAACTAAAAAAAGATTACAACATGACAATCCTTCCACTGTTTGAATCTGAAAATTAGGCTCAATCCTTTTGATGATTGCAATTCTTTTTTTCCCCTTCTCTTTTGATGATCACAATTCTTCTTTGAAAACTCTTCTGCAACTTCTTCAAATGTCTTCTTTGCAGCTTATTGGCTCACTATTTTCAACCTTCAAGAAGTTTTTCTTTTGGCTTACTACCTCCAAAAAAAAATTAGGCACACTCTTCACTTCCCTTCTGTCATAGAGATACAATCAAATTGAATCCGGATAGGATCTACAAATTTTTCTCTTTCTCTTTTAATCGGTTACATAAATATCATAATGCATTACACATCATTTTTTGACATCGAAGACCTAGATCAACTAGGTTTACAATATATACATGATATTGAATTGATTACATTACATATATCGGCCTACAATAAAGAATATTACAATTACAAGTTGGCCAAAGATCAAACAACGAAATGAAATGTGTAGAGGGCAAGACCCAAAAGGACTACATGCAACACCAAGAAGAGGAACAAGCCTTGCAAATGTTAGGAAAATGAAAGTGTCTCAACCTTTTATTTTTCCATAGCATTTATTTTTTAAATATTAAATGTTACTAATTTTCTCACGTTGTCTTGTGAGTTACAACTTGCAGTTTTTTTTTTTCTGATGAGGAGTCGAGCTAGAAAGTTGATTTTACAGGAGGAGTTGTGCATGAAGGCATTTTTTATTTTGGTGTTGAGTTTATCTTCAACCTTTAGCAGATGATTTAGAAAGTCTAATTTGTGCATTGTAAACTCTATAAATATGAGACTTTTCTTGAAGAGTTGTGAGGAGAATTTTTAATTACATGGTTATACTGTCGGATTTCTTCCAGAAGAGAAAGATGTAGTCTCCATGTTAAGGCTGTAAGCCTGAAGTGTATTGTAACCATATCATTGCAGATTAATACATTGGTTCAATGCTTTGGAGGGTGGATTTTTTTACCTAAAAGGTTTTTCCCCACATATATCATGTTTTCATCTCTTCTATCTATCTTTCTTCTATTCTTTGTGTTTCTCATTCTTAAAATGTTAATTTATATGTCGTTATGCTGCTGAAATTTTCTTAGATCTGGAACTACATCATCTTTCCTTTAAGGGTTAATGCATGGGATTTCAATTATGTCTGTTTCCTCTTTATGGCATAGTAGTATGTGCTTGTATCAAGATGATTAAAATCTGATTTGTTTAAAGAAATGTAAGATGCTGAAGGTGCATACTAGTTCTTCGAATTAGGCTTTCCAAGTTTGTCATTCCCTTTCATTTGGTATTAGAGCTCAGTTCTAGACTTGCATTTTTAATTTTGTAAGTTGCATGTACTTGCATGTGTGTTTCATGTACTTGCATGGACTTACATATCACTTGCATGTGTATTTTTGTAAGTTATATGTACTTGCATGTGTGTTGCATGTACTTGCATTGACTTGCATGTCACTTACATGTGATTGTATGTGTATTTTTGTAAGTTGCATGTACTTAAATGTGTGTTGCATGTACTTGCATGGACTTGCATGTCACTTGCATGTGCTCGCATGGTGTTGCATGTGGTGTTTGGGGTTTTGGGTATTTCTTCTGTTGTGATTTCTTAGCCTGACAAGCTTGAGGGAATCTATTTTGAAGGAATTGGTTGATTATTAATCCTTGGCTGAGTGGAAGTTTTGCAATTGATCTTGTTTTTTGAAAACAACAAACATTGTGAAGAATGGAAAATATATAGTTTTAATGGAGTTGGTCATGTGGTTACATTTGATATTTTATTGATCTAGAGCTCCTCATTTGACAATTGAATAACCCTCATGCATGGTGGTTATTTTTTATTTTTCTGTTATGTGTAATAGAGTTTCATATTAGGCACCTGAGATGGAATCTCTAGTCATATGAAGAGACTCATGTTGTTATTACTTTAGTTTGGTGTGCCTATGTTTGGTGTTTGTTTTTAATTCTTGACATTGGACAACATTGTTTTAATAACCTCGAATGCATGTAGGCTATGGAGTTGATCATTGGATGATTTAGAAGCTTATGAAATAGTCTAATTCTCTCTCAGATGCATGTACATGGTGGTGGTGGAGTTGGCCTACAAACAGGCCTAGAGTTCCAGGGTCTCTTCTTTCGTTGGTTGGTTGTACTTGCTTGTCTTATTTTCATGTTGGTTGGATATAAGGGTTTTATGGATTTTCAATTAAAAATCTATGGTTATGCATATTCATGATATTCCATTGTTCTGGTTTAACTATTATGGTTGTATACAGACTTGAGGGTCTTCTAGATAATAAGTGGCTATGGATTTGCATGTGTGTTACAAACACAATGGTTTTGCAAGTTTTACATGGTTAATCAAAACTTGCAATTTTGTAGATCTAAAAATGGACTATTTTTTAGATTATGTTTTCTAGATGTAAGATAGTTACAACTTTGCATGTATGCTTCATCCATGTTTTGAGAAGGTTTTACAATTTTCCTAAAAAAGTTGCGGGTTCCTGTAGCTCTTGAGTATTCGCTTGTTCAAATGAAATATGTGATCTATTATTCTGGATGTTTAAGTGGATTTAGATTTACATGGAGATGTTTTTTACAAGTTTTACATGTTAATAAAAATCTATGGTTTGTAGATCTATGGAGAATATTGTGTTCAGACTCTTGGAGTTTTTTGGATGAAAACAATTGCAGATTTGCAAGAATGCTTGTTTAGTTCCTTGACTATGGTATTCAGTTGTGGATTTATTTGGCAAATCGGGTTTGTTGGTGATCTGGTATTTGAGTCTTGAAATCTACATGTTATCTTCTTTGTTATCTTAGTTTTTCATGTTACTAATGTGATGATGAGTTTGCATGCTTCAGTGTTTGGGATCTACGAGTTATGCAATTTGTGGATTAGCTACCCATTGGTTGCAGTGTGATGACTCAGATGTGGATTGTCTATATCCATGAGATTGTTTCAATGATGGTGTAGATTTCATCAATTGACCTTGTCTATGGTCATTTTTGCATTGGTATGTGTTGCATTGGGATGAGAGGATGGTTTTGAGTACCTGGATAGTTAGCTACGGGGACTTGTAGCATGTTGTTTGTCTTCTTGGCTTGGAGATCTTGGTTCTACTTATTATTTGATGTTGATGACTTTACATTTTATTGTGTTAGAGCCATGGAGGATCTTCATTTAGGATATGTTTGTCATGATTCTTGGAGATCTCAATATCATTGTTCAGTGGGAGCTTTGGTAGTGATGTGTATTCATCACTTGGTGATGGATGATCTTATTGAGTGTTGTAGATGTTACTAGGAGGAGCTCTTAGATCCTGTCACTACAAAAGGGTTCTTTTGCATTTGTATGGAAACTATTTTGGATATGGTCATCTTCATGAGATTGAAGATGTGTGATACCTTAGATCAATGGATGGCTCTTGGAGTCTTTGGTTGGGGTGTCGGTAATGCTTTGACAGGTGATGTTGATTTAGAGTATGTTGTTGGTATGTCATGGTATACTCTTGATGGCACATTAGAGTTTTGGATTTTTGCATTGCTCTTGAGACCTTGGTTTTGTTCACTTGGAGCATGGAATCTCCTAAGGGGGATGGTAAGATCATGATGTCATGATAAGTTCTTGATTTTGATGATTGGATATTTGATAGTGGTCTGGTGATTCTCTATGTTTTTGGGTGCATTGGTTATATGCTTGAGAACTTCATGACAAAGCAGTGATGCATTTGGATTTTAGCATGAGATGATTATTTGTTGGTACTCATGGATACATGGAGAATGAGGTGAGGCTGTATTTCTCTTGAGATGAAAGAAGTGTTGTTAACGTGATTATTCTTGATGAGATTTCAACAGAAAGTCCGAGGAGCCTACACCTTGGTTAGACGTGAGTTCAACAAAGACCAATGAGGAGATTTCTCTTGGAGGAGTCATGATGGCTTGCATTTCTAGGAGGAGTGTTCTCATTCCCCACTCTTGGTCTACTCGGCGGCTTGTCACTTGAGAGGTATTTCCAATTGTTTCTCTCAAGTGCTTTATGCTTTCATTCTTTAACTTGGATTTTGAGCTGCATTTAGATGGTTTTGGAAGATTCATTGTGAGAGATGTATAGCATGGTTATCTCCTCAGGTTTATTTTTTCATTTATGATGATCATAGGGGATGGTAGTGGGTTGATTTCCTTAGATGGAAAATGGAGTAGTTTGATCTTCTTTGAGAAGCTTACATCCATGCAGATATATGATATATATGTTATGTTTGATCTAATGAGAGTGGACATTTGGGTGTTGTTGAGGCTTCTTTGGGGTTGTGAAGGAGATCTTACTTGGCACAACTTGGAATTTTGAGGTGTTGGTAGGAGGGCATGATTGGGATATGATTTACAAGTCTTCTCTTTGTTCTATGGCTTCTTGCTAGAGGTTTATGTTCACACGGTTTGGTGTGGTTCACTTGGGAGAGTTATGGTCACACGTTTTCTGAGACTTTGCAGCATCCTGTGTTGCATGTGTAGATCATTGTGATTGTTCTTTGTTACTACATGACTTAATTTCTTAGCCACACTTTATTATAAGTGTTGATTAGTAGGCTTGATATGCCATTGGTCTATTTTCAAATTTGACATTACCCATGTTGTGGGAGTTCCTAGATGAGTATGTTCTTCATTGATAGGTTTAACACATGGAGATTTTGTTTGCAGTTTATGGGTTGGATATGTTGTTGGCATAAGTTCCACTAATGTTTTGGATACCTTGTGGTATCGCAGATTGGATGGATTAGCATTTGTTGTGGGTGTCATTTTTGATATAGTGGGTTTATTAGTTGGATGAGAGCAACCTATTTTGGTTGTTGTTCTAGTTGATGGTTTATCTTGTTTTCTGGAGGATGGCTTTGTAGTTGTGTTTGGGTTGTGGTATTTGAAGTTGATGTTGTTGATGTTTTTGTATAGCTTGTGAGCATAGTGGAGTGGTGGTGGTATTTTGTAGCCTTTTATATTATTGGATCCAATTCTTTTGTTCTTTAGACTGGTGCATATACACCATTGCTTGTTCCTTTCCTTGGAGGATGGTAGGAACTATTGCCTAAGAGGGTGGAAATCTTAGATGTTGTTGTAGGTGTCTTGGTTGGAGCATGAAAGCATTGTTCAAGATTCTTGTGATTGCATGTATGGTTGTGATGATGTTTTTTCATCGGTTAAGTCTTAGTAGTTAAATCATGTTATTTCCATGGAATCTTCAAAGATGTTCAACAAGTGGGAGAATGTTAGGAAAATTAAGGTGTCTCAACCTTTGATTTTTCCATAGCATTGATTTTTTTAAATATTAAATGTTGCTAATTTTCTCACGTTGTCTTGTGAGTTACAACTTGCAGTTTCTTTTTTGATAAGGAGTCAAGTTGGAAAGTTGATTTTATAAGAGTTCTGCATGAAGGCATTTTCTATTTCCATGTTGAGTTTATCTTCAGCCTTTGGCAGTCAATTTAGAAATGTCTAATTTGTGCATTGTAAACTCTATAAATATGAGACTTTGCTTTGAGGAGTTGTGAGGAGAATTTTTAATTGCATGGTTATGCTGCTAGATTTATTCCAAAAGAGCAATATGTAGTCTCCATGTTAAGACTGTGAGCCTGAAGTGTATTGTAACCATATTGTTGTAGATTAATACATTGGTTCAATTCTTTGAAGGGTGGAGTTTTTTACTTGAAAGGTTTTTCACCACGTATATCATGTTGTCTTCTCTTTTATCTATCTTTCTTGTATTCTTCATGTTTCTCATTCTTAAAATGTTAATTTATATTCCCTTATGCTGCTGAAATTTTCTTAGATCTAGAACTAAATCATCTTTCCTCTAAGGGTTAATGCATGGGATTTCCACTTTATGGCATAGTAGTATATGCTTGTATCAAGATGATTAATATCTTATTTGTTTAAAGAAATGTAAGATGGTGAAGGTGCATACTGGTTCTTGGAAGGATTTTTGAGTTCATAATTTCCTTTCAACAAATTCCAAGACACACTTAACCTATTCCTGAACATCCTTCACAACATCAGTCTTCAAAGAACATCATCCACACTCTTTACAAATACAAAATAGGTCATCCTTAAGAAAGAAAATATGAAACATGAAGTATGTTGGCCTTCAAAACATTGGTGGTACACATAAATGATAAAGCATTACTTGTGCTTCTTCTAGTTGAGTTGGCATGACCCATACAACACCTTAAAACACTCCATGAACTCCATGCAACCTTGAACTTGTGGTGCATACCTTCAACATACCCTAGTCAGCCAAGAAAAATCATAACCCAACAACAACTTCATTCCAGACCACAACATTTTTCAGAGAAACCAAACAACACCTTGCAAAGCAATAAAAAACATCACATGATACTCAGGAACACTCACATACATCCATTTCACAACTTCATACAACAACAAGTTGGAACAAGCCACTAGATATTGAAACCAGTCATTGGACAACACAGTCCTAAACTTTGTCACTTGAAAATTTCACTACGAAAGGACAAATGATATGAAACTTTGGATATAGCACCTTCACATCACCAATAACTTAATTTCTAAACCA